>OY294024.1:15203139-15598452 GCA_958510785.1 Exephanes ischioxanthus | reverse complement strand
CGTGTGTGTAGAGGGACGAGGTTGGCCCGTGGGGCAAGCGGGGTGGTCGCGAGTGGGTGGTACAAAGGGGTAAAAATCATTGCGCGGTCCAGCCTCAAGGCTGATCGATGGTTACTACTGCCGCTGCCGCTGGTGGTGGTGGTGGTGCACTCGCGTCCTCCGCAGCCACCCGCGATCCCCTCGACGGCCCTGAGGTTGTTCGCGTTCGTCCGTCCAATACCTCCGCCATCCCCCTTTACTCGACTCCCCTGGTAACCGGCGTACCAGTTCGTCCATACCCCCTCGCATCTCGTCGCGCCCCCGCCGCGCGTACACTCGCTGATCCCTGGGAGGCTCTTTCTCTCTCACTGACTGGACAGACAAAAAAATGGCCGGTTCGCCGGCCGAAGCGCGGAGGCTCGTTTCGCCCTGGCAGGCTGACGTCGGTGTTTGATGACCTCGCGGAGGGGATGATGGCCGGAGGTGGAGGCCGCGCGGCAGCTGCCCCCCAGCCCGACAACGATGGAGAGGTGGCCATAGGCCGGAGAGGCGTCCGCTGCCTCGACACTGCACTCTCGTTCCGGCTTTATATGTATATAACTATCTGTCTCTCTTATTCTCTGGCAACGGAGGACCAGAACAGCGAGAGCAGTGCCGGAAAAGCCCCGGAGGGGCTGCGTTACGACACGGCCGCCGAGAGGGATCGATGACGGCAATGATTTTGCGGAACCCCGAAGCCGCCGGCAGCGGGCAAGCCCCGCCGGTCCGCGGACGGCCATCGACGAGAAAACACCGATTTTTTTTTTTTTTTTTTTTTTTTTTGTATTCTGGTTTTTTTTTCGCTTTCTCTCTATTTCGGTTTTATATTCTGTCAGGCTGGGACTCGCATCGGTGTACATTGGTGCACGTGCAAATGAGAATGTGTCGTGAGAGTGTGCAGCTTTTTTTTTTTTAGGGTATTCGAACTGACAAATCATTGTTGCGCAGCTGCAAAGGTAAGAACCGTAAAACGGCGATTCCAGAGGCTTCGCGATCCGTGCGTAGAGGTGGATTAATCTTGAGGGCGATTATTATCGCCAAGTCCCATATGACGGACACGCGCTTCCGTTGATGACGCTTCAGTCGGGACATCGGGAGAGACTGACTCGGTGTTTGCGGAAAACCGTCCGGGCCCGTAGCGACTAATTCGGCAAGTACTCCATACTCGTATTATACGTTCGGACCGATCAGGCGAATGTCGAAGCTCCGGAGGACAATATAGCGTTCGTTGTGACGAGCGTAGGAAGGGAAAATGCGAACCGCGCAGCGCGGACGAGCGCGGAGAGAGAGAGAGAGAGAGAGAGAGATCGCGGAGCTACCGAAAGCCGCAGGGGCTTTTGCGAAAAGCGATTGAGAGTTCAATGGGGGGATATGTGCCACGCACTCGTGGTTACCGCGGCATGGTACCCGCGTAGAGCCCGCGTTGCGTATACCTACCTATTATACTGCACTCGCCCAACGAACCAGGTATACACATCCATCCATCCCACTCGCCGCCTATGCATTATAGTCGCGCATTGTATACGATCCACGCGTGTGGTCGCAGGTACAGTCATCGACGTGTCAACGTCGAGGAGAGAGCGGCAAAGCGCGAGAGCCACCGAACGCGAAACAATATGTTGTATCGGGGGGGGGGGGGGGGGGGGGAGAGGGGCGAGGAGAGTTTCGGTGAGCTTTCTCTCGCTCGCTGACATAAATTATCGATAAAAACAAGCGATAACGTCAATCCCGTCGGGCGCCAGGCTCATCCAGAGTTCCCCGCGCCGGGGAACACTTTGACAATTATTCGCCAATCGTTCGAACGTGAATCGGCGGAGTACTCTCGCCTCGGTCATTACGAACAAATGTCGAATGCGGACGAGGTCGGTCTACCGTTAAACATTCGGAAGATCGGTGTATTGTGTCCTCGATGACTGGGGTACGTCATGGCGTTACGAACAGGTTGCCGGTAGGGAGCGTCAATCGGCTACCGATAACTTTGTGATCATCCAAACTGCGTGTGTGATCCGGATCTGTGTAGTCACCGGAAAGCGAGCCCCTTCTCATGGAAGGCAATCGCATCTCGTAGGAGCTTCGCATTGATAGGAAAGAGTTCAACTTCAATGACACGGAGTCGTTTCGAGAGTTGCATCGTCGCCACCAAACGCGAAACAATATGCTGTTTCGGGGAGAGTTTCGGTGAGCTTATTGTCCCGCTCGTTGACATAAATTATCGATAGAAACAAGTGGTAAGGTCAATCCCGTCGGGCACCAGGCTCGTCCAGAGTCCCTTGTGTCGGCTGACGTTTTGCCAATTGGTTGTCAATCGTTCGAACGTGAATCGGCAGAGTGCGATCGTCCCGGTCATTACGAACAAACGACGAATCCGGACGTGGTCGGTCTACCGTTAAACATTCGGAAGATGGGTGTATTGTGCTCTCAATGACTGGGGCACATTGTCGCGTTACGAACAGGTTACCGATAACTTCGTAATCATCCGAACGTGAGGGATCATCAGTCGCTCGTCTGATCCGGATCTTTGTGGTAAGATTCGGTGTATCGGTAGGGCCGCGATGACAAACTTTCTTCACTGGAAAGCGAACCACCTATGGACTGCAATCGCTTTTCGTAGGTGCTTCGTCCCTCGTTAGGCAAGAGTTCAACTCCAATGACACGGAGTCGTTTCGAGAGTTGCATCATCGCCACCGAACCCGAAACAATATGTTGTATCGGGGAGAGTTTCGGTGAGCTTATTCTCTCGTGTGATCGGGATCTCTGTAGTAGGATTCGGGCTATCCGTCGGGTCCGCGATGGGATCCTTCCTCACTGGAAAGCGAAACTCCACCCATGGACTGCAATCGCGTCTCGTAGGTGGTTCGCGCGTCGCTAGGAAAGAGTTCAACTTCAATGACACGGAGTCGTTTCGAGAGTTGCATCGTCGCCACCACCCGGAGCACGTTAATGATCCCCCCGGCTCGAGCTGTACGAGATCCATATAGTCTTAACAGCGATTCGCGCGGTTGGGGCGGGAGGAGTTTCGCGGACCCGAACCTCGTTCTCCCGCGGAGGCCTCTCTATCAGAACCCCCCTGAGACAAAACGCTTCCAGCAACCTCCGGATTGCGACGCGATGTGCGCACTCCTAAACGGATGCGTATATGATAGAATTTCTTCCGTCATTAAGAAAGCCTTACAATGTGTGCACGGGAATAGAAGGAAAGAGGCGTGGAGGGGTGAACGCGAGGGGGGGGGGGGGGGGGGGAGATGCATGGGTACCAGTTTTCTAAGCGTTTGTCACGAGGAGTAAAACTATTGACGCGACCAAGATGGGTATCTCGTAACGACGGAGCTACCGTAGACGAAACTTTATCCGGGAAAAAAACGTCGACGACCAGGAGCATATCGTATCTACCCGAAGAGTCTCTCTGTCGGCTGCTTTTGCCTCGGCGTTTCGTCGTCTCTATTGAAGGAATGTTTAACGCGCGAGCTCGCCTCCCGCACACGACTCGCGTCGAACAAACAAAAAGAAGGAATAAAGAAAAAAAAAATATTATCTTTATTTCTATCTCGCCCGGTGCACGGAGTTCGCTTCAGATCCGACGGGGTTTCTTGTCCCCTTTTATAAGAACAAAATATGTAAAAAAAAGAAGCTGACGTACCCAGCACCCGCGCCTCGAATTTACACACCACTCGTTTTTCTCTTCTTTTTAGTTTATTACAACTGAAAAAAAATTTATCAATGACTCAAGTGAAATTCGATTGCGGGCTGCCGAAGAAAAAATTGTTTCAATTCTACTCTCAATTTTCAAATCCATACGGAATTGAAACGATAACATGTCACCTTGACAGTCATATGAAATTGTAAGAATTGAAAGTATTGGAATTTAAATATAAAATGTTTTCTTTGGCAGCCCGCAAGCCAATTTTGTTTTCATTGTATCGTCTTTAATGTATCGCTAAAAAAAAAACGCGAACAATTTTTGTTTCTCCCTGCATTCTTGTCATCCGTTCGGCATCGATAGTCTATTAGTTTCTCGCGCGGTTAAAATATAATGTCATTTACGAGCGACTTCTCCCGGTTCTGTTTTTCTTTATTTTTATTATTATTATTATTCGAGTACTTGCCGAACCGGCCGGTAGTTGATGAGAATGATGCCTGTTTCCGTTCGCGTTTGGATAGCAACAGGGCGGAGGAAGGAGGAGAGGGGGGAGGGGGGCGGGGGGGGGGGGGGGGGGGGACAAGCCCCATGGTTATTGTATGTAGCAATGATTCCCGGTACATGCGTGGAATGCAGCATCAGGGCGATGCTAAACATCGAGTTCAGGAAGCAGAAAGCCACCCCGCCTAACCTACCCCAATCGCGAGGGTTCGCGTACCTACGCAGAAAGCTTTTCCAGCGGCATCAGCCCCGGTGTAACCGGCGCGAGGGGGATGAGAGCGGGGGCTACGAGGAGAATCATCGAAAAGCCAGAAGAGAGACGGATGGATGGATAGACATTGAGGAAGATAGAAATCCGACAGAAGTGCGGAGGATGAGCAACCCATCGGCAATCCTCGGCCCGATGCCCGACGGGGTCATTCAATGGACGGAAAAAGGAGTAAAAATCATTGAAAAGCGATGACTACCGAGCCGCTGCGGGGCCGACGTGGCCAGGCAACCGGTGCAGTGGCAGCGGGAGAGCGAGAGAGGATCATCGAATGACCGGAAACCCCCCTGACAGACCCTCCTGCTGATCCAACCTGCTGCGGGCTTTCATGATTTCTACTGGAAATTAGCCAACTGGCTAACGACCAAATAGGTACCCATTCTCCCCTCTAGCGTGCACACTCTCTTTTGCCCCCCCCCCTCCCCCCCCATCCGACCTCTCCTCAATCGTTTGTCTCTCACTGTGTGTTTGACTCTTTCTCTCGACTGCCCCCTTTTCTCTTTTGCTCCGTCTCTGTCTCACCCCTCCCCCCCCGCCGCCCATCGCCCTTTCGACTGTACCTTTCGATTTGCCTTTTTCTATCGGTTCCACCAACACCACCGACCTTTCTATGCCTCGTCGCTCTCTCTCTCTTTCCATCTGTGTTCATCATCTCGTTGTCCGTTTCGCGAAAATCTTCGTCAAGGACTCCCCACCTCACCGCGGTTCTCTCTTATCCCGTTCGAAACTCCGAGTCATCGAGTTTACACGGATCGCCCGGACATGTACACGGATATAGTGGAAAAAAAAAATTGAATTTGCAGAAAACTAAAAGGAACCAATGAATCGGTGTTTTTCGATGAAATGGTGCAATTAAAGTTCCGATTTTTTCTGTGAATACCTCGAGATCGAGGCATTGGCACTCGCGTTTTCATCCGAAGCATCGATCTATGGATTAAAAAAAAAAAAATGAAAGATGAAAAAATGATATCAATCATTCTAGGGAATTTTACTCTCTCGACTGCCGCCTTTTCTCTTTTTCTCGCCCCTCTTTGTCTTGTTCCATCGGCTCAAACAACACCGTCGACCTTTCCATGACTCGTCTTTCTCGCGCCAAATTGAATTTGCGGAAAGTGAAAAAGAAGCAATAGATCGGTTTTCTTTTTCGAAACGGTGCAATTAAACTTTTGCCGATTTTTCTGTGAATACCTCGAGATCGAGCCATTTGTACTGCTCGAATTTTCATCCAGAGCACAAATCTATGGATTAGAAAAAAAAATGAAAAAATGATATCAATCGTTCTACGGAATGGCTTTGGGGGCGGTTCGACGAGCATCTTTGTCGCCGGAGCCCGAAGAGAAAAACGAAGAGAAACGAGAGCAAGCGCCGCCGAGAGAGAGAGGGACGAGCTTTGAAGCGGTTCGATCGTCCGAACAGCCCTCCCTTCGTCGTCGCGATATCACATCGACCGTGAAACGCGATTGTTCTTCTCCTTCGTTTCGCGTTTTGATCACTTGCCTTAACCGGCGCGGTTTTTGCCGCGAACCCGGGAGGGAGAAGACGACGAAGGATCGTGCGACGAAGTCGAGAGAAGAACAAAGTGCCGCTGGTGTTGTTCGCCGCAGCAGAGAGAGGATCGAGCCGCACGACGATAACGATCCCCGAAAGAAGAAACCCCGCGTGCGACGAGACCTTAATTAATTCGTCGAACGATTAATTCGACAGGGCGCGAACTGGCTCCCCGGTGCTTTCTGGACCGAAGGAAGATGAGGCTGCAGAAACCTTCACTTCCGGCAGATTCGCCGATGAATTTATTTTTCACGACGATCGTCGTGGCTTTCTTGATTCCCGTCAAGGTACATCTAATGGTGGCTTTGGCGAAGGTAACATCCAAGAGATCGAAGGAAGATGAATTCACCAATTCGCCAATGGATTTATTTTTCACGACGATCTTCGTGTCTTCCTTGATGCCCATCAAGGTACATTTAATAGTGACTTCGGCGATGGTAAAATCCAAAAGATCGAAGGAAGATGAGACTGCAAAAATCTTCACTTCCGGCAAATTCGTCAATCAATTTATTTTTCGTGACGATCGTCGTGTCTCTCTTGATGCCCATCAAGGTACATTAAATAATATCCGAGAGATCGAAGGAAGACGAGGCTGCAAAAACCTTCACTTCCGCCAGATTCGCCAATGAATTTATTTTGCACGACGATCGTCGCGTCTCCCTTGATTCCGAGTGAGGTACATTTAATCGTGACTTCGGCGAAGGTAAAATCCAAGAGTGCGAGGAGGCCCGGAGCTCCTCATGCCTAAGCGAACTCGACCCCCGCGGGCGGGGGCGGTGGGAGGAGGGGGTAGGAGGCAAACCAGCAGCGCGAGAGAGCCCGAGCATGGAAACCGAAAAGTTACACTACCGTTTCGTGATAGAATGATAGACGTTTGTTCGGGAAAGAAAAATGCAAGATTCGCTGCAGTCACGAAATGGCAAATTGGAGTTGAAACTTTGGCCTTCCGGCAGTGTATGTTCGTCCTATCTTTGCGGCAACACACGAAGTCGGAACGATGCGAGGAGGCGGATTGCGAGGTGTTTGAGGTAGGTTGAGTCGGGCCTCCGGAACGGAAGTTGGTGAACGGGGAGTCCCCGCGTCCCTGGCAAAGTAGTGCTCGAAGGATAAAGGCCCTAATGGCAAAGAAAATGGCGCAGTGTCTGACACGGACAAACAGCTCGCGCGTTAGCGTACCGCAAATTTTCACGCGGTACCGAGTCCCGTAACACACTTATCGTCATTACAGAACGACCAGGAAGCATCGGTAATCGCCGAATTCGCTGCCGACGTGAATCAGGAAACCTCCGCAAGGATAATAGCTGTAAAAACAGTGTTCCTTTTTCCTCGACCAGCGAACCGATTAATTCAACGCCTTCGCACTAAAACCGGGGATCATTGTACATTTATTTGCCCCGTAGAAGGGGTGGTTTTCGCGAATAGCCGGATTGGACAAAAACTTGACGAATCATCAGGATAGCAATAAAGGCCCTAATGGCGAACGTGGAAAACGAACGATAAATGCCCTAATGGCAACCGAGGAAAATAAAGGATAAACGCCCTATTGACAAATGAGGAAAACGAAGGATATAGGCCCTAGTGGCAAGCGAGGAAAACAAAGGATAAAGGCCCTGATGGCAAACGAGGAAAACGAAGGATAAAGGCCCTAATGGCAAACGAGAAAAACAAAGGATAAAGTTCCCAATGGCAATGAAAATGGTGCAGTATCTGACACGGACGTTGTCGTTCCGCAAATTTTCAGGCGATCCGGAGTCCCGTAGCACACTTCACCGTCATAACAGAACGACCAGGAAGCATCAATAATCACCGAATTCGCTGCCGAAGTGAAACTGGAAACCTGCGCGAGGATAATAGCCGTAAAAACATTGTTCCTTTTTCCTCGACCAGCGAACCGATTAATTCAACGCCGTGGCACTAAAACCAGGGATCATTGTAAATTTATTTGCCCCGGAGGAGGGAGGGGCGGTTTTCGCGGGTAGCCGGGTTGAATCAAAACTTGACGAATCATCAGGATAGGGCCAGGCGGAAACGAGGCACGGATATCACGTGTTTCACTGGGCGAGGGTGCAAATGTACGACCAAGAGAGTGAGACACATACACACACATACATACACATGAACAGCGTACAGAGACGATATATATGTAGACCACAAGCAGACTGCCGCTGCTGACTATCGATTTTTGCGTAACTTTAAAAAATCTTAATGCGGCTTTCGGTGGGCAGGTGGAGCAAAGTTTAAATTGAACCGAGTCGAGGGATGCGAGGCAAGAGTGCCGGTTGTGAGGGGGTGAGGCAGTGAGAGAGAGACGGATGCGGGGAGGATGGTTCGGTGTGTCGGAGAGAGAAGGAGGCGAAGGAGGAGGAGGAGGAGGAGGGAAAGGAGGGTGGCATAGGAGGCGAAGGAGGATGAGGCGGTAGGGTTCGGAAAGATATACGAAGCGTGGAGAGCTCACGTGGTCGACGAGGATGAGCCGTGCGTGCGAAACCCCGAACGGAACACATGCAAGCTTTGATAAGCTTTCGGTAGGATAGAACACACACGTAGTCCTACATGTGGGTTGGGATCCTCCGGGGGAACACCGGAACCATTCGAACATCGCGGCTTCACGGTTCGCATAATATTACGTAACGCGAGCGATTCAACGGGTTTTACTTTTCATAAGCCCGTGGCACTGCGGCATCGGAGAGCCCGGCTCTGGATGGAGAGACGGAGAGAGCGAGCCCTAGACTCGCGTTATGGCAAAAAATCATCGGGGAGATAAAGGGAGGGCTCAGCAAAAAAAACAAAAAAAAAAAATGAAAAAAAATATGTACGTGGATGTTGATGTATCGCGGTCCGCGACCGGATCGTGTATCGGGGCATGCGCGCACGTGCACCCGCCTTTTTTTTTGTTTGTATCGAGAGCGATCGTCGTAGCGTCCCAGAAACGCATAATTTATATAAGGTTACCTGCCGAGGGCCCTGCGTTACGCGAACGAGTTCAGTGCCTTAAGTGACTTATTCGGTGTCGCCCAACAAATTTTACGCGAATCCGTTCTGCGATCGAGACTCGAGATCTCAGTCAAATTTCTGTTCAGTTCTGATTTCAGTTCTATTTTATAGCTCAACCTACATCTAATCCTCAGCTTCAATTTTAGCGTTACTTTCGATAGTTTTAGTCATGAAATTTCTGCTAGCAGCGGTTATACCAAATAAATGTGAGAGCGTATTAAGTAATTAACTAATTATTACTTGTTACATATGATACTTGTGCAATCACACCCACACAGTGTACACTATTGTAAAAAGGCTTCGTCCCGTGAACATAAATAAAATTTAAAATAATAATAATAATAATGTGCCTCGTGCCGGTTAGGTTAGAGCTCTAATGATTTTAAGGTAATACTTGCGGACAGCCTGAGCCCGCGTGAGGTCAGAGAGAATTGAGAGAGGAATTGCGAACACTTCTCGATGAGATAAAAATCTGAAAAAAATCAACGATATGGAAGGTACTAAAAAGATTGATTTTGAATAACAATAATTCCAAAATGTTATTAACAAATTAACGAAAAAAAATTTCCCAAGAAATCAGCCAGCGAGCTAACTTTTTGATTATGAAAACGATTTTATTAATTTTTCTGAATACGTATACATTTCGTCAATTACGTATAATTTTTGAAAATTGCGTTTTCAGTTAATAAAAAAACGTCATTTTCAAAAATTACACAACATTCCGAAAAAATGCACACGTATTCAAAAAGATTAACAAATTGTTTTTATATGAACAAAAAGTTAAGTTGCCGGGGGATTAGTTAAACAAGTTTTGTTTATTCATTTGTTAATAACAAATTTTGGAATTATTATTATGAAAAGATCAATCCTTTCAGCACCTTCTATATACTTGATTTTCTTAAGATTTTGATCCCATCGAGAAGTGTTCGCAATTGTCTCTCAATGCTCTCTGAACTCACGTGGGCTAAGACTGTCCGCTAGTACTACCTTAATGCTGCGCGCTATCGCCACTCCGTGGGAAAATTCTTCCCGATAGTCCGAGACGACAGGAATTCGCCGATGTTCCGGCGAGGGCGGCCAAGCTTTTTCCTACGTCTGTACTTCTTGCGGCCAACCCCTTCCTCGACTATTCAATGCCGTCCTTCCCGGTCTCTCTCCTCGATTCCACCCTTGATCCCGTTGTCTCTCGCTTCCTCCCGTCCCGGCGAGCGAGCCGCGGCTCTCCTCTCTCCCTCGGCTTTTCGTCTAACCCGTTCGCGAATGTAAGGGTTGCATCGGTCGTAGCCGCGCAAGTAAGGCGCGCCAAGCGTCGTACACCGCCCTCGCGCTGCTCCCGATTTTCTCGTGTACGTTTCAGAGAAATCGGCCGGCCTCCCCCGCACGAGCTCCGGCACGACCAGCGGCCCGAACCTCGGCTCTTGCTCGACCCGGAAGGGCGGAAGACGATCCATCCAGGGCGAACTCCGCGCTCTCCCTCGATATCGTTTTTCCCCTCTTATTATTTATTTCGCTATTCGAATTATATTATTTTCTCCCGCAGGCGCCCCCGCGAAAAAAACAACTTGGACGAAAATCCCTCCCTTCGTAGTTCTTCGGCGGCGACTCCCTCCTCTATCCTGCTCGCACTTGTGTTACGGTAATAGTTTCCCCTGGCTCTTTGCAACGAAACACGCCTCGCGGACCGCTTCTCCTTCTCTCGCCGCGGACCTCCCGGGAGCCCGATGCTTCATACGTAGGTTTTTGCATATGTATATATGGCTTTTTAGGCCATCGTTGCCATTAACTCGCGATAAGTTTTTTAACATGCACATATTACATTTTATGCTGGCATCAACTCTCGCCGTATGCGCCCACCGCCGAGAGACAGTGCGCTGGGAAACCGCCTCGTCGTACACCACTTACCGAACAGCTCTCTCAAGCGCGCGTCTATGAGCCCGTAAGTTTCGAAGGTCCTTCAAACTGGCGTTTACATAGGTTTGCCAAATTGCCGTGTAGAAAAAGTTCCGCCCGGCCTGCGCTCGCAGCACGCGAACCCCGAGGACTTCGGTCTCTCGTGTATTCCGAGTTTTATTTTATTCCTCTTTTTTTAGACTCCCGATTCGTTGACGCTCTCGGGGAATTGCGTTCATCGGATTTTTTTTTATATATATGTATTCATGATTGTTTCTTTTTTTTAATTTTTTTCAGTGGACGGAAAATTTATGTGATTTCGAGGAGCAGTCGAGAGGATATTATTTTATAGCTATCGCGAGAGACCACGAGGGATATTGCATTTCGTATTATTTCGAGGCTCCGAGAGACGCCCCCGTCTTATTTACTCCAGGCTGGCTCGCGGAGCTACCCTTTGGACCCTCGGCGAAAGAGGGTCTCTCCCCCGTTCGCTTCCTCTTTCTTTCTCGTTATTCCCATCTCGAGAGTCGCACGACGCTCTCCTTTCGGCGAACACGAGTTAAAGCTCACCTTACCCGGTGCTCTTCAGCTTTCTCCATCTCGTCGGGACTTAGCCCCTCTTCCCCCTTCTGCCCCCCCTCGGACAAGGGGTTCGCCCTCGCGTTTTAAGAAATCCACGAGAAAACGTGCACGGGAAACTGAATTCTGTGTATATTCGCCGAAGCCTATTACAGTTATTTCGCAACATTTCGCAACTTAAAAATATAGAAACCAATTCGCATCGATGCGAGTGTATCAAGGGCCAATTTGGATCGCGAGATGTCTAGGAAGTTTTACCGTCGTAACTGCCCTGGTGGGATTTCTGGAGCGTAAGATCTAAAATAACGCTCTTTAAGTAAAGTATCGCTCTGAAAGTAAAGTAATGCTTCAAAAGAAAAGTAACGCTCTATACGTAAAGTAACGTTGCAAAAGTCAAGTAACGTTGCAAAAGTGAAGTAACGTTTTAAAAGTGAAGTGAACACTCCAAAAGTAATGACCCTGAAGATATCTGCACGAGACTAAATTTCATCAAGTTATAGCGGCTGTGTTTTGGATCGCACAAACCCCGCTCGGGCAAGTTCATTTAGAGAATAAAATTCTACAAGTGAACCAATTTTTGTTCATCCTAAAACTGTGCTATTGACAGAGACTTGCCGAAGATGAAATTTGATGTCATGCAGATATCTTCAGGGTCATCAAAATTAAAGTAATGATTCAAAAGAAAAGTAACGCTCCAAAAAGAAAGTAACGCTGTGAAGTTAAAGTAACGTTCTGAAAGTAAATTAGCGCTTTGAAGCTAAAGCAACGCTCTGAAACTAAAGTAACGCGCTAGAAGTTAAGTAACGCTCTAAAAGTTAAGTAACGCTCTAGAAATAAAGTAACGTTCTCAAAGTGAAGTAACGCTCTAAAATTCCTACCTGGGTGAAAATGAGGGCAACATTGATGAGGGGTCGCTGTGGCGGCGAGGTAACTAGAATGAAAGAGCCACGGGCATGTGTGCATGGTTCTGCAGTTTGTTGAGGTGCGATGCAGAAATCGGAGTTCAGGGCACCGCAGAAGGAGTAAAACCGCGCCTCCTCGGATTCCCAATGGAGACTCGGGCTTAGGAATCAACGTGCATCCTCGCCTCGCATCGATATGAATTTCTCAAGAGCCAATTTGTATCGCGAGATTCCAACGAACTTTTGCCCTCGCAAATGCCCTGGTATTATTTCCGGAGCGTCAGATCGGGGTCTTGTCGGGGCCCGATCTAACGCTCTAAAATTCCCACCAGGGAGAAATTGAGCGAGACATTGACGAAGTGAACCGGAGTGAAAGAGCCGCGGGCACGTACGCACGGATCCGCAGTTTGTTAAGGTGCGCTGCATAACTCGGAGTCGACGGAAACGCAGAAGGAGTAAAAACGTGCCTCCGCGGATTCCCGGCGGACCCGAGGAATTAGGAATCGACGGGCATCCCTCTCGTCGCATCGCCGATTTTACAATTTATCTCGCGGCCCCAGCGAATCACGGCGCAGCGACTGTAACAGCGAAGGAAAGAGTTAAGAGTCGGCTCGGTGACGGGCGACGGGGAGGATTTCAGTCTCGGTAACCGGTGGCAAGGGGAGTTATCGGTGAGCGAAAGAGGACGCGGACGGCGCGCGGACCGGGGAGGGTAGGTTTGCCGGGCGAGCCGAAGAGCACCCATCCCCGACGGGCTACGAGGCTCGTCGACGAAGTCGGAGAAGGTGCAGGAGGCGGAGAGGAACCCGGCTCCCCAACAGAGAGACTACCGCCGCTGATGCGGAGAAGCCCACCGTTGCAATGATATCGATTCCAATGCTTCTTACTAGACGCGGTTGGTTAGGGTGGGCAGCCCAAACCCCCTTACTTTTTATCCCTTTTCCTCCATCTCCGCCGACGTTTCCCCCTTCGCCTCGTGCAGCCCCCGCCGGCCCGCCCCGACCCCCTCGCGCACACTCCGGCCATCCCTCCTCCCTCTCCGAGCTCTTTCTTATTCTCTCTTCGCGATAGTCTCTCCCGCAACCCTTCGATCCTTTCGCGATATTTCACTCGGTTATTTCGTTCCTCGTGTATTTTTCTCTCGCGCGATCGGCGAGAAAGGCATTTTTTTTTATCAACGTCGCGACCCTCCCCGTATCGGTCTTCGAACACAAAGTCGTCCGCCGGTTCGTGTCGATAACGACATTTTCTTCCTGACGACTATTAATGATTATCGTTCTATCAGGAATTTTTATTTTTTTCGATAAGATCAAAGAATCGTGTCCTCGATAATTTTTTGTTGGGATTTCGAGATTACCCATTTTGTCACGGGTCGAGTCGCTGTTACTGATAATGAAAAAAACATAATAATCCGCGCTCGATTTTCGCGAGACAGCCGGGCATTTAATTGGAGCATTTAATTAGCGAGGCATCGATTGACGTCGTGCTAAAAAAAAAAATTACTCTCTCTTCCTCAATATTTTTCCCCCGAATTGAGCTTCTCCTTCGTTTCCACAGAGAGCATAAAAAAAAAGAAAAGAAACGAAAACAATAATAATAGAGGGGTAAAGTCGAGGACCCGTTGGTGAAACGGATGAAAATAGTCGATGACGAAGAATGGTACCGAGTTGGATGCTACTCGTAGCTTTCCGATCGGGCACGGAATTCTCTTCGAAAAGTTCGAGGTAACCCGGAGAGGGACGACCGCGACGACGTCGAGGCCCGGGTGTATAAGCCGAGTAATGGAAGAATCGCGCACCGAGAGCCGAGAAGTTCGATGGGTATATAGAGAAAGTATACAAAAGAGGGGAAAAAAAAAAAACGAATAAGAAGAAGAAGAAGAAGAAGAGTGAAGGAGAGCGAGAAATAGTTCGGTCGCAGCGAAATTGCAGCGGGGGGTTGGGAAGGAGCCGGTGGGAGTTGGAGGGGGAGGTGGGAGGCGCGAGTGAGGACGGGGTAACGGAGGCGAGAGGCGGAGGGAGAGGAGAGACTCGGGAGATCCCCTGATTACGGAGCTGCGGGTTCCGTCTTTCGCCGTCTGTCTTTCCGTCTTTCCCCGCTTCATCCACTTGACAGTGTACGTTCTCGTTTTTCCACCTCCTCGTTCCTCACTCCAGGGCCCTCTCCTGTCCTCCTCGGCGACGGGCGAGCCACCGCCGTCGGCAGTCAGCCCCTCTTCGTTTAATTGATTTCTTAAGACCCGAAGGGGTTCGCGGACTCGCCGAGAGTCGATCCGAATCCGGCTCGCTTCGCTCTCCCAGCGGCGTCGTTCGGGGATGCAGTTTTCTCGGTGTTCTCCAGCGCGCCCCCTTACACCATCGAATCCCAGGGCTGTGTCTCCGGAGCTCTCGCAGTTCCCTCTACCCGTATTTTCTTTTACTTTCCCACCGTCTCTGTCCCCGTCTCGAGCATCTCCGATGGAGCCGAACCCTCTCCTCCCAGCGATCCTCCGCTCGTCGATCACCCGCTCTTTGTCCGGTTCTTCCGGTTATTCTGTCCCCGAGCCTCGGAGATCTCGCGAGGCGCCGGAGGAGGCCGCGAGGAGGAACGGGACGAAGGAAAGGCATGCACGGTGACGTCGGCGAAGTCGCGGGTGCGGATAGGCTCGACGAGTGTCTGCTGTGGAATCGCCCACCACCCACCACCGCTCACCGACACTCTCGCAGTGAGCTTCCACCGATAACCCATCCACCAACACCGATAACGACGGTGCCGCGACGATGAGGCGCGGTCGGGGGGCGATGCAAGATATTGCAACCCCGCGGGGACCGCGACGGGGACGTAATCTCCACGACGTAGAATTCTTCGTGGACGGAGCGAAACGAGAGACGTATTACAATCCTCTCGGTCCCGTGCCAGAGAGCGCATCACCGAGTCACCCGGTTCTTTCTTTTTTTCTCTTCTTCTTTTTTTTTTTGCCCCTCCCCTTCATCCTTCCTCCGCATCTCTCGTTTGCATGAATGGCCCATTCTCCTTGGCCTGTCCCTAGGAAAAGTCTATCTATTCCGATTACGAGCTCTCGCTTCTCGCTCTTTCTCCACTCATATTCCTTCCTTCCGCTCCTCGCTTCTGGTGAGCTCTTTACTTCTTTTTCTTTTTTTCTTTCTTTTTTTCCGCCCCCGTCTCGGTTTATCTCGTCGGATGCGACGGTAAGAGATGTGCATCTGCGGCGGGCTCCGCCGAGACCCTTTATCCGGAGCAACCGCGGAAGCGGCGGGTGGCGCGGCTCGGTCTTTCGCTTTCTTCGCTCGAAGCCGAAATCCCCGAGATTTGAGGACTTGGAGGGGGAGGGGGGGGGGGGTTGAGGGGGCCAGCAAAGATTTCATTTTCCGCACAGTGTTGCATTCGCTTGGTACGAAGATGGCGAATACTTCGAGCTCCTCATTTTATAAACTCGTTCTCATTTTCGAGGCTTATCCGCTTTTTTTTTTTTTTTTTTCTTAAAAAGAAAACCTTGACAATCCGGTCGCGCTCTCCTTCAGCGCGGCTATATGAATTTCGTCACGAGACGGTAGAGACGGAGGCCCGAAAAAGTCGTCTCAGAGAATAATGGCGGGCGACGGGAGAGAGAATTCCACCGGTTGTTATTGCGATAAGTGCGAAATTGCTGACAAAAAAAAAATGAGGGAAAGACGAGAAGGAGGAGAGAAAAACAAAATAATTATTCGTTCGGGCTCGTCGGAGCGAGGAGTTTCTTAAAATATCCTTGCACCAGCAAAGTGCGTCGGGGAACGGGTGAGTGAACGAGGGGGTAGGGTACAGAAACGAGAAAAGTAAAAGAGCCCATGGGGGGGGGGGGGGGGGGGAGTCGGGGTGGGAGGGACGATGGGAAAGGGTTGGCGACCCTTTCGTCGAGGATCCTGAGCTGCATACTCGTCCGACGCCGTCGCCCTGCCAAGGCTCGTAGACGTCGAGACGTGTATATCAGGGGTGCGAAATCTTAGCGGAGTGCGGCACAGCTTCGACGGAATATACATGCACCGAATGAACGAGCGTACGCACCGGAAAACGCCGGTAATCCGGGTCAACTAAAGCCCAACACTGTATTTTCAGTTCCTATTATTATCGATAATAATAATAATAATAATAATAATAATAATAATAATAATAATAATAATAATAATAATAATAATAATAATAATAATAATAATAATAATAATAATAATAATAATAATAATAATAATAATAATAATAATAATAATAATAATAATAATAATAATAATAATAATAATAATAATAATAATAATAATAATAATAATAATAATAATAATAATAATAATAATAATAATAATAATAATAATAATAATAATAATAATAATAATAATAATAATAATAATAATAATAATAATAATAATAATAATAATAATACAGCTTTTAATTAATGTTCGTGATAAATATGCCTGAAAATTCGATACTCAGTCCCGTCGTCGATTGTTCCTCAAATCCTGAAGTTTCGCGACCGTTTATAATTTTTAGGCGTTTCTTGCATCGACCCTTTGAAGCACAGTCTATCACAGGTCGTACATCTATTTAAATTCAGAAAAAAAGCATAAATAACGAACCGATGGATTTGCAAATTCATACTTGTAAAAAAAACCATGTGCTTCAAAGGGCTTCCAGTCTAATATTCAATAGTGAGATAGCGATTCATCTACGGGGGCGAAAAATAAAATGTCATAATTATAAATTCATACAAATGTTAATGAAGAACGAATCCCATTGATGTTGCCACAAGTTCGTCGGCGACGGAAGAGTGACCGGCATTGCCCGCAGGCCCGCATGCCCTCGTCGCCCTCTGCGGCGGGGCGCGTAGTACGTAGACGTTCCAGGACGTTAGTTTGAGACCGGGCGAGAAGAACACGCGAGAAGGACGAAAATGCTTGAGGGGGGAAAAGGCTTCTCCGGGCGATGAACAAAGGAGTGCAAGTATAAGGTGCGGGACTTGGCGTGCTCGGTGGGTCTGGACCCCAAGCAGCGAAATCAGTGGCACACGGCTTTAGCCGCAGGAGGAGTACGGGGTGGTGCTGCCGCTGCCGGGTGGGTGCATACATATAAGATGGGAGAGCGGAGCTACGTACAATGCAAGCGCACCCTCGACGCACTCGAGGCACTACTCCTCAAGCAATGCTCCGTGCGATGCTTGCGCTTGGGGGGAAGATTCCGAAAACTCGGCCGGCTCGCTCAATACGTACATAGTGTATATATGTCTCATGCGGGTGGCGTACAGTTGAGCGGTAGAGCGAGCGAGAGGGACGAGAAAAGACGGAAACGGATAAAGAGAAAGGGAGGGAGAGGAAGAAATCGACTGGTGTTCCCGCTGCACCCTCATCCGTATTTCCTTTTTTTTTTTTTTTTTTTTTTTTGTTCGACTCGCCCAACGTTGAGCGTCTCCGTTTCGCTCGTTCTTGAGTTTGTTCTCCCGGGCTTAGTCATAGGACGGGATCGATTTGACGAGTAAAAGTTGGCGAGGAGGAAAGTTTTCGTGCAGTCTTGCATGAGTGCATTGAAGGAGGTAATCGTCAGAAAGAACAAAAAAATTGAATGAGCGACGATCTGCATACGGGATGTTGGTCTGATGAAGTGAGCCGAAGGGACACGAAGAGAGGGTAGTTTCTTCGCGGGGCTCGACGAGCGTCCCTCCGGTGAGTCGGAGGACGGCTTGACCGAGGCAAAGGCGGAGAGAGCCGGTGGAACAGGCCATTGGTCAAATGTAGCGAAGAGCAATCGTTAGAAAAACAAAAAATATAACGAAGAATTATCCGCATGTCGAATGTTGGCTCGATGAAGCGAGCCGAAGCGGCACGAAGACCGGGTACACTGAGAGAAGGGTCTGGTAAATACTACTGATCATCTAAGAAACATTACCATAGCACGTAGTAGTGGGGAACTAAAGCGTCACCTATGGCGGAAAGTCTCAGATTTTCTAAGAATTTTTACCATAATATCTACGAAAAATGCTTATAAATCCGGTACTTTCTACCATAGGTGGCACCCTAGATCCCTACTACTATGTGTCATGGTAATATTTCTCAAGCTTCAAGATATAGTCATACTGACCAGGTCCTTCTCTCAGTGTAGTTCTTCGTGCGGCTCGACGAGCATCCCTCCGGTGAGTCGGAGGACGGATAGGCCAAGGCGGACGGCAGAGAGAGCCGTTGGCACAAGCCATTGGTCAAACGCATCGATGAGCAATCGTTAGAAAAACAGAAACTATAGTGAAGAACTGGCTTGATGAAGGGTGCCGGAGCAGCACGAAGACAGGGTAGTTTCTTGGCGGGGCTCGACGAGCGTCCCTCCGGTGAGTCGGAGGACGAGTAGGCCAAGGCAGAGGCGGAGAGAGCCGTTGGCACAAGACCCCGCAACGATGACACTCCGGTTATTCCTTGCACGTACCGGTGGCCCTGGCCGGATGGTTGGATCTCAAGTGGAGTCATTGCAGCGGAGAGTGCTCGGCGGGCGAACGTCATCGTCCTCACGGCGCCCTCCGTGGTCGCGTCTCTCATCCCTCCTCGACAAGAGCGGTGGGAGCGAGCGGGGGTCGGAGCAAGAACGAAGAAGAGTCGGAAAGCGGCGATGAGACATGGGCGAGAGCGCGCCGGCTTCTCTTCCTCAGCATCCCCTTCGACCCTCCCTCACACACCCTGCAACCACCGTCGTCGGCGACGACGTCTCGCTCCTCCGCACGCAGGAAGAACTCAAGATCCGCAAACTGATCCTCGAGCAACGAACCGCGCTCTCAAGTCTCGTCTACGACGAGCCAGGCAAACCTTATTCTTACGCCACTTTACCACAAGATGCAGTGCACACCCCTACCGGTGGAAGCGAGCCGCCGAGGGAGGGATGGAAAAAAAACCTCGCTTCACGTGCACCCTGAGATAATCCCTGCTCGGCTCGGTTGTGACGTCGGCGACGGCGGTGGATTCTCGTTTTTTTTTTTTTTTTTTTTTTTTTTTGTGGTAACTCTTGAGGTTGCTTCTTCCTCTTCTTCTTTCTCGTGAATCTTCATCATCGGCGTTTCCGTGTTTCTTGTTATCGAAGTCCTTCGCTCGGCTCTTCCGGCATCTTTGGCCCGTGAGCCGCGAAGACAAACCTTATTCTTCCGTGCCACTTTGCCACAAGACTCTCGTTATCTGTGTACCAGCTCTCCTCCTCAACCCTCCGAGAACAATCCCTTCGACGACGAGGACGGCAGTAAGAAAGTGGAGAGATCAACCGTTTTCAACCCCTCGGGCACGAAAAAGTTTTCCTCCTCCCTGAACCGCCGTCTTTCCGATTCAACCACCACCGTCTTGTTCAAACACTCGAGACGGAGCGAAAGGGAGGCTCCTTGTTCTTACGACGCTTTTGCATCTTTTATCCTCCACTAAACCCCTCGCGCTTGGATTCACGGCAAGTGTCTCAGGGACTACTTAGGTACAGTTCTTTAGAAAAAAAAAAAAAAATTTAAATAAAAAAGAACTCCAAGCGCGGATATCCAGAAGGGCAGATGAAACGGAAAGACTCAACGGTATTCACTTAAACCGCCATTAAGCCGTCTTCAGCCTCGATTTCTCAAACGATCGGGTGTAAAGAAAAAGGCGGCGGTTTTTTTTTTTTTTTTTTTTTTCCCCGTGAAAAAAATAGATTAACCGAGTGTAAAGCCGAGTGTAAGTCCGTGCGGGGAAAGGCGTCCCCGCTTTGCCCGCCGGATTCACAAGCCGTTTCCATTGGGCGGAGTGCTACTTAGAGAAATCAACGGAGTGCCTCGCATTACTTACGTGCTAAATGGGAGGAGGCCGAGGAGGAGACCTGAAGAGCGTCGGATGTACGTGTGTCGGGCATGGAAAGAAAGAGCCGTTTCTCGGTCCAAGGGAAGCTTGAAAGTTTCACTCTCGCTCAGATAGGAGCCACTGGGACGCCGACGACGACGTCGTCGTCGAGGACGTGCCCACCCGCTCGCTCATCGGAAGAGCTTTTCTTGTTCTTGATGCGCGTTGGACAATGGCGAGAAAACACTCGTCACCCTCGCGTCTTCTCACCCTCCGTGCCTTGCACTCCTCGAGTCTCGCCCACGCGGTGCCTGGCGTTATGCCGTGTGCCACCTATCTTGCCCACCCCACGGCCTCCTCCGCCACGGCGGCCCGACGGCGGGAGCGTCACGGCCCGAGAATGCTAGAGCCGGAGAGAGAAAGAGAACCTTGAACGGGTGCAGCTTCGCCCAAGTATTCTGAATGTTTTTCTTCTTTCTTGTGTGTTTTTTTTTTTTTTTTTTTTTTTTTTGTGATGAAAAGCGGACAAAAGTAGCATGAGAGACACGGGCACGCGACGCGGAGGTTTCGCTCGCGTCTCGTTCTGTCCCGGTAGCGAAGAGGTGCGCGGAACGGAGTGCAACGTCGCTGCACCCTTTACCTGCGGAGGAAAAATTCGCGACAGGCGAGAGCGGTGGTTGTTCGCGAGCAGAGATACGCCGACGCTCGAAGCGCCATCCGGAGATTCAAGACGAGCCGTCTCTGAATGCGAAGGAGCTTCTTTATCTCGCGTATGCGCCGAGCTTTTTTTTTTTTCTTCAAATGGAACCTTCTTTGGGAGCGATTACGACGAGGGAAGGAGAATGAAGGACGTCGGGGGTGTCAAGAAATTTGTGGGAATAAATTGTCCCTCGGTTACGTTTTCATAGCGGAGGGGAAACAAATTTTCCTCAGTTTTTATTTTTTTTATTTTTGTTTCCGCCTCTCCTTCACTCCCGACGTAGCGCGAATCGACGATTTTTGCGGAAAGGAGTGCAACGTCGCTGTACCTTTATCCGTGGAGAAAGATTCGAGCGCACCCAGAAAAATTATTTATTTGACGCGCGCCCCGCAAATAAATATTTATTTTCATTAAATAAATATTTATTTTCATTAAATAAATATTTATTTTCATTAAATAAATATTTATTTTCATTAAATAAATATTTATTTTCATTAAATAAATATTTATTTTCATTAAATAAATATTTATTTTCATTAAATAAATATTTATTTTCATTAAATAAATATTTATGTTAATTACATAAAAAAAATTATTTTTTTGGATGCAACCCTTGGGCGAGAGATGCGCCTTACGAAGATATGAGACAAGCCGTCTGAATGCGAAGGAGCTTCTTTATCTCGCCCGTGCGCCGAGCTTTTTCCTTTGGGAGCGATTACGACTCGAGAAAGAGAATGAAGGAGGACGCTCTCCGGGGTGTCAAGTAATTTGTGGGAGCAAATCGTCGCCCGATTACGTTTTCATCGCGGAGGCCGAATGAATTTTCATTTTTTTTTTTTTTTTTTTTGCATCTCTTCGTTGCTCCCAACCGAGCGCGAATCGACGAGGTTTGCGTAACGTCCCTAATGTCATTATTCATTGGCCTATGCTCGAGAATGGCGGTTAATTGAGGCACGCACACGTGACCGACCGGGTTAATGGAGGGCCTCGGAGTACCGAGGAACATAACGAACCCGCGAGCCGTGCAGCGACGAATATGCCAATTCGCATCGGCGGTTGCGAAGTTCGCTGGCGACGGGAGGCAGCGGCCCGTAGGAAGTCCCTCCGCTCCTCCGTCCGGAGTGAAAAGAGTTATTAATAACGTGTGCAGCGCGTTATGGAGCGCGCGTATCAGGTACACGTGCACGACAACGCACCGAGCAATCGGCGGCTTTCACGCTGCCGCGGAGCGAAGGTGGGCACGTACCGATAATTCTCCTAGCGGGCTAAATAGGGTGACCGGTGAAACGAGGTACCGGAAGAGCGTAACCACTGGACCAGGTATCCTCTCTCTCTCCGAGCCTCCGCGGCTTCCGAAGGAAATTGCCACTGCACATTAGCCCGGTTCCGCTCTCCCAGAACGGCCGGGCGCGAGATTCGATCGAAAAAAAATACAGAGGAAAAAAGATTTTAAGTACCGATATATTTATTTTTATTTAGTGAATATTTATTTTTATTTAGTAAATATTTATTTTTATTTAGTAAATATTTATTTTTATTTAGTAAATATTTATTTTTATTACATGAGTAAGCGGGTGTTTACAAATTTTTCTTTTGTATTTTCTTATGTCCAATGGGTCATCGACCGGAGTCCTTCAGCACGCGTACTCCTATTTGTCTGCTTGTTTGCCTTTATTTACAAGGAAAAGTATGAGTACGATGGTGATGTACATGATTTATATTAGAGCGATTATGGAGTATGCTCAGGATTTCTATATTATTGTGTGCGTCGGAAATTTATGTTTGGGTCTTACCCAAACACCGGCTGTTGCATAAGCTTGTAACAGTTTCTAGGTGTGTTTGCGCGAAGTCAGAGCTTCGGTTGTTGATAAGTGCCTCTATCGGCTCTATTCTGGACGCTTCGTATAGTAGGAGATTGTAGGATTGTGGAGGCGTTTGATTAAATAAATATTTATTTTGATTAAATAGATATTCATTTTGAGTAAATAAATATTTATTTGCGGGTTACGCGTCAATTGAATAATTAATCTGGGTGCAACCCTTCGCCGAGAGACGCGCCTGCGGGAGATTCAAGACGAAGGTGGGCGCGTAAAGATAATTCTCCGAGCGGGCTAAAGGGGGTGACTGGTGAAACGCGGTACCGGAAGAGCGTAACCACTGGACCAGGTATCCTCTCTCTCCGAGTGTCCACGGCTTCCGAAGGAAATTGCCACTGCACATTAGCCCGGTTCCGTTCTCCCAGACAGTCCCGGCGCGAGATTCGATCGAATAAAAAAAGAGGAAAAAAAATATTTTAAGTACCCAGTGCGTGAGGGAATGCCCTCGGGCGAGGGATCGATGGATATAGATGGGAGACGGAAAAAAAAAAGACAATACGGGTGTGCGTGTGACAAAGCAGGGAGAACGAGGCAAGTGGCATGGATCGGTGAGAGAGGCGCGCGCGTCCTGCTTCCAAGGGGACGAACGCGGAACGATATACCTGTGCGACTGTGCGCCTCGGTTCCGGACGTCCGTTGTTTTGTTACAATCACGCGTGTTGTAAGGCCGTGGATGGGCCACGCGGCGCCGAGAGGCCACTGATCGGGCCACGGTGAACACCAGCGGCGCGGAGGAGAGCGCACGTAGTTATCGGAGTTGAACTCTGCCGCCGGATCCAGGATGTGGAACCGGCGAGCCGGCGTCGGCCAGCCCCTCGCTACGAGCCGCCGGAACTCAAAACTACTCGAAAAGGTGCGGAACGCTTTCCGGCCTCGGCATACCTTAACACTCGGCGACCGAGCCTCTTGTTCGCCAATGCTGTGTACTCGCGGCACGTGATGTACAGCGAGGCAGTACGTCGTTATTAGCCGCACCGGAAATCATTCCCTAATTGAGCCTTTCGAGAGACTTGATTTTCTCTTTTGCGGAATGAAGCTTTTCGAAATTAAAAATTACACTGTACACAAATTTTTGGTGAATTAATTAACGGTATTGGAAGCTTTTTTCAAGACAAACTGTTTCGTGAAATCTCAAACACATGTGCGTTGCAATTTTACCGTAACATTTTTATCATTAGTGAACATTGTTATTTTTAATAAAAATGTTCACTAAAAATAAGCCAAGATTTGTCGTTTTAATATCTGATATTTTTAATTCTCAAAAAAACGTACATATGTTCAAGTAATGTAAGTAATGTGAGCGAATTTCAAGTTCCAGTACATTAAATTTACAATTTACTTTTACGGTGTTTTTATAACTAAAGCGGCGATCTTTTTATCAGGGGCTTGGAGCGGAATTACGCCGTAGATATCCAAGACCTCAAATTTCATATTCGGCACGTCTTTGCCAATCCACGGCTTTAGGGGGGAAAAAAAATGTCACTTGTCAGAATTTTATTCTCCAAGTGAAAGTCTCCGAGCGAAGTTTGTGCGATGCAAAGCACAGTCATTTATAACTCGCAGAAATTTTGTCTCGTGCAGATATCTTCAGGATCATTCTTACGGAAGGTTTTTTTTCAGCTGAACTTTGAGCGTCGTGCCATTTTTAGATTTATCGCTGTAACGGCGAGGCTAATTGGTCCGCAGCGGTCTGCATTTTATCTCTCGAAGCGTCAGCGATATAGCAATTGATTCCGAGACCCAGTGTCGAGTCGTTTCTTGGTAGGTGATCACGTATGCAAGTGGCAATTACGCGGTTGTCGACGCCAGGCCGACACGAGCCTCCCGACGGGCTCCGACGAGCGTAAGGTGTGCAAACTTTTTTTATAGGATCTTTTTTTTTTAATATTTGTGAATAACGGGAGAATCAGAAGCGAAGGGTTTTGCTGCGGAAGAAAGCCTCAGTTGTGAAGCATCAACGAAGCTTCCCACCTTCTCACCCGTCCCTCTGAGTTTCCTTAAAGGACTATTAAAAATAGATCGATCCTTTCTCCCGACCCGCCGCCGGTTCGATCCGGCGTTCGCTGTGTCTACAGCGAAAAAAAGGTTCGAATGAGAGAACGGCGTGAGAGACGAGCTGCATTATACACCGCACGGCACTCCCGACTTGACAGTTCACACAATCGATACGAGCACTCGCGACCGAGAGCTTCTTACTCGGATGTGGCGAACGAAACATCATTACGTCGTACGTACGATGCCAGTCGGCGGATAACTGGTTGATTAACCCCGCATACGAAATATATTCTGTCGATAGCACTTTATCTGTGAAATCAATTCTTCGACACGTAATTTTTTCAACACATAATTGTATCAACAAATACTTTTAGCAACAAATAATTTTAGCAACAAATAATTTTAGAAACAAATAATTTTAGCAACAAATAATTTTATCAACAAATACTTTTAGCAACAAATAATTTTATCAACAATCAATTTTAGCAATAAATCATTTTAGCAACAAATAATGTTATCAACAAATACTTTTATCAACAAATAATTTTATCAGCAAAACATTTTTTCAACAAATAATCATTTTAATTGTAATTTTCTCGAAAACTTTTATTTTTCTCACAAGATTATAATTTTCTAAAAAAATTAACATTTTTTCAAAATCTATAGTCTTTTGTTGTAGCGAAATATGAGAATAATATTTCATTTATTTTCTACAAGTAAAACCATAGCTGTTATTCGGTCGTCCGCCTTTCATGTATTTGTTTCCCTGTAGCTCTGAATTCGATACAATATATATGGGTATATGTGTACATGCCCATTTGTTTATTTTATTTTATTTTTTTTTATATTCGCCAAGTTTTATCGTTGCTCTGACGCCGGAGTCGGTAGACGGTGTTCCGCCGGATGCGGCGCAACGTTGTAAAGTAACGCCAATAACTGGGGAAAAGGACTGACACGGTAAATCCGCGGGCAATGTTTGCGGGGATTCGCGATGTATATATATCGACACTTCTCTCGTTCTCTTTATCGAATGTTTGTCACGACTCTGGCGGAGGTTTGCGTCGGCAAGCGCGTACGAGTTGTAAACTGGCCCGTGACAAACTTGAGGCTGTAAAGAGCGAGTCGTAATACAACGGTAGGACGAGCCGGAGTTATGCAACCAGCCGAGCTCCGGCTGCTTGGCTGCTCAACTCTCTCAGTGCCGTTATAAAAACATTTTATCGCGCTTTCGGTAGGTATTAAAAAAAAAAAACTGAAACTTCGACCGAGCTCCCTACCAAGAGAGAAAGATTTGGCCGAGAGGCGAACGATTGTTCTCCGACGGTGTCGGGAGGAAAAATACGACAAGTCGTCGGACACTTGGTGACGGCAATGTTTCGTTCCTTCGCTTCTTAACGACGCGACATCGCCCACACCTTTGCCAACACGATCGCATTTCACGGGGATGACTCGTGGAGAAAGAAAAAAAAAACAATGAAATGTACGATTCGTAACGACGTAGAGTCGCGGAGAGCACTTCCGAGAGCCATCCGAGCTGACGAGTAAATCAAATAAATGGAACGGGCGTTGATAACCGAGCTCGCGAGCGAAAAGAATTTTATTTATCGAAGAATTTATCGCGAACACTGAAAACAAAAAATTTAAAGTAGTTCGTAGAATTCACGAACGTTTCTCGTCCGCGAAGATCCGCAATCTTTTCTCGAATTAAATAATAAAATTGTAAATTATGAGAAAAAGGAAGAGGAAAATTGGCGAGGAAAAATTGAGAACTCTTGTGGACAATAAATGTTTGTTAAGCGTAGAAAGCTTTATCCTTTTTTCTCATTTTTATTACCGTGAAATCCTGGCACTACGGTTTTTCTTTTAATTATTTACTTACCATTAATTCAGCGTGGCATGAATCTCGAGAAAACGCGACTGGTTGCTCGTCAAGAAACACTAAAAAAAATTAATCAAAAGCTTTGCAGAATTAACGAACGTTTCCCGTCCGCGAAGATCCGCAACCTTTTTTTCTCAACCTGAGGTACATCGAATAAAAAAAAAAATTGTAAAGGTAGAAGAGAAAAGAGAAATAAAATTATCGATCAAAAATTGAGGCCGTTTGGGGACAACGAATGTTTGTCAGGTGTGCAAACCTCTTCCCTTTTTTTCATTGGCATGAAATCCTGACACTAAGTTTTGCCCTTAATTCAGCGTGGCACGAGTCTCGAGAAAGCGCGAAAGGTTGCTCGCCAAGGGTTAAAAGGAGTCGTATCCGGAACGGAAATGTACAGTGGATTTACGCACACCGGGGCGACAGACCGCCCATGCAATTGGCGGAGTGTGCAGCACGGAGCACGGGCTCGTTCGCGGGTGCGCCCATGCGTGCGTGCACGCGAGTTGCTCGCGGCGTGCGCTGCAACAAGTTCGAGCGATGCGTGTTGGAACACTCTGCGTACACACGCATACGCATTACACCACGGTAAACGATACCTAGCTGACGGTCAACTACCGTGCTTTACTAGCCTAAACCGATCGTTAGCGCTCCACACACAAACCCACACGGACACCGGCTGTGAGCATAGTCGAGAATCAATTAGGGCCTGCGTGTATTTTGCGGTGGATACAATCGCGAAGGAATTTCCACCGTATCGCGTGTAAGTCCACCGTCCACCGACGCTCCAAGAAATCCATCCACCGAAATAGAAGAATCCATCGAGAAGGATCATCGAAATACAAGAATCCATCAAGAAGGATCATCGAAATACAAAGATCAATCAAAAAGGATCCATTGAAATAGAAGAATCCATCGAGAAGAACCCACCAAGAAAGATCCATCAAGACGGATCCATCGAGATAGGAGAGTTCATCAAGAAGAATCCATCGAAATCAAAGAACCGAGGCAATAAGGATCCGTTGAAATAGAAGAAACCATCAAAAAGAATCCATTGAGTCCGAGGCCACTCGATCGGCCGTCCCAATAACGATCCCCGTGGAGTCCCGTGACGATTAATTCCTATGTGGGAAGAGCGGAAGTGTATCCGACTGGCGGAAGGCACGAGAGGGTTGCGGTGAAAAGGGTCACAATAAAAATAAAAAAAAGAAAAGATCTTGTAAGGGACACCGTGACGTCCTCGCGTCTGTCCGGTACCCACGAGCAAGTGTCTCGGAGATGAAGACTATCGGAGACGGAGGGCCAAGGAACCTCGTGCGACAAGTGGACGGCGACGAGTCTCCCGGGACCGTCTTTCCCCGTCCCTCTCTCTGGTTCTTACGCAAGCGAGGTATGAGCGAAAGAGGGACCGGAGGTTGTAGATCGTCGCGCGGAGTTCGGGTGCGGGAGCGCAATAGGGGGAGAGGAGTGACGGAGAGCGCGGCAACAGGGTAGGGGTAACTCAAGACGGGTCTAAGTGAGTCTTCCGGCCGACGAGCAATGATAGCCCTGAGAACTGACCCGACCCCCGGATATGTGTTACGCGCGCGAGACCGCTTATACAGCCAGTGTACACACTTCGGGCCTGCAGCGATCAAACTACTTGCAACGATAGCTCTCTCGACACGGTCACACTTGCGCACTCGCGGTGTCACAACATCGTCGTACGGTGGGGCTTGGGCGCAAATGCGCTACACCCGATGACTTTATTAATCGGCGAACGCGAGGTTTTTCCACTCTCGTCGGTCCACGGAATTAAGAGCGGAAGAGGTCGGGCGGCGGATACAGATCGGTCCGGATATAATCGGGTGCGGATGAGATTTGCTTATCGAATCGTTAATTTAATCATTTTATTATCGGATATGTTCGAATATACCGAAGCAAAAAATATATCACCGTATCGAGAATAATTCGCTCGGGGGCTTTCGAAAATATAGTTATATCGGCGTTATTTTAATTCTTGCAAACCGCGTTATGATAAGGAAATAATAAAATATTCTCCAGCGGGACAAACAACAGAAACCGCGAATAATTCGCCCGGGGTCTTTCGAAAATATAGCTATTTCGGCGCTATTTTAATTCTTGCAATCGCGTTATGAGAAGGAAATAATAAAATATTATCTCGCGAGTCGAACAAAAAAATTTGCGACTGAATGTATCATTATTTATAAATCCGGTGTGGAATTGTAAGAATTAGAGAATTGAACGGTCATTAATCATCAAAATCACTTACCGGATCTTCGATGATTTTCCATGCGGTAACTTGCCGACCGAGTGACCCACCGGAGCTAAAACAGATAAGGTTTGAGCTCAGGATTAGTAACGCGAAATTTTCCGTCCCTGTTGATCGTGTCTCTAATTGTACGCTGCTGAGATATTTCAAGCGGAATTAAGTGAGCAGATAGGGGCAGATAGATAGATTCAACACTGAGACAAATCGGCGGCAGTCGTTAGGGCGGAGAAGCCGGTGGGACAAGTGCTTCACGCGAGAAACGCGTCTCAAAGGGTGAGCCTAAGGTTATTTTAATCGCTCGCTCGCCGCGGTCGTCGGTGTAATCCACGCGGGAATTTGAATTCATCGGGTTGAGAATGTTGAGGCGTGTGTCATTAGGAATGACGGCTGTAGGCGTGCTCGCAATCAAACTCGTAGCGGCGTCTTGCAGGATGAAGTCCTTATTCCATCGTACGAATAGCGGCTTCGACCAAGATCTTGGCACGAGCGTCTCCAGCCCCCTCGGAGGCTTAATGAGAGAGCGGATCGCGCGGGTCTGTAGTCGGCTCGTGATTTAATGACGCCTCAGGTGTCGACGCGAGGCCGTATCGAGCACGAGGGTGAAGGGACGGGAGACAGTTCGCACGCCTGCTCGGCGATATCAGACAACGGCCGTTTTGTCTTCGCGAAACTCAATCGGTAGGAAAGACTGTAATCCACTTTTTCCTCACAAGTGCTAAGCTTTCCTGAGGAGATCCGAACTGTTGAGGTCCGCTGAAATGCTAGGTGAAGGCGCTGCAAATGAATTGCAGTTTTTGTTACCGACTGAGTCTGTCGGCTTAATTGATAGTTTCGCTAATCGTTGTTGTCCGTTCTGTACAATTTCCATCACAACACTTTAAAAGTAAATTGTAAATTTAATGGACTGGAACTTGAAATTTGCTTACATTACTTGTAAGTACATTTGTCATGAAAAATTGATGTTCAGTGTATTAAAAACATTGAGAATACTTTACTTCATGAAATTTACTTTAATTTTTATAATTTACTTTACCGTCAATGAAAAAGTGTATTAATTTTTCATCACAATTGTACATTAAATTTAATGTACCAGTTTTTGCATAAAAACTTCCAGTCCGGTACATTAAATTTCCAATTGTTTTTTACAGTGTACATTAATTGAACATTAATCTATTTTTTTGGTAGAATGAAAATACCAGATATTAAAATAAATAAAATTGTTGCCAGAAATTTACAAAAAAAAAGTTTATTATGATTAAAAATTGTACTGTAAAATGGCAGCGCACATGGCTTTGAAGTTTCAGAAACAGTTTACGTAAAAAAGCTTCCAATACCGTTCATTAATTTTCAAACAAAATGTTGTATCACAGTGAATGTTTTTATGAAAGAAATAATGAAATGCAAATGAGCCATGAAAAAAAATTCATGAGATTCGACGTTACTTTTGCGATTTAATTAAATTAAGATTGAACCACGATTCGGCGCCGTGTCGATAACGCCGAGCGAAGAAAAACTATCGGCGTTACGGAAAGAGGAGGCGTTGCGTGACACGTGTTTCGCGATGGCAAACAATGCGGTGTGCAAGCGCGATTCGTGACGGCATTCGAACTATCCCGTAGTTCAGCAATTCGGAAGCAACGTTAAATCGGTAGTCGCCGCCGACGGTAATTACCGCACGCCATGTGATTGTCTCACTTTTTCTCGTTCCCCCTCGCTCTCCTTCCTCTTTCACCGTCGCTCTCTCTCTCTCTCTCTCAGGAGACGAGGTCCACTAACCACCGCCCAGATAAAGTATTGTCCACCTCGCGGTAGCTGGACAAACCCACGCAGAGACAGCGTCAACACTTGGCCGATCCTCGTGGTCGCTCGGGTGTATCGCCTTCCGCAGGCTTTGTCAGCCAATTCCGGATCTGAGAACCCCGACTACCACCCAATCTGTACTATCACTTCCTCTCTGCCGCTTTTCTACTTTTTCCTTCGATCTTTCCTACCGGAAGTGGCATTGGCCACGAACACAAACACTTCCTCATTTCGGTCCATCGCGAAGCAATTCGGATTCGAACGATTTCCTCAAGTCAGATTGTCAACCTACTTGTCTCTTCGACCTTCCCCATCACTTCACAAAGCAGCCTGAATCTCCCGATCTATTCTTCACCCGCTAAAGACCTGCGTGAGCAGAAAAAGCATAAGGAAAAAAAATAAATAAAGAAGTGCACGATTAGTGCAATGAGCTTCAGAACCGAGAGAGCGGAAAAAGTATAAAGGATAAAATGATTTAAAAAAAAGAAGTCTCCAATACCACAGGTCGTTGACTGCATTCGGCTTGCATGGCAATGATATCCTGCCACGAAGCCGACCGGATGAGTATGTCGAGGGCAAACACCAAGCAGTTCCTAATTTCGGTCCATCTCGGAGCGATCAGGGTTCGAACTATTTCCTCAAGTCGGATAGCAGCCTACTTATCTCTTCGACCTTCCTAATCCCTCCGCAAGGCAGCCTGAACCTCCCGATCTGATCTTCTGCCGTTAAATTCTATTGCAATGAGCTTCGGAACTGAGCGAGCAGAAAAATTATAAGGGATAAAATGAGAAAAAAAAAAAAGAAAGAAGTGCACGATACCGTAGCTCGTTGACTACATTGGGCTTGCATCGCAATGATATCCCGCGACGAAGGCGGCCGTTGCGTGAGAGGGGAGCGGGAGGCGCAACGAGTAAGTATGTTGCACACAGGGGGGGTGTGCTGCACCCCGAGTTGCAATGCTCGACGTCGGAGCCCGGTTGCACAGGGTTGAGTCGGTAGTCTGCCGGGGTTGCCGTCACGGTCTGCGGGGCCTCCTGCTCCTCTCCGCTGGGCCACTTGAGAGAGCTCGCCGTTTCCCTTATTCCTTCAATCAACGTCAGCTGGGGAGGCGAGTCTAGTGTGTACACTGGGCAAATACTCGCGTGCTCCGTACTAGAGCAGCATAGAGACCAATGACTACATCATCCACCCACATACACGTATATTTTCTATGTACAAACGGAAAGGCGGATAGATGTGTGGTGATCGCGGTGGCGAGTTATTGTAGTGGTGGGGAGTTGGCTAGACGCTTCCTTTCTCGCTTGCTCTTTCGCTCTGACCTCTTGCCTCCCCGTCCGTCCTCAACCACCCCCCCCCCCCCCCCCCCCCACGGACAGTCATCGTATCGATTCTTTTCTCATCTCACGAAACGTCAGTTCAATGGGAATTTCGTCGGTATCGCTTGCTCTGAACTCATCCATATCGCTTATGAGATTCATCAAGTTTGAATGGAGGGGTGTGCATCACGAGCATGATGATGATGATGATTATGACTAATGACTTGATCTTGGGAGATCAAGATCGCGGACATCGTGGACCATTTCGGACCAATGTTGGTGCGTCAGTTGATAGAATCAGTTTGTCGACGGAATCATGAGAAACTCAGGATTCCGCCGAGAAACTCATGCTGGACACAACGCCCTCCATCCATAGGATACATCGGTCTCCGTCGTCATCGTATCGATTCTTTTCTCATCTCACGAAACACCAGTTGAATGAGAATTTCGTCGGTATCGCTTGTAAGATTTATCAAATTTGAACGGAAGGGTGTGCATGACGAGGATGATGATGATGATGATGATGATGACTAATGAGGAATCTTGGAAGATCGAGACCTGGGACATCGCGGGCCATTTCGGACCGATGTTGGTGCGTCAGTAAATTGAATCACTTTGTCGACGAGATCATGAGAACCCGAGAAACTCATGTTGGACACAACGTCCGATATATCTGTACGTCTCTTCCATAAAGCTACATTTGGGTCCGCGTGTGTTTGTGTGCGTTTGTGTGGATGTATAAACACCGAGGCGAGAAAGAGCCACAGGCGAGATCCCGTTTTAAAATAGGAAGGAAGAGGACCGGATACCGGTGCGTTACCCATGCATCATAGGTCGTCTAAACGAGCTGTTTAGACGACTTCAAGTTAACCCAAATTGACTCAATTGGATTAACCGCGTCGAGGCTCATCCGACACTTGGGAACCGGCCCCGGGTGCTGTTGCGCGTCACGCAGCGCTGCAGGGCCAGCTAGAGAGCCTGCAGCATCAAGCAGCGGCACGGTGTACGTAACGGAGAAGCCGGAGAACATAATATGCATGTGTACACCACTTTCTCATGCAAATTGTCTCTACGTCGTTCCGACGCGTGTGTGCATGCATTTTTTTTTTCTGCGGCATCGCGAGCGATTCCCTCTCGCAGCGGCCTCCTCGTCACCGCGGAGCCTCCTCCCGGCGTCGCGCTTTTTTGTCATCTTCTCACGTCGCGCGGATCTCCCGCGAATTCAGACCAGTTAAGAGAATTGTGCTATGTCGCTTATGCATAAAGCTTTCGTTCGGGAAAATTGAACGCGGCGCCTCGCGATTCGTTCCACCCGCACGATGATCATTCCGGTCTCACGTTCTTCAAGGCTCGAAAGAGAGAGACTGACGATGTGCCGTTTTGCATCGTGCCGGTCACGTGGATAACCGAGAATGAGGACTCTACGAGTGTCCCACGACTCTTGTCAATTGCCGAACGGGATCGAAATAAACTTGGCGTTGACCGCACCGTGATCCTCCCCGTCGACGAAACTCCGCGAGGAAGGGCACACATGCCAGTTCGACGATGCTAGATTATGATTCCCCTATTGACGATAATGCCTCGACGGCTCAATTTGTCGATCGTGGTCCAGCGTTCCGCATACGGCGACGGAAGGAAAGGAGGAAGACGGGATAGAGGGGGCGGTGAGGAGATGCGAGGAGTTGCGAGGGAGCTCCGGAGCTCACGTGAAGCCCAACACCGGAGGATATCGGAGGGTGTCGAGATTGGAGTGTCCGCTTCTTGGATGACCGCTGCTATCCGGAGTACGAGTGCCGCCACGCTCGAGCACCCTCCTTCCCCCCTTTCCCATCTCGTCTTCCTGCTCTTCCTATTCTCGTTTCGTCCTCTGTCTTGTCCGTACATATTTTTTTTCCCTCGCCCCCCCCCCCCCCCCGCTCCTCCCTCGTGTTCCTCACCGACCGGGATCTCCGGTACGTGCGTCACTCATGCGGAGCGCGGGACATCGTCGACGGGGGTGTCGGGATTGGAGTGTCCGCTTCTTGGATGACCGGGAGCGAGCGTATTATGGAGCAAGCCCGAGAGTCTCCTCTCTTCTGCGGCCTCTCATCTCGTTCGTCACACATGCACACCCACACCCATCAACCGTCCACTGTTACGCTCGCCCATACTTGCCCTCATCTCCAGCCGCTGACCACGATGACCACGGACTCATCTCCTCGTCCTCCTCCGCTCTTATCCACGATGGTGTCGTGGTGTATACCTACTCTCCGGCTTTAAAACAGTTGAGGTAGTATACATCGTCATACGGATCGTCGGAAGTCACCTTCCTCATTATCATACCAACCGGCCAACTCGCCTCACTCGGGCACAGCCTTCATCCTGTGCCCTAGTCACTTACGGCGCTGGTACAAACGCGCGGGTAGGTGGTCAACCCAAGTGTTAACTTGTCGACAAGGCCGCGGCTGAGTTCGACGCCGGAGGGAACGAGGCTTTCGCGGGAGAACCCCTGACATGGGGGACAAGACGCAAGTCCATTACACTCAATCACTGCGTGATTGGCTCAAACGATCGGACCACCGCTCGCCGGCTCGCGTCGTCACTGGCGATCCGGAGGCTTCGTCGTCGCTCGGTACCCTGCTCCGAGTCTCATCTGTCGGATCTTTAATCCCTGACGTATTTCCCATTCGAAAGCTCACGAGAAAACGACCCAAGGAATTGGGACAATTTTTGCCATCGCAAGGATTCGTCAAGCGAGCTTGGTCATGGACTTCCGGCTCAGCGAGCAACGAAAACAACGTTGCAGTTGCAGTTTTCGTTGCAGAGTGCAGAGAATTCTCTGCAATCGTTGCAGATTGCAGAGAAATCACCGGCACCGAGCGTTCGGGACAGTTATCACTGCCATTTTTCAATACGGATATTAGCGGAATAATAGGAATGTGCATTCTCCGTTGAGGAGAAAAAACCATTAAAACTCCAGAGTACTCTCAGGCGAGTGGAGAATTGGGTCCTTTCGGGTGGTTCTGGTTTTTTTTTTGTCCATCTTTTTTCGTCATTGAGTTTCTGGCTCACCTCCGCGGAGATGGTACGAGAGACCGAGGCTGATGCCGGAGTCGTGGGTCCGTTAGCCGGAACGCGAGCGGACGATTCGCTGGTAACTTTGGCAATTGAATATAATTAAGTAATCCCGGAGGCGCCTCAGCGGTGAGCGCGACTCTAGCGTCTGTGCTATACGTGTAAACCGGAGAAATATCATCGCGGCAAAAAGTCCGAGGTTCCGGAGTGGACGGGGGTGGGGTCTCGAGCAAACCACCTTGGCCAGCTGCCACGAAGAATCTCTCCGGTCCGTTCTACACGCGAAGAACACCGGGAGGGACGCACGGACGGAGCTAACGAACCCCCCCGACGATAATAACGTCGTAATCCTGAGGATACTACCGGTTGGCAATATGCTCGCGCCGTCTCTCCATCTACATAACTGTCTGCAAGTCCGCGGATGCGCCCGGTGACCAATAAAAGACTTTTTTTTTGCCGCGGATCGTCGCGTCTCTCCACGAGCGGCACCGGAGCAACGAGGAATCCTGGCTCTCTGGCACAGCTCGTTCTTGCTGTCCAGCTACCAAGACACATGCCCCTTTTCCACGGTCGTTCGAAACTTTGCTGCCGAATGATAACGGCGATTGTCCCGAAATGCACGATAAACAAGGGCATTGCTTCTGGAGTATAGGGATCGCTTTTTTTGCCTTCGGATGGTCCGCAGCCGACCAGGCGCAGGGCGTCTTTCGTGCATTATCCGTTGAACAATCGGGCCCGGCTCGTGCGACTCGAAAAACCGTTGCTCCACCCATACACAAGCCAACTGGTTTTCTTGGAGTCTTTGACGCGCGACTCTCAAGACGTTGGAGGGGCCACCCGACGAGGGGGGGGCGCCCCAAGACGTTAAAGGGGGTCCGCCACCTTGGGGAGGAATAGGAAGAACGTGGCGAACAACAATAACCGAACGAGAAGCCGAAACGTCGGTTACGCCTCGGCACGGCAGCTGGCACGCGCTCCTCGCCTAGGTACGGGTCGCGCCACCGAGTCGCAAGAAGTCCCCGACTATCTCGCTCTGGCTCTTACCTCCGCGCACCGGCTCCGCTTCTTCCGATTCTTCCTTCTCGGTTTCTTCGGGCACGACTCGACTCCGGCCTTTCCCGCCTAATGCCGACTCACCCTGTGCACACGCACACACACCGAGGGACGTTACCTTGTGCGGCGTCCGCTAGCGGGGCACATGCAGACGTGAATCTACGGGGGGATACCTGGACATTTAAATCGGGAGAACGCCACCCGGTCGAACCACCTGAATGCCACCAAGGGGTCGATCTTGCAGTGTCGTCGAAACTCGGGGATCCTTTCTACAGAATGCTCAAGACGGCGGGCATGAACAGCTGGATTTACCTTTTCCTCGGAAGGTTGTACCTTCTTCGATGAAGAAAAAATCGTTAGGTCTTTGCAGAACCAACGATTTTTTTCAGATCACTTTCTGCATCGCCGTTTCCGACGTTGCAAGACGAAAGTGGAGAATATGGTCCAGGGCGATTGCCACGTAACACAATCATATGTGAACCGGGCTATATACAGTAAAAAAAGATTTGTACATTCGACAATATTTTTTTGTCCACAAATGTCCACAATTATTTTGGCGTTCGTTTTACAAAAAATATATTCGTGAAATTAACATTTTTTGTAAAATGGACAATATATATATTTTTTTTTTTTTTATTAAATGGATTTGTTTGTAAAATGGACAAGAAACGTCGGTACCTATTTTCGTGTGAAATGCCCACTTTCATCGTATAACCGAAACCTATCGCAATTTTTTTTTTGTTAAAATTGATAAACTGTGATATCGAAAAGAAATTGCACCCGACAAAGTTTCTTCCGTGAGAATCCAATAATTCGTTTGATAAAGATCTGTTACTTTTTGGTGAGGAAAGCTGCGAGGCGTAGGGTAGACCCTGAAAAAGTTAGAGATCCTGCGCCATTGAGGGCAAGGACCGTTGTTCCTACTTCCTTTTCGTCTACGCCGAGCGGCGAGAGGAGGGCGCCGCGGGATTTTTTTTTTGCACCTTTCAATATCATACGTTAGAACTTCCCACAGTGAGAAGTCATGGGAACCACCTTGGAACAGGGCGAATCTCGCTTGCCGAGCCGCGCACCCGTAGTCCCCGCGTCTCGCAGGAAAATTTTACTCCTCCGGAGATCTGCGATGGGGTGAGCCGACCTTGCACCTTGGGAATTTTCTCCATTGCCGTCGCACGAGGCATCGTATCTTCCGTTGAGAAGCTTTCGCAGTCTGCGCTCCCCTCTTCCTTCGCTCATCCACCCGGCCGATCTTCCCGAAGATCCACATTGATCGTCGCGACTCAACGCCAAAAAAAAAGCAACCCAAACCTATGAGGGTCGATGAAAAAAAAAAAAAAAAAATCCATCTCTCATGGACTCTTTCCCGCGCGATATCTCGAATCAGAATCCCAAACTACCCTCACAGGTCCCGTGAAAATAAATCCGAACCAACCGACGAAACGAAATTTACCGTGATAAATTATGTACTTTATGGCGAGATATCCGAGTTTATTTAGCGATAATGTGTTTTTTTATAACGCCCATACAGTTTCGAGAGTATCGACGTGAGGTGTCGATTTAATTTTCATCGGCGAGCAAACCGCAGAGGTGCGATTAACGGGACAAATTTCGCTATCGTGCATGAGGTGCGCACGGTACATAAAACACGCTCCCGTACACGAAAGCACGGAGATAAATAGTCGTTCGTGTGTGTGAAATCCCGCGCGATCGACTCTCCACAGCCGCGCTAAACATATTAAACGAGCCGTAAATTATGAAAATCGTGTCGGTATCCAGTGTGACACGTACTCGAAACCCTTTTACCTGTATGGCCGCGGTATAATAACGTGTCCACAATACCGGCGTTACCATAATACGTATGTACAATGCATACACGTCCGCGGAGTGCCCGAACCTCCTCGTTACCATGCTCCGGCTCCCGCCGCGGAGGTGAGAGGCGACCCGCGCACATGCGAGTGGATTGCGTGGGCTGGTTGGCCCGATTGAACCGGCGCTGGGCGCGTGCCAGTGAATCTAAACGATTTCGTACGCGAAATAACAGTGATAAAATCCCGGCGGAGGGAGAGAGCGTGGGCCCGGTCGAGGGTGGGGTCGGGGCCGAGGGTTGGACGAGGGTGTGATCCGGTGCTCTCGTCGACGCGGGTGGCGCATTAACGCGATTAACCGACAATTAATAACGCATCAATTGACACCGGTGTGTGTAGGTCGTATACTTGTTGCGCGCAGCGGTGTGCCGTTGGAGCCGGGCCTCGATCGGGTTTCGAAAAGTGCTCAACAGCCGAGCGGACACGACTTGTGGGAATGATCAATGCATCGCGCTTTTCCAGCGCGGCGTCGCTGCTCGCAGGACGTAAGAAGAGGCGGTGAGGAAACATACGAGCGGCTTCGTTTTATCGATCGTACAATGAGGCATCAATTGAGAGGGGTGCGTGTAGGTCGTGTACTTGTTGCGCGCACTGGTGTGCCGGGAGAGCTGCGCCTCGATCGGGTCTCGAAAAGCGCCCGACAGACCCGATTTGCGGGAATGATCGATTTGCCGCGCTTTTCCAGCGCGGCATTGCTGTTCGGTGAATGTAAGAAGAGGTGACGAGGAAAGATGCGAGTGGCTTAATTTTATCGGTCTTGGAGTACAGAGTGGTGGATTTTGTCGGCCGCATAACGAGGTTGATAAAATTAAGGAACCAACTTCCGAAAATTATCAATGCGTCACGCTTTCCCAGCAAGAGATTTCTGCTCGGAGGACGTAAGGAGAGGTGGCGGGGAAAGGTGCGAATAGCTTAATTTCATCGATCGTACAATAACGCATCAAATGACAACGGTGTGTGTAGGTCCTTTACTTGTTGCGCGTACCTATGTGCCGTTAAAACTGCGCCTAGATTGGGGTTCGAAAAGTCCTCAACAGCCGAGCAGACCTAACTTCCGGCAATGATCAATGTATCGTACTTTTCCAGCGCGGCATTAGTGCTCGCAGGATGTGAGAAGAGGTGGCGAGGGAACATGCGAGTGGCTTAATTTTATCGATCGTGCGGTACAGAGAACGGAGGGAAGGGGGTGTTGGTCGGCCGCATGGCGAGGTTGATAAAATGACGAAGGGTTGATGGACACGAAACTCGGAGGTCGTTGGGTTCTTTGTTTCATTGGGTGTGTAACGACTGGAGAGATAGGCCAAGAGGCGTTCGAGTCGGCAGCGGATGGACATGGGCCGTTGCTCGCAACTGGTTTCCCATGAGGCGCTGGCAACCCCCTGCGAACTGCCCTCTCAGCCAGCACCCACGTAACCCACCGGCCACATGACACCTATCTACCACCTAGGGGGGGGCGCTGAAATTCCTGCGCACATGCCGTTTGTCCCGGCACGTCGTGACCGCTGCTACTTCGCCGTCATGTGGGGTCGAATGCAGACAGGAGGTAAGGCGGTATAAAGCTCTTGTACAGTGCGGTGCCGGATATCGGCGGACTGAAAAAACTTCCACGTAGAACCGTCTTCTGAAAAATTCAGGGCGCCTCTTTTTTTCCGCGCTGGCAATGACACGGATCTGATGGCATTAAAGGAGATACGGAGAAACGAAAGTCATCGGAACATTGACTTTTGTCGCGAAATGTGCAGAAACGGCCGTTACTGGCGATTTTCGCCGATGGAGGCAAACGGTCTCGTTCACTTGATTCGCTTCATTAATAACCCAACTTGACGACTAAGCGGCCGAGTGAGGTGGGACGAAGGAGAAGATTGTCGGTTCTGGCTAAAATTCAGGTGACGTCTTTTTTTCGACCATTACTTTGCTGTCATGCGGGTTCGAATGCAAGCCCGAGGTAAGGCGGTATACAGCTCTTGTATAGTGCGGTGGCGGATGCCGGTCGACTGAAAATACTTCCATATAGAACCGTCTTCTGAAAAATTCAGCGGGCCTCTTTTTTTCCACGCTCGCGATGACACGGATTTGATGACATTAAAAGAAATACGGAGAAACGAAACTCATCGAAAGAACATTGAGCTTCGGCGCGGAATGCGCAGGAACGACCGTTACCGGCGAACGATTTTCTCCGATCGCCGGAGGGAAATGCACTTGATTCGCTTCATTAATTACCCAACTTGACGACTACGTGGCGGACTGAGGTCGGACGAAGGAGAAGATTATCGGATCTGCGTACCGGCCGATAGTTCGAAACAATGGACCTGACGAAGCGTGGGGACCAGCCCATCGATGGTCGGCCCGGCGTTAACGATGCAAGTTTTCCCGAGGTGTCCGGCCGAAGCGGGGATTCTCTGTCTATCCAGCCTCGGGCTCTTCCCCGGACTTGGCGACAATTCCGTCTGGATCACGTACTCTGCGGAACGTCGCTGCGCGGAACCGATTGTCCTTGCCTTGCGGGCCAGGGCGACGAAGACGGTTCGTTTCTACCCAAATTAACCCTTACGAAACGAGATAGAAAAATGTGAAGAAAAAATGAATACGCTGACTTACGTCGACTCACTTCGAGGAACGAAGTGTAGTCACCTGCCTAAACGGCGAATATCGCATGACGCACTCTCCCCGGAAGTGCCGGTCGATGGTTCCGCAGGGGGGCCCACCAGTCGACTATACATGAAACTATTGTTTCTCCCCCCCCCCGCCCCCCCCCCCCCCCCCCCGCTGCCCTTTACGATGCAAAATTGACCACTTATAACCAAGGTCTTCCACAGGAAAAAAGCTACTAACGAAGTAGAAGTTCTTTGCCCAATATTCGGTATTGCTCTGCGGCGATGAAAAATATATTTTACATGGAGAGTTTTCTGGAGAGCTGGAGAGTTTTCTGAATGGAAATGCATTCATTAAATTTGTAGACCCGATTAATAAAAATGTGATTGAAATATGTTTAAAAGAAAAGTTTTTGTTTGTCAATTTTTAACGCATTTAAAAAAAAAGAGAGAAGATAGAAATAATATGAGTAATAAAAAATACATTGCACATTAGTTCAGCCTTCCCTGTTGTTGAAATAAACATTTTAAAATATTTTTTTTTCCAAATGGCAATATTTGTTTTTTTTTTCATTAACTCAATCAATTTTTACACCTGAATAATAAACCTGAATAACGTGAATAATAAAAATATGATTGAAATAGTAAAAAAAAAACTTTTCCTCTTTACGATGCATTGCTACTCGTCAATTATCACCACATATAAGAAAATAAGGATAAAACTTAAGAACATAATTTTCACAAAACAGCTTTTAAAAGTATCCAAGCTCGGTGAGCATCAACAAATTTAATACAAAAACAAGCGCAATTACGAAAGGTCAGAAGATAGAAATAATAGAAGCCGGGAATCGGTGAAAGTCTTCGGGGGTCCACGGTTGTCACGGTTCACCCGTGACCGGAAGTCGCCCGAAGCTTCCTACCGGATGGCGCGAATCTACATCCTCTCTTTCTCTTTTAACCTCTTCTCTTTTCCCTTTGGATTCCTATCTCTATTCGTTGACAATACAAGGTCCCCCGTACGTGTGTGAGCGCTTACGTTATAAAATTCTCTTGTGGATCAACATGTACATCCGTACGTAGAGCGGAGCCGTGGAGAGCTGCATCCGAGTTTACAGTTCCAGTGCTGTGAACAGACTTGGTCGTCTCTGTCGCTCCGCCGTCCCTCGCGACCCCGCAAGTAATTACCTCTTCCCCGCTTACTTCCGACTCTCGAGGCGAAGGCCCCATTTCCGGTGCGGAGCGTACGGGGCACCTTTTTTTCATTTTTTTTTTTTTTTCATTTTTTTTTTTTCGTCATTCTCCCTCCCCGCGGGGTAATCGCGTCCCACGCACGAAGGAACGCTCGGCGCGTCCGAGGCACCCCCCTCGAACTTTATTTCACTTCCCCGTCCGCAGGTAAAGTGGTTCGAGCGGTCTGCTTATCGCAACCGATGCGACTCCGATCGAGCTCGGGCCATATGCCGCGTCCTTTCGCCCTTCTTTCAGTGCTGCTTTCACGATTCTGCGCCTGCTGGGCGATTGCCATCTACCAAAAAAACGTTTCCAACGTCGAGATATCCGATGGAAAATTAAAAAAAAAATAAGAGGGAAAAGTTCTTATTCGATAAAAATTATTGTAGGATTTGTTTTTTTTTTTCATCGAATTTGTCTTTCGGATAGACGGTTTCTTATCGAGGGCAGGTGGTTCGCGTTGCTCAGCTGTTGCTTCGAGAGCGACCACGCGCGCACCGAGCCTCGGTGAGCATCGCCCGTTTGACTTACGCGACCCTTTGATATTAAAGAACGAAAGAAAGAAAAAATAAAACATCAAGCCGCGATAAGATAATTGGTGAATGTATCGTTCGAGCCTACATTATAACCTAATGCCGGCACTTTTCTCACCGTTAGCCTACATAAATGTAATTCCATTACGGCTCGGGAGGCGAAACAAAGGAAGAAAAAAAATCGAGCAAGATAGAGACAAAGTATGCTTGGGGCGTATCGACCGTGTAAAGCACCGTTGTGGTTACGATTAATTTTTCAAGCTCTCGCTGACTCCGCGCAACCGCGCCTCGAACTTCTTTCTTGTTGCGAGAACTATGCGTCCCCACATACACATGAACATATACATATACATATACATATACATATACATATACATATACATATACATATACATATACATATACATATACATATACATATACATATACATATACATATACATATACATATACATATACATATACATATACATATACATATACATATACATATACATATACATATACATATACATATACATATACATATACATATACATATACATATACATATACATATACATATACATATACATATACATATATAAAAAAGTATATAGTACGAGTGCGGGGAAACAAGACGGCCCTTCGTCGGCGACTTCGCGTCTCGAGACATTTCGCGCCGCCGCGGTGGACATAATAAGAACGCGTAGGGACGCCAGCGGGTCTCGCGCCTCGGCTGGAAGACTTCCTCGTCGTGGGGATTTTCGCATTGTCGCAGGGGTGAGCTTGGATCACGGATCGTTCGGTCCGTCCGAGAAGGGTGCAGCCGTACGAGGGGCGAGAACGGCGGAGTTCTGTCTGAGAAGCGGGAAACGAAGGAAGAAATTTCAGGGGGGCCCCCCCGAGGGCCGGAGGGAAGGTTAGTCTAATGTCTGGGCGGATAGTCGCGCGTTCACCAAAAATGTGCATCTTGCACACCTATCTGTGAGAACGGACTCGACGGATCCGAACGGGACAGATGGGTCGTGAAAGAGCGACTCGACGGAGAAGGGAAAGATCGGGCAAGGCGATGTCGAGCTATCAATTTTATTCTGCCGTTCTTCGTGAGGTGTCGACCGAGAGTTCCGACTGAGAAGCGGGAAGCGAAGGAAGGAATTCGAAGGATTTTTCCCGAGCAGACATTTTCGAGCGTTACATCGGGCACTGACTGGGTCCGCAGGAGACCTCACAAGGCCTTATCGGCACCTCGTGAAGCCCCGATGTAACGCTTAACAATTTTTGGTCGGGTTGATCTAACGTCCGGGCTGATAGTCGAGTCTTCTCCAAAATGTGCATCCTACACTACACAGCTATTTGTCAGAACGGACTCGACGGATTCCGACCTGTCGCGTCCGACCGGGACCCAGAAAAATTATTCATTTGACGGAACCTCGCAAATAAATTATTATTAAAATTGAACAATATTTATCTAAATTAAATAAATATTGATTTAAATCAAAAGAATATTCATTTTAATTAAATAGATATTTTTAAAATTACATAAGTATTAATTTTCATTAAATGAATATTTATTTTTATTAAATAAATATTTGCTTGCGGAAAGTCCGTCAAATAAATTGTTTTCCTGGGTGCGAAAGTGAGACTCGACGGAGAAATGAAGGCTCCGGTAACGCGACGTCGAAGAATCAATTTCATTCTCCCGTTCTCCGCACGGTATCGACCTCCGTAGCTTATAGTCACAAAAAAAAAAAGAAAATAATAATAAAAGGAAAAAAAGAAAGCGAAGAAAAAGACACAGCAGCAGAACGAAGAAGAGACATCAAGCGAGCGAAGTAGCCGCGCTCCGGCGACGCAAAGTGCGCGACTTGGCCGGAACTTAGTCGAATAAGATATTCAGTGGAGGTAATTTTCTTATGGTCTTCGGATGGGCTCGCGTGCCACCCTCGCTTCCCGATGTCTCACCGGCCATAACTCGGCGTACGACTTCGTCGAGCAGTCTTCCTCCTTGATGCAATACGGATTGCTCGATAGAACGAGTTGCCGTTACGAGCCAAGAACTGGATGGTTGGTCGGTGAGGTCGCGAGGAAAATATCTCCGGCGCTATCGGGAAAATCGGCGATCGGCGATTTCAAGATGTAACGAGGAGTCGCTCGGTCGTGCTCGGTGAAAATAAACGATGGAACACAATAATCTCGAGTTAATGGAAGAACTAGGCTCGTTCGAGCTCTACGTCTAAATTGCCGCTCTGCGCGTTCTACGAGCCTTATTGACCGATGAACTACAGTCACGGAGAGTCCGACGTACTTATCGGATGGGTAGAAGACGAGGCCGCCAGGAAAATATCTCCGGCGATATCGAATTATTCCGCGATATCGAAGAAAATGAGCGGCCTCGAAAATCGCGGGTAAATCGGGCGATAGGATGTAACGAGGAGTCGCTCAATGGTGCGGGGTGAAAATGGACGAACGAGGAGGCACGCAATAATTGCCGCGTTGTATAGATTGTTAAAAAAAATTGTATATTTATTGTGCTAGATTGAAAGATTTTATGCAAAAACTGGTACATTAAATTTAATGTGGAATTGTCATGAAAGATTAATGTACATTTAGAGTGAAATTAAAGTACAATGTTGGAATTACAGTAAATGTATCGTAAAATTAAAGGAAATTATTGGAATCGAAGTACTTTTGTAGTAAAATTGAAGAAAATTATTGAATGTAAAGTATTTCTAGTTTTCAACATGCTGTACATTCATCTTTCAACCCAATTGTAAATGAAATTTAATATACCTTTTAAAATCTTTTGCCTGAAAATTACAAAAAATTGCATTGAAACTAAAAATATTGCTGTAAAATAGTAACGCACGTGTGTTTGAAATTTCAGAGACGGTGTACCTAAAAAAAGCTTCCAATACCGTTCTTTAATTTAGAAACAATTTTTTTTTAGTCTACTCGCCGAGGTCGTGAGAAAACATCTCCGGCGATATCGAAAGAAAATCGGCTGTTCCGCAAATCGCGGTTAAATCGGTAAACAAGACGTAACGAGGAGTCGCTCGGTATGGCTCGGTAAAAAAAAAAAATAGACGACGCAACGCAATAATCTCGAGTTAATGGAAGAACTAGGCTCGTCCGAGCTCTACGTCTCAATTGCAGCTTTGCACGTTCGACGAGCCTTATTGACCGTTGGAGGCTCGGGGGAGATCGACGTACTTATCCGCGCGGAAAGGGCTCGGGGGTTGTTCCGGCGAGGCGGAGCGCAGGCGTTCGATTTCCCCGCGAACGGAGAGCCTCGTGCTCGAGCAACGAGTGCGCGATACACATACACTGTAAACCCTATTAATTGTTGCACATACGGGCGAGCGCGGCCCGTCGACGAGCGCATAAGCGAGCGTCGAGAAAAAGTCGACGACACTCGAACTATCACGATAATTACAACGGGCTTCAGTCGCGGATCGCAACGTGTTGTTTTACTTAATAGCTCTGCGGGTCCCCGATCGTTTACAATCGCCGATAAGTAGAAGTTATGTTTCGTTTAATTTACGAAGCCCAAACAGGATTCGCGACAATCTTAGGGTAATAAAAAATAATAATAAATATGAAACTTTTTTTACTTTTTTTTTTTTTTTTTTTGCGGGAGTTGGGACGAAATTTCGAAGCATTGTAGAGCCGCATCGAAGTTTACCGTGGAATAAGCGCGAGAATGAATGGACGCGACGACGAGGAATCGATAAATGTCACGTTCCATTTCATTTACGGACGGCAAATAGGATTTCGCAATAATCTTAAAAAAATTGCTGTTACGGATGTCGCGTAATAAAATAATAAAAATACGAAACACTTTTTTTATTTTGAGGGACTTGGGACGAAATTTCGAAGCGTTTTAGAGCCGCATGAAGGTTCAACGTGCGATAAGCGCACGAATGAATGAACGCGACGACGAGGAATCGATAAATGTTACGTTTCGTTTCATTTACGGGGTGCGAATAGGATTTCGCGATAATAATCTTAAAAAATTCGATATTACGGATTTCGCGTAATAAAAAATAAATAAAAATACGAAACATTTCTTTTTTTTTCTGCGAGGGACTTGGGCCGAAATTTCGAAGCGTTATGTTGCCACATGGAGGTTCAGCATGGGATAAGCGCACGAATGAATGAACGCGGACGACGAGGAATCACGTGGGCGCATGAATATCGATATTTCCACGTGTGCGAGGCGAAAGAGAGCTCTATAGGTCTCTTTCGCGTCGCATAGTACGGGGAAAATGAGGCATGCGCTTAAAAATAAAAGTATGAACCGAGCGAGCGCGTGACGAGGGCCGTGCGACAACGGGGTAAAATCGATCTGTGCGCGTGTGCGCTCGCGGTGAGAGGCGGGCCTCGTTCCGCGGCCTTGTGCACATCAAAACATTCCATGTCATACCGAATAGATTTTTCGATCGTGCAAAATTTGTAAAATATATATATACTTTTTTTTGTATGTATTTTTTTTTCTTTTTTATCATTGTAGACGGATAGATTCGACGAAACAAAAATCGTGACACACGCAAAATTTCTAAAGATCATATTTGAAAAATGTATTCATTTTAAACATTGTAGACGATAGAGTCGACGAAACGAAAATCGTGAATCACGCAAAACCTTGAAAGATAACGTTTGAAAAATGTATATTTATTTTAATCATTGCAGAGGGACAGATCCAACGAAACGAACAAAGTGGATCGTGCACAATTTTGAAAGATTTATATTTAAAAAATGTCTTATTTTTAATCATCGCAAACGGATAGATCAGCAAGAAATATTGAAAGATTAATATTTTTTAAAATGTATTTATTTTTTTTCTCATTGCAGACGGATAGATTCGACGAAACGAAGATCGAGACGAGGTGGCGAGGGGCAGCTAGCCCTTTGGCGAGCTCGAAGGATGCAGCTCCCAGGCGGGGGCACGAGAAGACCGCCAGCGCGAGCTTCGGCAAGCACACTCGCGACGATAAACGGGTGTAATATCAAGACTCAACACAAACATCGTGCGGAGAAGTGCGCGAAGGGCGGGAGAAGCGGGGGTCGTGGCAGGAACGTCACAGAGTCCGAGTGCAGCGGTAGCGGCAACTCAGGTAGTTCAACAGGATCGGGAACAGGCCCGGGGAACGATAAAATTCCATTGAATAATCGTAAGCGGGACTCGTGTGATAGCGTGCGAGACCTCGTCGTGAAGCAGCATCTACAGCGGGATCTAAAGACGTTGGCGTCGTATCCGCGACGGAAGCGGTGGGCCAAGGAATAGTGAAGAGTAATTTAGACGAGGAGGAGGAGGAGAAGGAACGCGGCGAGTGGACGACTATCGACAAGGGACGGAGGAAGGAGCGGTAGCAAAGGAATAGGAAAGAAAAAAAAAAAATTAACAAGCTCTTATCGTAGGAGAGGAAAGAAGCGAGTGTCCCGACGACGAGTAAGAAACGTGCGGCAGAGATAAGCGGGACGACGATAAAACGAGTTAAGAGGAAGAGGAAGAAGAGGAGGAAGAAGAGGCCGGTGTTCGCGAGGGCGAAAACGCCGAAACTTCGGAAAGAGCGGACTAAGAGAACGCGAAAAAAAAGAGGAGACTCGGTAAGGTGGTTGGTTGCAGTGGCGATATTGGGAGACGGTCGGGGTGGCGGTGACGGCGGAGTCGACGACGGCTCCTGCGGGAAGTCCGATAGGAAGCGGAGAAAGAGCGTCATCGGCGGTGATTGCGTCGGCCGCTGGTGAGGGGGTCTCGCCGGCGTCAAGTTCGTCGTCGTCGTCGTCGTCGTCGTCGAGAGCAGCAGCGGCAGAGGCGGCGGCTGCCAAGGAGAAGGCTGCAGGCGCGCGCGCGTTTGTGGGGGGGGGTGGGGGGGGAGGTTCGCCGAGAAAGTGAAATAGTAGGAGTCGGAGTAGACGACGAAGCGGCAGCAGAGGAGGCGGCGGCGTCGTAAGAGTGGGGATCATCGTGGTGGAGCGAGAAGCGGTGGTAGAAGAGGGTAAAGGAGCGAGCGAGCGAGAGAGAGAGAGGGAGCCGCTGCTGCTGGAAGGCGAACTGGGCGCTGGGTCAGGAGTAGGGTAGCGGAGTAGCGAGGGTTTCCAAGGGAGAGAAACACACGAGAGAAGCACGACGACGAGAGCAAGCAGAGCCACGAGGCAAGCTATTCGAGCGAGAAGGGGAGGGGTGACAAGGAGCCCTGGCGGGGAGGGGACGCGGAGGCCTTCGGGGGGCCGACCAACCAGACGGCCGATGATGTCATCGGAGGAGGAGACCGACTGTTTCGCCCTCTACGGAGCAACTACGGATAGCAAGCAACAGCAACTCCTGAAGAAGCAGAAGCGCACCAGACAGCGCGTGGACGCCGGCGAGCCACGCAACAGCTACTCGAGCATACCGAACTTTAGTTCCCGGCCATCGTTTCTTGGAGGTGGCTTGTACGGCGCTATATTCAGTGGCTCCGGTCCACCACCGAGTCATCCGGGCTCGCAGCAGCAACAGCAGCAACAACAACAACAACAACAACAACAGCAACAACAGCAACAACAGCAACAACAACAACAACAGCAACAACAACAACAACAACAGTCCCAACATCAGCCGCAGCGCCAGCAACAGCCTGGAGCAGCTGGTGGTACTCAAGGTCACCTCGGAGCAACGACGGGGCCAACGAGTCAGCATTCCGCCCACGCGGCCTTTGGCTTCTTCGGGGCTCCGGGCTTTGGCCCCGCCAAGATGCTGAACGAGCTTCTCGGACGACAGGTAAAGCAGGCGAGTGACGCAGGAGGTTCGCCGCCCGAGGGTAGCCAAGGGATGACAGGAGCGGGCATGGATCAAGCGGCGAATCTGCAGCCGGGCGCTGTTATAAACTGCGACGACCCGGCTACCGCCGCCGAACTCACCCAGCACATGCTGCGCGACATACTTCAGGGACGGAAGATGTCAGCGCTGTCGGGACAGGAGCAACCAAACAACAACAACAGTATACACAGTAACAACAACAATAACAATAATAACACGACGACGGAGCTGCTGAAGTCGCAGCAGCATCAGCAGCAGAGCCCCCAACAGCAGCATCAAAACAGTGATAGTGCGCGAGCGATCAGTGGGACTGTGCAGAGTGGAGGGGAGGAGAGTGTCGATGGGAATAACGTTAACGCGAATCACAGTGAGCGTGATACGGTGATGCCCGGTGACGCGGAAGACAGTGCCGAAGACGCGGCATCGGCTGCGCGGGCGATGGAGGAGGCTTTCGCGGAGGCCGGTATGGAGCCCGGTGCGAATCTCGATGGTTCGGATTGCGAGCAGAGTTTACCACCGAGCCCGTCGGCCCCGCGATCAGGATCGGTCTCCGTGAAGGAGGAACTCGAGGACTCGATGAACATCAAGAGGAGTCCGAGCCACTCGCCGTGTCCGATAATGCCGAAGGCCGAAACGAGCTCGCCGACGTCCGACGTTAAACGCGCCAGAGTCGAGAACATCGTGAGCACGATGCGCAGCGTGAGCAGTCCCGCCTTCAACCCCACCGCGGTGAACGGTTGCAAAAAGCGCAAGCTCTATCATCCGCAGCAACAGACCGTTCATCACGTGCTTCAGCACGGCGTCGGCGACATTATGCTGGACGACGAGGAGGAGAGCGAGGAGGAGGACGATCCGGCGACAATAAGAAGGAAACGCGAACAAAAGGACACCCTTCAGAGTCAATTGAAGCTGTTGCGTGGCGAACTCGCAGCGATGAAACAAAAGTACGACGAGCTGACGACGCGAGGCTGGATGTTGCCGGAAAGCAGCGACAGCGGTGACGCCCCCGCGAGTCCACAGCATCTTCCACATCCGCAACCACCGCCCCGACCGCCCAGACCTCATCCGCCACCCTACAACGGCCTCCCAGCACTGCCACCCGATCATCCTCACGCGGCCGCCGCGGCGATGTACCAAATGGGACAGAAGCTCTATCTCGAGCAGGCCCACGCCGAACGGATGAAGCAACATCAGGAGGCCGCGGTGAGGCAACAGCAGGCCGTTGCGCAGCAGCAGGCCGCGGCGCAACAACAGCAACAGCAACAGGCAGCCGCCCAGCAGCAACAGAAACAACAGCAGGCGCAACAGGCGGCCGCCCAACAGCAGCAGCACCAGCAGCGTCAACAGTCACCGCAGCCACCGAGTCAACCGTCGAGTCAAATAAACACTGGACCACCCACCCCCCAGACACCGGTCATGCCACCGAGTGGCATCGTGCATCCGCACAAGGATTTTCAAGAGAGGTTAAGCGTCTTCAGAAGTTCGACGGCTGGCGTGTCGGCGGGATCGTCGGGTCCTCACATAACGGGGGCCGATCTCGAGGGTTTCGCCGACATTCTCAAATCGGAAATAACAACGTCGCTCACGAATCTGATAGACGGCGTCGTATCGAGGTACGTCCAACCGAGGAGGTTTCTCGGTAAACAGAATGCCGACGCGGCGCAAGCGGCCGCCGAACAGCTGAACAAGGATCTTCTGCTGGCGAGTCAATTGCTCGAGAGAAAATCACCGAGAACGAAAGTCGTAGACAGGGGAGCACCACAGCCTACCGGTGGCCCAAACGGGCCACGGGGGCCCCTCAACGGTGGGCCCCCGGTTCAAGCCGCGGGTTTCCCGCAAATCGGTACCATGGGTGGTCCGCATGGCCCGCTATCTGGCCCAACGGAAAATAATCTCAATCAGATAAACCAACTACCGCCGCACGCGAGGCAAGGCATGTTTCAAACACCAAAACCACCAACGATATACGGCATGGCGTCGATGCAGGCGCAGCAGCAACAGCAACAGGCCCAACAGCGCGAACACCAGCAAAGGGAACAACAGCAACGGGAACAGTACTGCAACGTCAGGGGCGACGACAGAGAGGCGAGAGAGGCGGAGCAGAACGAGGCTCTGTCGCTCGTCATAACACCCAAGAAGAGGCGACACAAGGTGAGTACACTCTCAAAAAAAAAAAATCTTTTCCCTAGTAATGTAATTAACGTAAAATAAAATTAAAAAAAAAAAAAATTGAATAAATAGAAAAACAAAAAATAATTATTTAAAAAAGAGAAAAAAATAATGAATGAGACTGACAAAAAAAAGAGCGAATGAGGAATAGCAAAGATAGCGAAAAAAGAAAAAGTCCCCGAAAAGAAATCCTACGATCCTCGCGGTAACCGAACGGTTTTAACGTCAGGTTACCGACACGAGGATTACACCCAGAACAGTCTCGAGAATCTTGGCGCAAGAGGGCAATGGTTCACAGGGTGGTAGCGACAGTCCGCCGCCCCTACCGCCGCCGAGACCGTATCACGCGCCACCCCCGATGCTGCCGGTATCGTTGCCGACGAGCGTCGCGATACCGAATCCCAGCCTCCACGAGAGCCAAGTGTTCTCGCCATACTCGCCGTTCTTCAATCATCACGGGGGTCATCCGGGTCAGGTGCCACCTCCGGGACCTCACCACCTGCCCGCGAGTCCTCCCGGCGGAGGCGTCGAGCTACGCGACTCGCCACCGTTACCACATCCGCCCTCGATGCTCCATCCGGCGTTACTCGCGGCGGCGGCCCATCGAGGAAGCCCCGACTACGGACACCTCAGGATGGACAGCAACGACAGAGGTAGCGATTGCAACTCCGGCGACATCAGCTACGATGGAATTCAGCCTACAATATCCTTTGCTAATACTTATTTGCACGATACCATTATCTTATAATTATAGAGAACTATCTCTGGTGAAAAAAAAAAAAAAAAAAAAAAAAAAAAAAAAAAAAAAAATTCAGCCTCCGGCGAACGTGGCGAACGGTCGAAGAATCCTCGAGTAATGTCGATTCACGAAACCGGAAGTTCGCGGAGCTTTCGTGCAAGAGTACTCGACGGATTTCGTACACAAACCGCTAGCCGTTCCTCGAGTCTTGATAACGTCAAGGAGGGGGCGGGGAGGGAAGTAGCAACGAAAAGAGAAAAGGGGCAACGAGTAAGCAGAAGACGAGACAAGGGTCGAGATTGGTCCGTTGAGCAAACAAAAAAGACAATGTTCCGCGGAGTTGGGAGTGGGGGTGGAGAAATCGCGAGAATCCAGAAAAGCCCGGGGAAACGAAGAGAGGCGGAAGTCGAGCGCGAGCACCGGGAGAAACTTTGGAACGGTAAATTTTTCCGCGGGAGGGAAACTCGAGAGCTGAGGTGAGGGAGGGCGGGACGGTCGGGACAGAGAATCCGTTGGAGAAGTCAGAGAAGCAGAGTTACGGTGGTACAGCCACGGACCAATGTTAGATTAGTTTGCCACGGGAGTTAGGCTAATGTTGGCTGTTGCATCTACGGAGCGGAGCGGAGTTCGGCAACTGGGCGGCGGGGGAAGCCCAACGAAAGTTCTTTGACCCGCGCACTCTCGCGCTGCAGCGGACCGGCCTCCCCCCCCCCCCCCCCCCCCGGACTTCACAGCGAAACCAATAATCTGTCCCGCAATCTCGCGAATCCCACTGCTGGCAAAGAACAATCGAAGGAAGAGCCGCAGCCTTGGCCCCCGCCGGTCAGCGAATTTTCCCGAGACCCTCCGCGCTTATCTTAGCCCTATCGTTAACCGCGAGACGAAATACAGGATTAAAAAAAAAAAAAAAAAAAAAAACATGAAGCGATTTTTCCCCAAAAGTAATTATGGATCCGTGGAAACAGTTCAATGCAGGGTACACGGGAACGAAAAAAATGTATGAAAAATACATTGTCATCTGGTAGATCAGCAAATTTTTCCGAGATCTTCCGCGCTCATCTTAGCTCTGTCGTTAACCGCGAGACGAAGCAAAGAATTGAAAAAAAAAAAAAAACATGAAACGATTTTTCCCCAAAAGTAATTATGGATCCGTGGAAATTGCTCGGTGCAGAGTATGTGTGAACGAAAAAGAAAAAAATGCATTGTCGGCCGGTAGAATCAGTAAGCGCCGCAGCCTCGGCCTCGCCGGTCAGCGAATTTTTCCGATCCCCTTCGCGCTTATCTTAGCCCCATCGTAAACCGCGAGAGAAAATGAAAAATAAAAAAAAAGACAAACGAATCGACGTTTTCCCCAAAAGTAATTATGGACCCATGAAAACTGTTCGGCGCGGGGTACGCGGGGAAAAAAAAAAATGCATTGTCGTCTGGTAGATTGTGTGGAGAGCCGGTGCAGCGCGGAGAGCTTGCCCGATCGGTAAAGTCAGATAGAGCGAGTAGGAGGAGGAGGATATATGGTAACGGCGAAGAGCCCGAGAATACCGGGTAGAGTAGAAGAGAACAACGAGGAGAGGCCACGACGGGTCGCGTATGAGAGGCACACGCTGCAACGGAACTGCATCGTGGGCGTTCGATCGGTGCGCGACGTTCTTTGCCGCCTTTTTAGTTCGGCCTTTGATGTAAAATCAATGCCGCCGTATTTTTTTTTTTTTTTCTCTCTCCATCCGCCATTATCTCACTCTATCTCTCCCGGGCGCTCCTCATTCCATCGCTTTCTCTCGCCGACTCTCGTCGTCGACGGTGGGGTAGGTCGAGCGCGCGACGCTACGTGCTGCAGCGGAACCTCCTGAGTCATCTCTCTCTCTATCTTTCGCCCCCGTGTACCCTTTTTGCCCGTGCAGACCGTCACGTGTGATGTTGCTGCGGTGCACTGTGCTGTACCCCGGAGCCGATAATATCCCAAATATTTTCTCCGTGAAGAGTTATTCTCGTAGCAGAGCGTGGTCGAGGGTCTTGGCAGCTTTTTTCTCCGCCCCCCCCCCCCCCCCCCCTCTTCTTTTATATACCGTAAGAGACTCGATTATACGGTCGGACCGTTTCGCCGTTATATATACACCTCGATGCGAAGCCACCGCGTGCGCGGGTTCTCCAAGATTCGCGGAGGGGCGCGATGCCGCGCCCGACCCGAGGAGAAATTTTCGAGCGTTACATCAGGCCCTGACACGGTCCTTGGGAGGTCTCATAAAGCCTTATCAGGGCGCGATGTAACGCTCGAAAATTTCTACTCGGGAGGCTCTCGTAGTTTGCCGAGGCCATTTTTCGATTCTACTTTCGATTCTTACAATTCCGGTCTGATGTTACTGCGGTGCAGTGTCCTGTAGCCCGGAGACGATAATACACCTGAAAAATAATTTATTCGATGAGCGCTTTGAACAAAAATATTTATTTGGTTTAAGTAAATATTTATTGATTTTTAAAAATATTTATTTCATTTAGATAAATATTTAATAGTAGTAAAAGACATTTATTGACACATACAATGCCATGTGGCGGGCCAATAGCCCATTGACCGAAGTCCTTCAGACAATAAATATTTATTTGAATAAAATAAATATTTATTTAAAACAAATAAATATTTATTTAAAACAAATAAATATTTATTGAAATCAAATAAATATTTATTTAAATCAAATAAATATTTATTTAAATCAAATAAATATTCATTTAAACCAAATAAATATTTATTTGCAGGGCGCCCGTCAAATAACTTATTTCTCCGGGTGTAACCCAAATATTTTTTCCGCGAACACTCTTTTCTTCATATACCGTAAGAGACTCGATTGTAGGGTCGGAGGGTTTCGCCGTTATATATACACGTCGATGCGAAGCCACCGCGGGGGCGGGTTCTCCAAAATTCGCGGAGGGGCGCGATGCCGAGGTTGTCGAAGTTTGGTAAGGCCATAGGGCCAAAGGGGATGGGAGGGGGTCGGAGGGGGTCTCGAGGGGGGTTATCGAACACGGGGGATTAACCGAATAAGAATGCGATGAAACCACAGAGGGAGATCCTATTACCGGTAAGGAGTCGGTAAGGCTTCAGCTGAGGATGCGGCCAATCGTAGGTCAACCTGGGCGAACGTTAGACGACCCCTATCCGCCGTTCTCCGTCTCCCTCTCGGTGTACACATATATATATACATACCTACTCGATTCCATCGGACGGGAGTTCCACAGCTTGTACGATTTCTAATCCAATTTCGTAGGTAGCAAAAACACGATTAAGTTTGAGATATCCGAGTGTCAACGCGATGAGACAAAATGAAATTGATAGTTTCGCGACGAAAAGAGAAAGAGGAAAAAGAAACGTTTCGAGAACTCGGTGAGGACGCAGTTTGGCACGCTGCAAAAAAATTGCAATGACTCCGAGTAAAAATTTCTTTCGGGCTGATGAAGAAAAAAAATTATTTTTCGATTCTACTTTAGATTCTTACAATTTCAGGCGGGATTTTTTCAGTTTAGTCATTGCCGTACTACGCGGTATTGAGACAATAATGAAGAAAAATAAATATAACAAGACCCCGGTGAGGACGGTCTTTGGTAGTAATCGCGGTACTTTCGCCACGTTCGCCGCAACAAGATCGACGAACCTAAACGTCTCCGACGGGAAGTTCGATTAAACAGATGCAATTTTTTACTGGTATTCCCTTAACCACAGTGAACTCGTCGACGTTGACGCCGATGCATTTGAGGAAAGCCAAGCTGATGTTCTTCTGGGTGAGGTATCCGTCCTCGTCCGTCCTCAAGATGTACTTCCCCGACATAAAATTCAACAAGAACAACACGGCGCAGCTCGTCAAGTGGTTCTCCAACTTCCGGTGAGTGAAATAAATAATTCTTTTAATTATAAAACAAAGTCGCAAATTTAAAACCGATCGTCGGGTCCAAGGATAATCGCCAAGTGGTCGCTTTCATCCCTAATTTTAAGTGTTCCTTAAAAAAAAAAAAAAAAATCCTCGGATCAATTTAAACCGACCGAGACGCGCCTTCGATCTTATTATTTCGACATCCAAAGACGCGTGCTCATAATTTTCAGGTCTCCGTAAAAGACCTTTTTCTAAAATCCAAAAAAATCCTCGGATCAATTTAAACCGAGACGCGGCTTCGACCTTATTATTTCGATAACCAACGATAAGCGCCCAAAGTTTTTAGGTGTACCTTACAACGTTGTAAATATAAAAAAGTCCTCGGAACAATTTAAACCGAGCGAGACGCGCCTTCGACTTTATTATTTCGATAACCGATGATACGCGGGTTCGTTTTAATGGTATGCAAACGAGCCGGTCCGAGAAAAGGCATTTCCAGCGAATCGACCACTCCCACAGCTCTCTCTCCGTTGTAGAGTGGGTACGTAGGAGTTTGATATCAGCCAGAGAGAAAGGTTTGCCCCGGTCAGAGCCCAGGAGACGAGAGTCACGGTGGGTGTGTCAGAATCTTAATTACCACTCGGGCCACGAGTCGGCTGGCTGCTGCTTGATTCTGCTCCTGCCGCTGGATAAGTAACGTCGGGACGTCCCTCGCGCGGACGTGCGGGCCAACCTCGGAGGCAAAAGCAGGTGTACGGCTGGTGTGTCGGCCGGTTCGCCCAGGCCACCGGACTGGCACACTGGGCATTAGCCTGATTATAATTAGGCTGAGTACGAGCGAAGAGATCGCTGATACACGAAGGCGAACTATAAGTCGGCAGAGCGGGCCCGCTCGGCCTCGACCTCATCCTCCTCCTCCTCCTCGTCGTGGCATACGCGTGTATCTTCGCCTTTTTTTTTTCTCTCGTCGTTATCGCCGTCGACGCCTCTCTTTCCGTTCCTTATCATTCCCGCGCGAGAAAACGCCAATCTGGACGGAAACATTTGCAACTGCCCGGCACTGCGATTTATGCCGCTCGAGAATCATCGACCGTTCGCCGTTGGGAAAGAACCGGCAATCGATCCATCCTGCGACAGACTCCGCTTACTATTTTTCGCATCCGCGTGAGGAAGACCCAAGCGCACTAAGAAAAATACTTTATTTGAATTTTTTTTAAATTTGTTTGAAGTAAACAGATATTTGTTTTAATTAAATAAACATTTATTTGTATTAAACAAATACTTGTTTCAATTAAATAAATATTTGTTTGAGTTAAACGAATATTTGTTTGAATTAAACAAATATTCATTTGAATTGAGGGGTTTATTGACAATATGCCAGAAGGAAAAATGTTTGGTACATAGCATGACATAGTGTAGATTATCATGAGACCATATATTGCCAATTGACCATCGACCTAAGTCCTTCAGCCAAATTTGAATAAACTAAATAATTATTCGCGGGTCACCCTTAAAATTAATTATTTATCTGGGTGCGGAGGAGGGTTACTTTGCCAATGAGAAAAAATGCCTCTCTAGGCGTTCCTCCTCACAAAGCTAATTACGACGAGGATATGATTCGGTTAAAAATTTCGTACTCGTGTCGGCCGCGGGGCAACTCGTCTTTCCTGCCTGTATTCCCGCTAACCCTTTCTACTTTGCATCTCGCCGGCAGTGCGATCCACGGCTGCACATCGATTCTCCTCTCTCCGCACTCTTAATAATGCCTTTTATTTTTTTTTTATTTAAATAATTTTTTAATAATTTTAATAATTTGAATTCATATAAAAAAAAAAACAAAAGAGCGTTAGTCAAGCGTAAAATTGAAGGAAAAACAAACTATAGAACTTCCGGGTAGAGCGCCGAGTGCCACAGTGTGTATCGCGAGTTCACGCGATTCCAGCGCATTAAGTTCTTTCCTTCCTTCCGACGGCGCGCAGGAGGGAGGAAGGATCCCCTCGCCGCCCCGGAGCGCCGGACTAATCACGTAAGGGTTTACCGGGCTTTTCCCTCCTCGTTTTCTGCCGGTCGGTCGGCGCTCGAGCGTGCTCGATCTGATAGCCTAATGCACGGCTTCCTATGCGGAAATGCCTCGCTACATTATTCCGAAGCTCTCCTACCGTGTGTTCTACCGGTCATATATCGACTGTCCTACGTGTGGCCGGCTCTACTCCTCGGTCTCCGTCGTCCCGGTTTACACCCCCCCCCCCCCTCTTCCGCCCCCTTCAGCCGCCCGCACAGTAGTCGATCCGTAGCCGCCTTTTCACCCGCAACCTTATCGTTACTTCTCCATTCCTCTTTCGCCGCGTCACCCCCCACCCCCTCCCGCCCCCACCTTGCCCTCGACGGCGCTGTACTTTTGTCACGAGAACCGCTCCCCCCCCTCCCCCCCCCCCCCCCCCCCGCCGCCCCCGCGGCATCAAGTTTCCGATATTAAATATCGAGCTCTCTCCGCGAACGCCAACTCCGTCAGCTCGTTTCTCGTACCGTTTGCCATAGAGAAACGAAGAAGAGTCTCGCGCGCAGCCCCGCGCCGTAGGACGGCTATCTCTTTATATAGTACGGCGGTCGTGCAGTCGTCGCTAATGTGCAAGTAAAAAGTTTGCCTCGTACTTGGTGCAACTGCCGCGCGCGCGCGCGCGCGCACGCGGTTGGACTCTTGTTATCGTCTTTTATTTCCATCTACCGCATCTGTTATGTCTGTCTCTTTTGTGTGTTCGGGAAAGAAGGGGGAGAGCGCACGCACGGCTCCGAAGAGGCGGATAAGCCTCGATGTGACCAGTGGGAAAATCGCCCCGGCGACCTCCGGTGACGAAGTTTCGAGGAGTTTTTAGATGCTGCGGTCGCGGAGGCTCGTCGCTCGGGGATTTATTATTTAAAGAGATTGAGCGGGAAGTTTGAGCTGGAAAAGTACGGGGTTTTTTTCTTACCTCGAAGTCGAACCGGGAGCGCCGAGGGGAAATCCCTCGGAGGTTCTCGGGCCAATGATCTTTTCTTCGGGTTCTCTTCAATGCAAGCGTTTCACTTTCGCAAAAAAAATACAATAAAATCGACGCCCCACCAGAAGATCTGGTAACATACCGGTATGGTTCTCTGAGGCTCGAATTGGCACATCATGCACTTAAATGCTTTGGTACGTCGAATTTAAGTAATGCGGGCGGTCCAACTTGCCCCGATAACGGCTATATAGCGAATAAATAACGGGTATGTTTGGTTTTCGGCCGGAAATTATTAATTACAATCACATCAAACGTCTTATCTGTCGGAAAGTGACGTCAAGACTGTAGTCATCTCTCGTCGATCGGTAGTCTGTACGTTTGTCATTTGTCATACTGAGCTATTTTAGTCATCTGTGTAATATCGTGCGTCTCAGTCAATCCTCATCTCTATATTGTTACAATATCCTCCGACCAATCCTCCGACCACAAGTATGGACCACTTTTCTCAACCATCGTTGGGTGCTTCTGCGACATAATAAAAACACAAGCGTGTTTAGAATTACCTAACGAAACGAATTTCACGGATCTCTTGGAGTCTCTCATCCGCATATCGCTAATCATTCGAAGTCCACCATAAAATCGGAGTCCACCGGTAAGGAGCTCTTAGGTCCGAATGCACTTCTAACGCTTTCGCATAACCGACATTTTTTGATTTGGTGCTTTGCTTCAGCATTTGGTACGTCGCATTCGCTGCATCAAGTTCCTATCGACTTTAAGTAATGCATGTGGTCCAACTTGCCCCGACAGCAGTTATCTATATTTTCTTCGCGGTCCTCCGACCGCAAGTATGGACCACCTTTCCCGACCATCTTCAGGTCATTTTGTGACACGATAAGAACACAACCGTGCTTGGAGTCGCCTCACAAAATCGCTTTCACGGAGTCTCTTGGAGTCTCTCATTCGCATATGGCTAATCATTCGAAGAACCGGCGTTGCTCGTGCGACAAATGCCCGAAGGATTGGTCCGCCCCAAGCTGGCGATTGGGGTCGCGGGGATGGTCCGCCACAGCTAGACGACGGGGGCGGCGAGAGGTGGTTGGGCAGGCGAACGGCGACGAACGACTCGGGGCTTGGAAAAGTGAGATGGAAGTGTCCTACCGGGAAAGAGGGGCGGATGGGGGGCCGGGGGGGGGGGGGTAGCTTGGCCGTTATCAGATCCCACGGTGGGACACGCGACTCAGCCGGCGCTCTGTTAGATCCTATCGGCTCGATGGAAGGAATTTTATGTCGTATAATGGACAACGGACGTACACGACATGCCCGACGCTGAAGCGCGAGCGCGTCACGAAACTCTTTCTCCTCTATCTCGTTCGCTCGTGCCTTTTCGTCTCTTGGTATAAAAAAAAAAAAAACAAAGAGGAAAAAAGGAAACCTCCCTCTCACCTACCACCCTCGGGGGCTCGCGATTCTCGAGCATAAAAAAAAAATTAAAATAAAAAGAAATCATGTCATCCAACATTTTCATGGAGAAAAGGAGAAACAAGAGGAGAATACGGAACAACGTCGCTGTGAGCAATAAAATATGCATAAAATTCTGCATATATGCATGTTCATTGCAAATCGTTTCGTGCGCAAAGGGTAATTTCTGTCCATCGCTATCCTCGCTCAGGGGCCGAAGGGGCAAAATGGTTTCGTTCGAGACGACTCTAAAAAAAAATGTATCGCGATAAAATTGATACGGAATTGTCAGTCTCACGTCGAGTCTCCCTTCCAAGGAATACCTACGCGGTTTCTCGTTGCGAATAATTTAACAGGCTCGACGACGAAGCGCTCCGACGTATTTTACGCCCGCTCGGCAATTCGGTCGATGGAGGATGCGAACAAAAAAAATTTAGTTCGACGAAGGCGAGCCGACGATTCGTGTACGAATGCGCACTCGGGGGTCGTCCGGACGTCTTTCGGCTCGTCGTAATTTCTTAGTCGATTCCTTATCGCGGGGGTTGATCTTCCAGCGGGCGCACATTAACCACGCACGGCGCGAGTTCGCTGTCTTTCACACGAGCCTTTTTTTTTTTTTTTGTTTATTCCGACTCCGTGTCCATTCCATCGCCCGTTACACGAAGAGCCCACCCCGCGTCGCCGAGCCGGGAGGTAATGACGAGGTAATTTTCTAAACACAAATTTCCCTCGCCAACCCCCAACCCCGTTATCTGTCTTGCGCGGCACGTGACCGGCTCGTCCCTCGACGAACTCGCGCCCCCTTTTCTTCTTTCTTCGCCGGAGACACCTTCGTGTTCCACCGTCTTTTTTTTGTCCTCTTTTTTTTTTCACTTATCCGACACGCATCGTAGCTCCGGCCTTATTTTTAGCCGTCCGCTCTATGCGCAACTAAACTCCGCCGCTCGACGACGTGAATACTCCGCAAAGACTATTCAGTATTTATTCTGATTCGAGAGGCCGCCCACAAAAGATCGAGCAAGAACTCCCGTAACATTGCTTTAGTTGAAATTCGAAAAAAAAAAAAAAAGACACAAAAAATTAGTCTTCGTAACGCAATTTAATCTCGCGTTACCTGAAACGCTAAAGAAACTTGCGGTGAAAGAAGGCATCCAATTAAAAAAGCCGAGGCAGTAGTTTACCGAGGATCTTGACTAAACGATGTGGGGAACCGTAGTGGGGGGGGGAAGGGGAATACATCGCTGGCGAGAGGCAATTTTCTCCACGCACGCGGGTTCTAAGCCGTTCACCGTCGCTCGTGTGTGTACTTCTCCTTCATCCGTCTTTTCTCTCTCCGCCTCCGCCATCTCGGCGGGTGTGTTTTTAATCCCGCAAGATTGTGTGTACTCGGTGAGCCGCGAGGGTGGCGCGGAGGGGCGGGGGGTGTGCAGGGGACTATCGTCGACGTTGTGTGCTCACGGTCGACGCCGTCGTAGGTAAAAAAAAAAAGAAAAGTTGCACGTTGCCCCTCGCCGCGCTGCAGCGAGATGCAAAACTCACTGCAAGGGTCATTTAGCGAAAAAAAAGGAAGAAACCAAACAAAAAAAATGCCCGACTACTAGAGGCTCGGCGCGTCGACGAGCGAGAGGTGGGCTGACGTGCGCGTGTAGAAAAAAAAATAAAAAATAACATCGTTCTCCACTCACACACGCGGAAAGAAACGCCAAAGTGTAGCGAGCGCGCTGAGTTTACGAGATAATAAAGAAAAAAAAAAGAAGAAAACCATCCCTCGGCAGCCCGGTCTCAATTTTGGAGCGCGAGCGACCGAGATGAGCCCGAGCGTAGGGTAACAGCCAGTGGCTTCGGGTTTTCTCTTATTGTGAGAAATAAGCTGCGCCGCTTGGCTGCCATGCTCGCTGCCGCGAGCCTGGACCTCCAGCCGGGGGGGGGTGGGTTGAGGTCGCTGTCGAGAAAACTCGAGGGGGCGAGGGTGGTAATGCGGAGGCTCCACATGCATAACTCCGCTCCAACCTGCTCCGTACGTTAGTCACTCTCCTCGTGCCTCCGTTCCTCATCCTTTCAGCCGAGAGTGCGAGGCGAACCCACACAGCCGACGGTTGCGTATCTCGCGTTTGCCTCGTATGCGCCGACACGCGAATTCATGCCAAGTTTTCTCCTCGCGGCGGAACGTTTCCTCGTGCATTTGTGCGGGGCCCAAAGTGTGCGCGCACACGCGGGGCGCGGATCTCCACCTAGCAGACATGCCTACTTACTACTCCGGCCGGGTTGTCGGTACTCGGGCGCGCGAGTGCGAGCATGTGAGCTTCCGGCGCGGTGCCGGAAGGACTTAGTAAGTGGGAGGCCTTGTAATTATTATGCTCTCGCTTCTCGTAATCTGTCCCTCGCCTCGGAACCCTCCGGCCCCCTCCGCAGCCCTCGCGTCGTCGCCGGCGCGCTCTCGCTCCGAGCTTTCTTTCTTTCTTTCGCTTCTTTCTTTCATTATTTCTTTCTCCTCGGCACGGAGACGCATTACCTACGTCGTCCTCTGTTATGTTTTTTTTTTTCTTCTTTTTTTTTTTTGTTTTCTCTCTTTTTTTCGTTCTCCGGGTAAGTAGAGGTTTCTCTACATCCGAGCGCTTGCACACACGCCGGATCAAGAGCAGTGGCATCGCATGGTCTCGAGAAGCTCCACTCCCTGCCTCCTCCTCACCCCCCCCCCCCCCCTCCTCTGCTCCCCTGGTTGCTTATTACGCTCGGTAGAGAAAAAGCTGCGGGATCTCTGGCAAAAGGTAATTCGCTTGTCCCCGTTGCTAAGTCGCGCAATCTATTTTCCGGTGCGCGAGTAGACGCGCAGACTCGCAAGGGGGCTTATCATCTGCGCGCTAGGAAGCGGGACGATCTTTTATCTTTTGTCTCGGATGAAGGTTTCAAAGGAGGAGGCGCCATTTTTTTTTTTTTTTTCTCGATACGTTACTCGTCGATTTATTATGCCTCGTGTACGAGATTTGGGGTCAGATTTTGAAACGGTAGTTTGAACTTAAGATTGCTCTTGAGATCGAACTTAAGGTCGCTATTGGGATCGAACTTAAGATCGCTCTTGAGATCGAACTCAAGATCGCTATTGGGATCGAACTTAAGATCGCTCTTGAGATCGAACTTAAGATCAAGGTTTGGTCCAAACTTGATTTCGTTCTAAAGTTTGATCGTAAGTTCAAACTAAGCACGTAATGAAGTTTCAGCCAAACATCTGTCTTAAGTTCGATCTCAGGAGCGATCCTAAGTTCAAAGTAACTAAAAATTCGACCTTTACGATTGAAGCTATTATCAAATGTATAGTCGAGGGAAAAAAGAGAAAAAAAAATGCCCCTAATTACCTAAATTCGCGAAAATTTTTATTTTTCTCCCCCTAACTTCCCTCCATCTTCCCGCATCTCTGTTTATCCCGTTCCGGATACCCGTCGAAAGAGAGCGGCGGATATTTGCCAGCGAAACGAGCAAGTATTACCAGCGAGTCCTTTGAGACAAAAGCTTTGAGAGGTGTACAACGCTCGGAGAAGGCCCCGGAGGGAGTGTCGGGGCGGCGTACGATAGATACAGTCGAGGGGGGCCGGGGGGGGGGGGGGGGGGTGGAAATTCGTCGGGTTCGGGACAGCGAACCGTGGGACTTGGGCGGCAAGCCGGAGAGAAGCCGAGGAGGAGTTGGAGTGGACCGCCGCGGTGAAGTCGGCAGGAACGGTGATAAAACGGGGTAGACGTTGGTTAGGGTTGAAAGACGAGCGATGTATCGTTCGCGTACTACACTCGCCCGAGATGGACTCGGCCCTCTTTCGTCCGGCTCTTTCAAGCCCGTCTTCCTCTGCTGTCGACTCCTCGGCGTCCTTCTTCGCGCTAATGAGAGGACGAGCAGGAAGAAAACTTTGGTCTTTGAGCCGATGCCGCGAAAGCTGGGACTTCGGAGCCGGAGCGCCAGAGCAAAGAAAGTCGCCTCGCCAAGGTACAGATATAATATCACCGGATACCGGAAGGTGCGCGCGCGCGCACGAAGCGAGAAAGAAAAATTTCCGCGAGCAATTCGACACACGTAGCTTCCCGCACCAAGCCCGGGAATATTGCCCGCCACCCCGTAGAGTTCCTCATCTGCGCGAGCTTAGGTACGATAAAAAAAAAAAAAAGGGAAAAAAGGAAGGAAACAACCGGTGTTGGTGCAACGAATGTGTGAAGAAGAGAGCCGGAACCGGGCCGGATGCGCGGGGGTAAGGCACAAGATCTCGAGGAATTCCGCGGCCGGGCTCCTTAATTAAAAACTCAGTGCACGGCACAATGGAGTGGCAACTCTTTGGGTACCCGCTATGAGCTGACGTCGCGAGGGCTTCTCACTCTCCCCGCCGTCTCTGTGTACGGCGCATAGGTGTGTTATATACGTGTCCCATGTTATGTAGGGTAGGCATAAATGAGAAGGTAAAGCCCACCTACAATGCCGACCTACCCCTAGCCTGCGCCTTGTACTTCCGCCATCCGAACGACCGATCAGGCCTCATCCGCCTCATTTTCACGAAGATCCCGCATCGAACCCTGCCACTCCAGTTAACGAGACACGATCGTCGACTCTTCCGCTTCTCTTTTCCTACGACTCCGTTCGCCGCTTCGAAGCGACATGCGGATTTTTTTTTTTATCAGACATTTTTTTTTTTTTTATCATAATTGGTCCCGTTATGTTCCCGGTGTACGGCGTATCATTCCGTGAGCATTGCACGCCGAGTTACCGCATCAAAAGTCGCCCCCTCCTTATCGCCCCGCACCGACGTCGGGACGTCACGAAATGACCAAGTATCCAATTACATCGTCGTTGAGATGGCGGTTTCGTACTCGCTGTACCGAGCGCGATCATTATTTCCAAAGCTCTCTCATACATCTCGTGTGTCCGCGCTCAGACACAGACACTCGCTTATCGGTGCCCCCCCCCCCCCCTTGCGAGTCTGTATCGCGCGGATACACGGGTCTGCTCACAGGGACATAAATATTGTGCAAGCGGTGGAAAATTCACTTTGAGATCGAGTCGAATGACGCACCCCGCCAATGAGCCACGAGCCGTGCCTCGGTTATTTATGTTTCCATCTCGCTCCCCTCTTTCCTAACGTTTTCTTTTTCTCCGGCCTCGCTCTCCTTTCCCTCGACTCCCACACCACCCCCATACCCTCCCCCCCCCCTCACCCCCAGGTTGCCGTGATGGTGTTTGTGCGCGTAAACGGCAGTCACTTAATTAAAAATTACTTAATTACGTTCTTGGCACTAATTAGTGGGCGCTCGGCTCTCTCTTGGCGGCGTAGCCTTTTCTCACCCCCCCCCCCCCCCCCCGTTTCTTGTCCCTCCTTCCACGGCTCGGCCACCCTCGCCCGCCCTCTCTTGCATCGCGCGGCCTCGCCGACCGCTAGGCTTCCGTGCTGCGTTTCGTTCCGCAACCCCCCTGCTGAAAGAGAGTCGGAACCCGGAGAGAGAGAGGGTTTGCGGTGCCGCAGTCTCTTCAGCGGGGTATGCCGGCCTAACCCACCCCCCCCCCCCCCCCCGCGCCCGGCCGAACAACCCTCACCGGCCTCGGCGCGGGCGACCCACCACCCTCCCACCCGCGTGTCTTGGTGGCATTCTTTTCTCCCCAGGTACAGAGAGGCAGACCGTCGAGAAAAGAACAGGGAGCTCGTGCAACAGTCGCGAAAAAAAATTATATAAAAAAAGTTAAAAGCGCTTCCCCGACACTGACGCTCTCGGGGGCTTCTGCTACTTCCGGTTTACTTCGTTACTCGTCCGCTGTTGTCTATATAAGCTCGATGGCCGTTATGATCGGTAGCATATGATCGATGATTTTTTTATTGATCGGTAGTATATGATCGATGATTTTTTATTGATCATCTTTATTAACATATGGCGATTAGCAAAAAGAAAGTAAAAAGCGCTTCCCCAACACTGATGCTCTCGGGGGCTTCTGCGACTTCCGGTTAACTTCGTCACTCGTCCGCCGTTATCTACAAAAGCTTCCTCGCCGTTACGATCGATACGATATTATCGATGATTTTTAATCGATTATCTTTATTAAAATATATTAACTCGATTAACATCGAGTAAAAAAAATAAATAAATAAAATGTCGCCAAGATGTTAAACGAAATGTATCGACGAGGCGAATGCAGTCGGCGCTCCTCGCGTGGTTTTCGGGCTCTTCGTGTAATACTTCTTCTTGCGCTCGTTTTTTCTCTTCGGCCCCATCGTCCCTCGCTCCATCTCGTTTCTGTCTGCATCTCTGGCGCTTTTTTTTCTTTTTCTTTTTTTTTTTGATAATGAACACAAGTACGAGAAACACGACGGGTATTGGCTGGGCGGTAGACAATGCGGTGGCCGCGGGGCTATCACGGTAGGAACGGAACGGCGGAGAAGAGAGCCGGAGGAGGCCGAGCGAGGCCTCTGAACTCTCGGCGCAAGAGAAGAGGAAGGGGCTTCCTCTTCCTCTCTTCTCTCGGTCCTCCTCTCTCTCTCTCTCGTCGAGGCGCGTTACCGGGAGAGGCTGTCGGCAAAATCGGGGGGAGGACTTTATAGGGGATGTAAGCATCGCCACTGCAAGGCTAATCCGGCGCTATGAGCCGCTACTTGCAGCATCAGTACGGGTACACTCCGAGCTAAAGATTATCCGGCGGTCGTCTCTTGTCTCAATCTCCGCACATCCCTGGAAATATATGCACTCCGGCCACTTCCTAGTTTTTTTTTTTTTTTTTTTTTTAACTCTTTTCTCATCAGCGGAGAGAGGAGTGTCGCATCGCGAGTAATTGCGTGCCGCGCCGATGCACGAACTCCCGTACGATCTGCACTGATTTAAAAAAAAAAAACATGCGGTCGAATCAACTGGAGATTCGGACGGGGATGTTCAGATAATGTTCAAATAAATATTCAGTTCGGCGAATGAAATACTTTAATGACTTAAAAATATTTTTGGTGAAATTATCGAAAAGATTGCTGAACCAACTGATCTCTCAGTTGTACCAAATAAATATTTTGTTGGTCGAAGGAAATGTTTTAATGATTTGAAAATGTTTTTGTGACAGCGTCGAAAAAATTGCTGAACTCCGACCAATTTCCAATAAAATAGTTTAATAACTCAAAAATATTTCTATGAAATCATGGATTTTTTTTTACTTAATCAATCCCTTAGTTGTACCAAATCAATAATTCGTTGGTCGAAGAAAATTGTGAGATGATCGAAAAAATTGTTGAATTAACCAATCTCTTAGCTGTACACGGTAGAAAAAAAAAATTGTACTTTTTACAACAACTTATTGTCTACAGACGTCCACAGTTTTTTATTTGTTAATTTTCGGTTCTGGTTTTGAAAACAAAAGTACAAATAAAAATGGTCAATTATATGGGAAACATAACACGTGAAAGTACAGGTTTGTATGTCCAGGCCTGGAACAAACGGGCTTGTCACTTATTTAATACAGTTATTCTTACGAAACTTCGTATTCCGATTTCACGAAATAATTTTTTGCTATGTACCGACAAAATATTTATTTGAACGTTCCTGCCCAAATGTTTGGTCGCTTCAACCGTATCTTTTTATATGAGTGTCTCGTCATCGCCGCGCGATCGTAGCTAGAAAAAATAATCGATTTTATCGTTTTATTATATTTCATATTATTATTATTATTTTTCGTCGAACGATCTTCATCGGGTTCTTGACCCACTGATAGCAAACTACAAAACAAGTACTGTACCGATGACAATTGAGATACGCACGATAAAAAAAAAAAAAAAAAAAAAAAAACAATCCGAGATTACCGTAAAATATGAATTCGCTCTCGAACCGGAAGTCGTCTTCGAAAATGAATTTTCCAACCGGAGCTTTCGCCGGTGCCCTAATGCAATCCATTACGGGAGTCCTCGTCTACCCTCGCGCATAAGCGGCCTCCACCGGTGAGCTTCATCGTCCCCCGTCCCGGCCCTCACTTTTATCCCCCTCAGTAGACGAGTTTCCTGCAGAAGCGCACATGGTCCAGCGTCCTCGTACTCTTCCGCCCCCCGTCGGTGTGTGAGTGCCTTAAGCCGAGGAGGAGGAACGAGCGTTTCGAGCCGGCTCGGCGAAAAAATTGTAAAATGATAATGTTCGTGTCCCGCCTTAATCGGCTTTGTAATCGCAATGGCGGGCGCGGAGCCGGCGGGCTGCAGCCGGGGGCAGAGCCGGGGGCATCGCCGTTCGGCGGCACGTCGACATCATCCCCGGCGTCGGCGTCGGGCCGTGCCGCCTCTCCCAACTCCGCCGAGGATTTAATTTGCATCCGTCCGACGAAAAACGCGAAAAACAGTTTATCAAAAAAGTTACCGCGCAGACTCGGCTTAGGTAGAAGAGAGAGTGCGAGGCGGGCGGCCTCTCCCCGGAGAACCTATCGCGCCGTTCTGCATATAACCCGACGGGTCCGGCAATGAAATTGACCGGGGGGATGCTCGGCCGTCGGACCGACGGAGATACACCCCAAGTGCCGCGACGTCGCATCGATTAATTTTTTTCTCCCGTTTTCTGCCCCCCCCCCCCCCCCCCCGGCCGCTCAGCTCCCGGATATTTTCCTCAGAAAAAACTCGCCCTCATTTTTCCCGGCAACAAAAATCGCATCGTTCGCCGTGATTAAAATTTTATACGAAAAATTATTAATCTAAAGAATCGGTTTTTTTTTTTTTTTACGAGATCGTCAGCGATGTTGTATATTTGTATTGAATAATTAATATCGGGATGGAGGGGAAGCTTCGGGAACTTTCCGAGCAATTTGGCCCGTTCGAAACCGGGATCGAGCTTCGCCCGTATTAATTATCAATCGCTCCGATAACTCATTTATACCTCCCGTTCGATCGCTGTAGGCCTATTCGCGGTTTCTTCACTCGTTCCTCCCCGACCCTCCGTCTCAACCCCCCCGCGTCGCCCGCGCGTTCTCGCGATAGGAACTAACGAATGACCGTGTCGGAGCCCGAGAGTGTCAAATTGGAACCGTGGCAGGGAGAGAGCCGGCGTGAAATTACTGTGTTTCGGGCCAACATTTATCCCGGCTGGTCCACGGGGGTAACGTTCGACTGGACAGCGACTCTAAATTGATTTCGTTTGAAATCCCTGTCCCTCCCTCCTCCACCCCCTCCCCCGTTTCGACCCCCTCGAGCGTGCTCCGGCTCCGACTCTCGTCCACTCCATCGCCAGAACCCCTCCCGCTTTATCCACCGATTTCAAACCCCCCCCCGCTCCAACCTCCCCGTATTTCCTCTTCTTCCTTCTACGCTCTCCTCTTTATTTCACCCTCGACGGACCGGCCATTCCGCGCTGTTCTACCTCGCCTCTCCTATCTCGGCCTTTTTATTTTTCGCTCTCGCTCGGCGGTACAGACGCAGCAAAATTCGAAACTAAATTCGCGAATGTCGAAAAGAAGACGAAGAAGAAATTAAAGAAAAAAAAACAAAAAAACATCGACGTTTCCTCTTCGATCTCCGGTCCCTGCGAGCCATCGACGGAATCGCGAATCGCGTTCTTGACCGACCCACCCCCCCGAGCTCGCCGGCCCGACGAGCTGCCTAATTAGCAATCGGCGTCACCGGTCCGACGAGAAAACTGCGTTATCGAGTTTTTATTTTTGTTGTTCTGTTCTTTTTTTTTTCTTTTTTTGTGGCACTAGACGTCCGCTAAATATTTGCGACGGAAGAAAAAATGGCGATGGTTCTTCGGCGAGGAATATTCGCCCGAGGGTGCGAAACGCTCCGGAGATTACTGAACTATCCATCTAGCCTGCTTGTTTCTATAGATGCATATGTATATATTTATATTTATGTATGCATAAAAAATTCGGATGAAATTTAATGGAACGGACTGGAAGTTATACAAAAACTGGTATATTAAATTAAATGTAGAATTCTGACGAAAAATTACAATTCACTTTTACAGTGTAACAAAAGTCCGGACGACAATCTCGCTCAATTATCTCGTCATCCTCCGATCTAATTAGTAATCGGCCTCGCCGCTCGAACGAGAAAGCCGAGTTATCAATTTTTTTATTTTTACTTTATCGCACGAGAGACTTCCGGTAAATATTTCCACCGGAAGAAAAAATGACGACGGTTCTTCGTCGAGGAATATTCGTCAGAGTGTGCGAACCCGTCCCGAGATGACTGAACAACCCATCTAGACCGTTTGTTTCTATAGATCCATACACATATATATATATATATATATACACATATATGTATATATAACAAAAGTGATGCCGAAATCCATGTTTTCGCGATGCTCGAGGGCATCACACTGGCGCTGCGCCCGCCGCCGTCACGTCATTCGATATTTTTGTCAGTAAAACGATATCAGGCAAATTGCATCTGTCCTTTACACCATAGGCCATTCGCTTCGCTGAGCGCGCATACACGCTCGGACGAGTGGCCGGCCTACCCGATCAAACGGAATCAGTCTGGATATAATTACTCGTTCTTTTACTCTCTGACTCTCTTCCCCCCCCGCCCCCTCGCTCTCTTTTAACTCTACGCTTTATCACTCCGCTTTGGCGCTACCGATTTCCCGTGTATGTATGTGTGTACCCTTTTTTCGACTGTTTCGCTCGCGAATTTCACGCTGGCTGCTATCCAGGCTCACCCTCGCCAGCCCCCCGAGCCTCGCCGGCCCGGACAGTCGGCTCGAAGCTCTGATAATAGGAAAAAGAGACACGGGTCATCGGACGGAAAATTTTTATAACTCCAATTACGATTCCCAACCCAAGTATGCGCGATGTCTTTTTTAACGATTTTTTTTTTCCTTTTTCTGACCTGGGGATTAATTAATTGGTAAATCGTCGATAAAAGAGAGGCACAGGATGTCGATCAGATCGTTGAAAGAAAAAATAGGGATCTTCTTAAGCCCTTCCTCGCGAACGCCCAATTTCGCTCCGGTCCAAGGAAAACTTTGCGTCTTTCGATCACCAAACAGCTCCGTCTAATCGCGAGGATGGTGAACAAAAAAAAAATCGAAGGTTTGATGACGGGAAAAAATTGCACAACTCCAATTACAATTCCCAACCAAGTACGGACGATGTCTTTTTAACGATATATTTTTTTCTGAACTGGGATTTAATTAATTGGTAAATGGCCGATAAAAAATAGACGCAGGAAGTCGCTCAGATCGTTAAAATAAAAAATGGGTACTTTCTTAAGGCCTTCCTCGCGGGCGTTCCACTCCCGGTGATCGGACCACCCAATTTGGCGCCGATCCAAGGAAAGCTTTGCGTCTTTCGGACCAAGCAGCTCCGTCCAATCGCGAGGACGGCGTACGAAAAAGGAAATAAAAATGAAAAAAGAAATAAAGAAAAAACAAAGTAGTCCACTCCGTGGCAGGGAGTTTATTCGGGAACGGCGGCTCGGGGGGCGGGCGTGAAAGCCCGGAGTGTTCTTCGGGCATTTTTTTTTTTTCGTCTCCCCTCGGCGAATAATCTCGATCGGGCTTCAATGAGATGCGACGACGTCCAGACGATAATCACGTTCAATTATTTCGTCTTACCCCCATCGTGCTCCGAATGCAACGGGTCGAATTCAATTGACACTATCGAATAATCTCGCCCGTGCATGCTCGAGTCGCGGAGTGGAAACGAAAGAATCGATCAGCGCGCTCTCGATAATCGTCGAGCAACGATTACGTCTTTTGCTTTATACACTTTGCCGGGTTTTACGCGCAAGTGTGCGCGCGCTTTCCGAGCTCGAGTACCGTTACGCAGTCGTATGTAAATCGCCCATATGTCCCAAGTTGCCTTACAAGTGGCCGGGATCAGAGACGCGGAAAGACCGCGGGTTCTCGAGTCGGCTTATGCGGGCGTCGAGCCACTGGTCTCCTTCTCTCACAAAAAACTTTACAGGAGTTGCGAACGCGCGCGACCACTTACTATCTTAGGGTAAACATACGGGCGACAAGTAGGCCGTTGAAAAATTCATTACCGATTCATGCAGGAGAACTAAACTCGAGGTAGAAAAAAAAAACCAAGAAAAAAAAGAAACAACGTACCAGCGATTTCACTGCGTGGTTGGAAAATCTTTCGGCTCGACTTGTGCAAAAAATTACCAATTCACAAGAATTTATTGGTATGTTCAATCTGACGAAAAAAAATTTAAGGAAAACATTACTTTTCGGAAAAACGTTGTTTTTCATTTGCAGACATTTTGTTTATTAACCTTAAAGTCAAAAAGTGACAAAGAAAAGAAGGTACAACATCCAGGCAATTTGGCTACAATTTTTGAAAAACATGCTCATCAAAATTTGTCATCAATTAATTCGTATAATGAATCTGATGTCAAAGTAATTGAGGTAAAGCGTAATTTTTTTATAAGTATAATTCGTACATTGAATCTGATGTCAAAAAAAATTAAGGTAAAGCGTAATTTTGTTATAAGTATAATTCGTACATTGAATCTGATGTCAAAGAAATTAAGGTAAAGCGTAATTTTGTTATAAGTATAATTCGTACATTGAATCTGATGACAAAAAAAATTAAGGTAAAGCGTAATTTTTTTATAAGTATAATTCGTACATTGAATCTGACGTCAAAGAAATTGAGGTAAAGCGTAATTTTTTTATAAGCGCCCTATATTTTCGCGTAAGACCTCTATTCTTTATAGGGCGAAAAAAATGTTTAATGTGCCCGATGGTCGGCGCCCCCCGAGACTGCAGCCTTAATCCTCGAGAATAGTTAACAGTAGTCGGTGTCGCGAGCTTCGTACGACAGTTGCCCGGCAAATCCTATTTACCGTTGCCTCGATCGCGAGCGGCGACGAGGGGTTGTTTCTCTCGCGTGTCTCGCAGCCCATTGTGTTGAGCGCCGGGCGTAGAATCCACCCGAGCAAGAGTAGAGAACTAACCCTAGGCGAGGGTTCGTCGTCTAGCACCCCCGGGCTAACCTACTGCCCCACTGTATCTGGACGAGTCTCGAAAAATCTTCCCCCTTCGCACGGATCCCGTCTCCCTCCTGGCCCCTCAGGCCACCGGAGATATATCCAGGTCCCATCGAACCCCGGAAAAACTTCTTTCATCCTGCAGCGTAACGGTCCTCGATAGATCGAATCGACGCGCTATGATCTCACGATACTTTTTTTTTTCTCTCCCCCTTTTTTCCACCAGTATAATAAACGGGAGGGAGGGGGAGAGAGAAAACGAGCAATTTCCGTGAGAGACGAGCAGCAGGCTCGTTTCCCAAACGCCGCGCGGGGTGCGCGATCGGCGAGGGGGATGAAACGACGGAATAGAAACTAGCCTCACGTTCCTTAGTATTAGTATTATAAGTGTTATAACTGTGGAAAAAAAATTTCGAATTCGTTGGATAAGATAAAGAAAAACATCTTTTATGAACTAAAAAAACTGCAATTATTGTCACGAACGATTGCCCACCATTTCTATTTATTTTTTTACTATCATTATTATTGTTATTAAAACATGTTGTCGAATTCGTTGGATAAGTCAAGAAAGATATTCTTTTATGACCTAAATAACTGCAATTATTGTAGCAAACAATTGTTCAGTATTTATATCTTTTTTTTCTACTATTATTATTATTGTTCAAAAAAATCTTCGAACTCGTTGGATAAGTTTTAAAAAAAAATCTTTCACGAACGAAATAATTGCAATTATTGTCGCAAACAATTGTCCATAATTTATATTATTTTTTATTTTCGAGTCAAGTCGAGTGGGTACAAAAGGGGTTCTCGTGTGTGTGCGCGAGCGGTTCTTTTTCTCTGTGGCATGCGTTGGCTCGCGAGTCATGAATAAGACTGTGAAACCGCAGCGGAGAGTCCTCCGCGCTTTCCATTCTTTGGACCGGGGATTATTCGCGTGCGCTGTGCGGCGCACGAGTAGGATAAAAAAAAATGGTTAAAAGAAGAAGAGTACAAGAAAATACACACATGAGAACGTTCTCCGGAGAGCGGGAGGAGCGAGATGAATGTGAAATAAAAAGAAAAAAAGAAAAAAAAAAAAAAAAGAAGCGAAAGAGCACAGAGGACTAAGACAAGTGATATATTCGCGTGTAACAGGATGGGTTAGAGAAGGTCGGATGTGCGGGCTCGTTGCTGACGAGTGACTCGCGAGAGTACGAGAGACTCCAGTCTTCCGGGAAGCCGCGGTTATCATATATGCTTCTTGCACTCGAACCCACCGCGCGCGCCCATTGCGCGCGTCCTCTCTCTATCTCCCCATATAAATGTTTCATGTACGGATAAAAAAACGCAACGAGACGGAAATCTCCTCGGGTCCTCGTTGCTTGCGAGGCCGCCGAAAAAAAAAAAAAAAAAAGGCAGTGCATGCGACGAAACGTCGCCGAGGACACACAAGTCAAAGCCGATGAAAAGAAAAATTACTACATAACATACTGCGGGGGTTGCGGCGGAGTCGGGAAGAACCGGGCCGGGATTGCCTGTAAATTTCGTTCGACAATGTTTCGCTAGCGTTTATAATTACGAGGCGAATCTTCCGGTTGAATTTAATCCTCGAGCTATCTTGAATTTTCACTCTGGCGACCTTTTTTTTTCTTCATTATTTTTCCTCCCCTCCCCTCGCCGCCCCTCGTAGCCCAGAGAGTTTATCGCGGACGACGGGCGCTTTACGGGAGCGTAACGCGGTTTAGCTCCGGCCGGTACATACAACAGGAGGCAAACTTGACAACAAAGAATTATTGATTTTTTTTTTTTTTTTTTTTTTCTTTCTTCCTTTTTCTTCTGCGGGTTGAACGAGTCGCTGTCGGGCGGCTGAGCGGTGTCCCGGTGAGGGTACATTCGACAAAGGATGTTTTCCGAGTCCCTAACCTAGGCAACCCTTCTTCCTACGCACTCGTGTGTGTTGGACATGCCGAGGCCTCGTACGTGCCTCCCGACGCGGGAGGCACACGGTGTGGGTATTAGGTCCTTCTTTATGTCCGTCTCTCTCCGTTCTTTACCTTTTTCAATTTTCTCCACTCCACGACCGCCCACCTACGAGTACGTCTCGCTCTCGTGCGTTCTCTTTACGTACGGAATTATCGTGTCTCCTCGCGTCCCATCTCACTTACTCCGTTCTCCTTTGCCTTCGCATATATATGCATATGTATGTGTATGTGTGTATATATATATATATATATATATATATATATATATATATATAAAAATGCAGTCTGTGTACTCAGCCGATCCTCGCCGTGGTTGCGACCGCGAGGACTTAACTGCCTCATTGTCGTCCCAGTAGAGCGACGACGTGCTGCTGTGGGGCCAACTTCTCATTCTCTCTCTCGCGAGGTCCCTCTCTCTCTCCGACTCGCTGCATACGATGTGCTGCACCGCGCTGGAGCTTCCGCTGAAGGAACAGATGTGCAAAATTTAAGGCCACCGCTTGCCGAGAGAAAATCTCGGCAAGCTGCGCGTTTATTGTAATGCAAGCAATGACGAACTCCCACTCCGACCCCCTCGCGAGAATGACGACGAAGAATCGCGCGAAATCGTTCGAAGATCCTGGGGTGTTTTTTTTTTAATACGATCTCCAAATCGGACGGTCATTGCGAGAACACTTTTCAATTTTTTTCTTTCCTCGTGCGACAGTTCACAAAAAAAAAAACTGATTAATCAAATCAAGGATAAAACATTTCTATATTTGAACCAGGGAGTGTCGTTGCACGATCGGAATACCGAGGAAAAATAATAAAAATAAATATCCATATATTTTTACCGAGATCGATGGTTAATCGTTATTTTTCACACTACCCCTCCTTGTTGCCATATTGGTCCCCGATGAAAATTGCCCAACAAAACTAATCTCTCGCCTGCCGGCTCCATTTCTTCGTTTTTCCCGCAACTTGCCGAGGCTCGATTGGATAAAATAAGAAAATATTGGAAATTGTTTGTGTCGAGCCAGCGACGATCGAGAAGAGAAAGAAGGGCGAGGGAGGGGGGGGGGGGGGGTGGAGGAGAGAGAGTGGGTGAACAGTTATCGCGCCGGTCGACCTAGCCTCGCTCCACTTCCGCGTTCTCGTCGCCGCAGCCCGGCTACGACGGCGTGCTTCTGCCTCTCGCGCGTTCTCCACCTCCAGCCCGGTCTCTTCGTCTTTTGCCTTAGTTGAAGCTCTCTCCTGGTCCCCGTCCTCCCTTTTTCCGGGGTCTGCTCTACGTCATCGGGCTGCACCGATGCTGCCCTTTGCGCGCCGACGAGTGCACCACCGACCCCCCCCTTCCCGACCCCCTCACTATAGAGACATGCAAGTCACGTATACACGGATACTCTATTTTTTTCCTCCGTACACTCTTTCGCGTTTCATCGACGCCCCGATATGTGCCGTAGGCGGCGTCGTCGGTGCCGCGTGTTTCACAGGCACAGCCCGCGCGCGCCCGCCTCGTCGTTCGACAAAATCGATCGAATGAGAGAAGTAGAAAAAAAAAAAAAAAGGAAAGAAAAAGAAGAGAAAAAATTTGCTTGCCCGATGCCGAAGTGCGCGAGGAGAGAACGCGAATCGCGAGGCGAGGCGGAGGAGATTTTGCCTCCTGCCCTCCCCCCCGCCCCCTCGCCGCTGCCCGCCCCGTGTCGCAAAGCATCGAGTCAGCGGGTGAGAAGGGTTGCAGAAACGGTGGAACGTCGGGGGGGACCGATCAAACACGGAGAGACCTCGAGGAAATGGAGAAGAGGGATGAGGTGTTGGTACTACTTGGTAGTATTGCGATGGTGGTGAATATCCACTGGTCCGTGGAACATACGTGAACGTGTGTGTAAACCTATGTGTATTGCCGCTGGTGCAGTAAGTGGGAGTACGGCGGGGGGTGGTTGGGTCGTGCACGTATAAATGAAGCTTAAGGGGATGGTGGTAGTCGGACCGGTGCTGGACTGAAGGAGGTGGGGTGGTCCGGGACCACTGAAGAGTGAAACCGCTCAAAGCAGCAGCTGCCCCCAACTCACCGCCTCATTCCACCCACGGCACCGTCGGGTGGGGCGGGGGGAGGGAGGGATCCTCGCGGAGCCGTCGTTGCTTCGTCGTCATCACGGCCTCCGCTCTTTCTCGTCCTCGTTCGTCGATATCGGGACGATAGCGGAAGACCATGGGAGAAGCTCCGATCTCGACGGTACGAGAGAAGAAAAAAGTAACCAGAAAAATTACGAAGTGGCAACCTACGACCGAGTTCTGTTTTGATCGTTCTGGCGCGGTCGTTGCAGCCACCGAATCATCGCTGCTAAGAGCCTTGTCCATATTCCCTTCCGTCGATAGTGGGACGATCGCGGGAGACAGTTGGAGAAGCTCCGATCTCGATAGCAGGAGGGACGAAAAAATTACCAGAAAAATTACAAAGTAGCAACCACGAACTCAGTTCCGCTGCACCCTTCTCGCGCGGTCATTGCAGCCATCGAATCACCGCTGCTAAGAACCTTCCCCACTTTCACGCAACTCTGCAACGCCCGACCTCGCATAAGAGACGAATGAGTCGATGCGCCATTGTGGATAATAAAAAAAGAAGCAAAAAAAACACACACACACACACACACACGCACATATATATATATATATATATATATATATATATATATATATATATATATATATATATCAGAAGAGCAGCAGAGAAACTTCGCCCGCGACGGACAGATGCAAGAAGGGGGGTTTTTTGGCGAATGCACGCGGTCGAGGCACACGTCACCTCGTGCGTCTGTGTCGGTGCGCTACGCGTTGGCGATATGGAATAATGCCTACGAAAGGCAGAATCCCTGCATTCTCTGCGGCTCCCCTTCGTCTCTTCGGGCCCGCAAGAGCATGCACGCGGCCCGACGGCCGCGGGAACGGGGGGAGACGCGAAAGAGAAAGAAGGCTTCAAGGCAGCGTCGAGCCAGATGCAGAAAAAAGGGGGGTCGTAGAAAGGGGCACGCGAAGTGTTCATTGTAAGATCGGCGCGTGCGGCACGCGGTCTCTCGAATCGCGTTTCCCCCCCTTGCAAGAGAGACCCGCTTTCTCTGTATGTTCTTTCCTTTCATCCCCTTGTGCCCCCCACCCCCCCCCCCCCCCCCGGCGACTATCGCACTCTTCTCCGCACACTTTTGGCCCGGTCTGCACGCGGTCGCCCCGGCTGCTGCTTGCCCCCCTCGTTTCTCTGTGTATTCTCGCGCTTGGGCCCTTCCTACGAGCCTGCAGGACCACGACGACTACGAAACAACCCCCCTTCGGCTCCTCGGTCTCCCTCTTCGAAACGTGAAGGGGCCGCTGGAACACTAAGAGAGAAACGAGAGGGAGAGAAAACGAACCACGTCGAAGGCTTTTCATTGTCGACTGCACATCTGCCGTGCGCCGATCGCGAACGATTGTCCGAGGCTTAGGTCGTTCCACTGTCGTCGGAGGCTGAGAGAAAAACTGAAATGGGAGAGAGAGAGAGAGAGAGGCGCGCGCGAACGTCGGGGGAAGGGAACCGGGTGGAAAGGAGGCGAAAAAAAACGTGGCTTAGCCACGGGGCAATTTGGCTGCGCGAGGAGGGGAGACGCGTGCAATTCAACCCCCTCGAGGCCGGTGCGTTAGCGGGGAAAAACCGAAATGTAAATAAAGTTGTATCTCATTTATCGGATGAAGAATAAATAATGGTAGCTAATTATTATTTTTCTTTGTGGAGTAAAAATATGCGAAACGAAGCGTTAATTACTAAGTGAGGTAAAAAAAAATCAATTATTTATGTTGCTATCGGTTCTATGAGTCGGCGAGATTAATAATTTTTATACGAGAGACAATCGAACGAAATTACTTATCGACGGATAATCGCCACCGAAGACCGAGTCTCGTCGCAGGCTGGCCTTGGGAAAAGCGTGCAACTCAACCCCCTCGGGGCCGTCGCGTTAGCGATGAAAAAACGAAATGTAAATAAAGTTATGTGTCATTTATCGGCCGAGGAATAAATAATGGCTAATTATTGTTTGTTTTTTTTTTTTTTTTTAATGAAGAAAATATATATGAATCGAAACATTAATTATTAATTGGGGTAAACAAAATTAATTATGGGTACTGCTATCGGTTCCGTGAGTAGGCTCGATTAATATTTTTTATGTGAGAGACAATCGAACGAAATTACTTATCGACGGATAATCGCCACCGAAGACCGAGTCTCGTCGCAGGCTGGCCTTGGGAAAAGCGTGCAACTCAACCCCCTCGGGACCGTCGCGTTAGCGGGGAAAAACCGAAATGTAATAACGTTATGTGTCATTTATCGGCCGAGGAATAAGTAATGGCTAATTATTGTTTATTTATTTTTTTTATGGAGAAAATATATACGAATCGAAACATTAATTATTAATTGGGGTAAACAAAATGAATTATGGGTACTGCTATCGGTTCCGTGAGTAGGCTCGATTAATAATTTTTATGTTAGAGACAATCGAACGAAATTACTTATCGACGGATAATCGGCACCGAAGACGGCGCGTCGCCTCCAGCCGGGCTTGGGAAACTCGGGGGTGGTCGCTTTCCCAAAGGGTTCACCCCACGAGAACACTCGAACGAAACGGGCTCGCGTTCTCCCGTGGGACTGTTCCGTTACATTCGCACGACTCTCCGAGCCATTTGCCACCAAGGATTAATCGAGTCTTACAGCTCTCGCCCTGCCGCCGCTGTCTCCGGAGGGAAGCTCGGGCTTTCACTCGGTTCTCACGAAACCTTCGATACTTGGCAAATTTTATTTATAAAAAAAAAAAAATTCTCATCCAACACTCGGAGAAAAAATAAACAACATTTACCAAGCACGAGCGAACCCTTTCGATCCTCGAGCGTTATAATTGCTGCGCGACCGCCGCGACCCGACACAGCGAGACAACAGCTCATTAATACGGATATTAATTACTAGATATTTATACATATTTATATATATATTTTTTTGTCTTTTTACACGCGACTTGCTTAAACGCGAAGGAAGTCGCTCGCTTGTTGCCCTCGATTTCCGCCTATTTGCTACGAGGGATTAATCGACTCTTACACACCCAGAAAAATAATTCATTTGATGGCAACCGTTTATTTGGTTCAAGTAAAACATTTATTTGATTTAAATAAATAGTTATTTCATTTAAGTAACTATTTACATAATTTAAATCAATATTTATTTAAATCAAATAAATATTTTACTTAAACTCATTTAGTTATAAAATTATTTTTCTGGGTGCAGCTGTCTCCGGAGGGAAGCCCAGGTTTTCACTCGCTTCTCTCGAAGCCTTCGATACTTGGCAATTTTTATATTTTTATTTTATTTAATTTATTTCATCGAACGCTCCGAGAAAAAATAAATACCATTTGCCAAGCACGAGCGAACCCTTTCGATCCTCGAGCTTTATAATTGCCGCGCGACCGCCTCGACCCGACACAACCATCTAATAGCTCGTTAATTCGTATATTAATTACTAGATATTTACACACATATGTTTGTTTGTCTTTTTGTGCGCGGCTCGCGTAAACACGAAGGAAGTCGCTTGCTTGAAGTCCTCGATTCCTGCCTGTCACGCGTTGCGGCCGCCTCGCTCCAGCGTTGATCCTGCCTGCCTGAGCGGCAAGTCTGAGTGCTCGCCGCTGCAAGCCCGAGTCGGATGGCGTTAAAGTGTTAATTACTAATTAAGAAGGGTGCCGAGCATCAAGAACCGCTTCGGCTTCCAACGCTCCTCTCTCTGTCTCTCCCTGCCCGGCTCGACACCTTGTTTTTAACGCGTCTCCTGAATGCGGACGCTTACGCACTGACGGGCAAACGCAACCCACCCCCACCCCCCACCCCCTCTCTTGCCGGTACCATCGTCTGTAGCTACCGCTCACGCACCCAACCTCACGACGCGTATTTACGTAGGTACTCGTGCGCGAGTGCACTGTGCGTGCCCGCGTGTGTTCGTGTGGGTCTTACACTCGAGGACCCCCTGAGCACACGCGAACGTAACTAATATATTCCTCCTACTACTTATTCCCTTACTTCTCGTTATACGCACTTTGACACCTCGCCCGCCCCGGCGGGAATCCAGAGAGCGGGCCAGCCGCCCCCCCCCCCCCCCTCCCTCCCGCCCGGGTTGAATCAATGTCGCCTGCCAATCTTTCCGACAGTGTTTCACAACGTATTTCCCAAGATATATTTCGTGGTCGGAGGAAGCAAGATTTTTTTTTTTTTTTTTTTACGAAAAATTGAGGATCGAATTATTTGACGGAAAGATGTATTGTTGCTTGTGATTCATGGACTTTCAGGCGGGGATGAGAACCGGGAGCGGATGAAAGAGGCTTCGGGCGATTATGAGATGTCAAAGATTTTGTTTTATTTTTTTGGGGGCGAATTGTTCGTGTCATTGACATTTTTTTTTTAAATATAATTTTTATCATTGTGGCCATAAAGTGTAGAGTAACTTTAATAGAATCCGTTTGCAGAGTTTGTGAGGAAATGTACGGTGTTTCACACCGTATTTGCCAAGATATTCGGGGTTGGAGAGAGGGATTTTTATTTATTTTTTACGAAAAAAGTTACTCGGCAGAAAGATATATTATCATGGACTTGCTGCTTGTGATTCATGACATTTCGAGCGTGGATGAAAATCAGGTGCGGGTAAGATACGCTCCGGGAGATTATAAGACATCAAAGATATAATTTTATTTTAATATATATTTTTATTTTTTGGGACGCGAGTTGTTTCGGAATCATTCCCTAAATATTAAAGATATATCTTCATTTATTATATACATTCCAATATACATATACGATAAAGGATTTATTTTTATTTTTTGGGTTGCGTTTTGTTCCGGAGTCATTGCCATTTTCTTTAAACATAACTTTTCTCATTGTACCCCCAAAGTATCGAGTAACTTTAACAGATTCCGTTTGTACGGTTCGCAAGGAAAGAACGAGGATCGGATCTTCGTTCTCCCTTCGTCATTGTCGTAGCGATCGCGCTAATATCCTTTCCCACAGTGCCCACCCTTGTTTTTCTTCGGAAGGTTATCCGACGCCGAAATTCCCTCCCCGCCCCTTTGAAAAGACGATCCACGAGACGCCCCGCTTCACGTTGGGGTGGCGGGGAAGGGGGGGGGGGGAGAAAGACTTTGCGACTTGGCGAATCTTGGCGCGACTCCACTCGCCTCTTTCTTTCAATCTCCCAAGGTAGGAAGGGTCCTTCATGCAGACACCGCGACTCTTTGCCTTCCTTACTTCCCGATAGAGGAAGAACCCCCTCCCCGCCCCCTTAGGGGTGGCTTCTCATTGAAAAACTGTGGGAAAGTTTCGGGCAAGAAAGCCGCGCGCGCCTCAGCGACCGTTATATCGAGCGAGATGTTGCGAGGGGTTGCGATTTCAGGGTCAAAGGCGGGTTTCACTCAGCCGACTCTCTCGCGAGCGCGCAGTCATCGTCTGAGAAAAGAGCCCTGAGCGTGAGAGAGAGAGAGCAGAGGCCCGTCCGCATTGTCGAAGGTCGGCTAAACTTGGCATAACCGTCAAAGGAGGACGAGGAGTAAGGGAAGGCATTGCTCGGCTCGAGGAGCAGGAACGCTTATCCTTGAATGGATATAACCAAGGGTCGCGGCACGAGGTGCAAAGAAAGGGCGACGACGCTCCAACGGCGTAAGACCGAGACGGGGCCCTCGAGAGAGCGATCCGACGCGACCCTCTCAACCGGTTCAACCACCACTGCGGGCTCTCGCAGGGCTCCTTCGGTCGCCAACGTCATTTCTTTATTTCCCATACTACCCAACCGCACATAGTCGACGCTGTCCGCGATGCAAATTTATTCGACGCCGAAAAGTCTATTTCGACGACCCTCAGGCAGAGGATCGCGACGCTGCCTCGGTATCCGAGCTGTCCCGGATGCGCGGCAAAGTTGCATAATCGACGTTTTTCTCGATAGCTTCGTTATCCCCGAGGAGTATATTAATACGATCGACCTTTCACACTGTCTCCGGGATGTCTTTTCGCGGACGCGCCTCCACGACCCTCCCGTCCGCGGGCGGAACAGATCGGCATGCACTTTTTCTTCATATATACATTTTTTTTGTATTTTTTTTTTTTTTTTTTTTTTAATTCTTTCCACGTCTCATTCTCCCGCGATGGCCCCTTTGTGCTATTTCGGTCGTCGAGGCAGGGCGTCGCAATTATTAGATGCTAATAATCAGCGTCCTCGTGGCGAGAGAGAGAGACGGGATTCATGAACCGCTCACGAGTGTCGAGGTGAACTCCGCGCGTCCCCTTCCTAGGGCCCGGCGAGATTGTCGGAGCTGCTTTAGGCTTCCCAAGCCGCTCTTCTGTTTCGGAGAGAGAGAACCGGGAGAGGGCAAGAGACGAGTCGGCGTTTGCTTCAGCGATGCGCAAGAACACCCGAGGCCCTGAAGAGCTTATTATTATCCTAATTATACAATACTATAATGAATGACTGCTCTCTCGCGGCCTCCTCCTCCTCCCCCCCCCCCCCCCACCCACCCACCCACCCTCCTCCTCATTCTTCCTCCCAGTTTTTATTTTGTCGCCGAGTTTCCTCGTCACCCTTGACGCGGGCGCTAACACACCACCGCCACCCTCTCTCCCTCTTCCGCTCCACCCTGAGCAACTCTACCTCTACCTCTAGCGTTCTCTGTGCAATGTTTTTTTTTTTTTTTTTTCTCTCCTCGCCTCTTCTCACTTGGCGGCTCTGTATGCTCGCACATACAACGGTTCGGGTACGGGTTACGCCGACGCCGCCGCTCGTTGCTCTTCTCGCACTTCTCGCGCGATCGAAGAGTGGCAATTCTGGCACTCGGGTGGCTTTTTGTCGTCGACGGAACTGGCATCGTCTCCCTCGCACTCTTATCCCTCGACCATTATGCGAAACCCGCCCGCATATCTCGCGCTGTCTCGCGTGCCCCGTGCCCGTTTCTGTCTCCGGGTGTCTGTTTTAATTAGGCACTTCGCTCACGCTTGCTCTGTGCTATCGCTCGCAAATACATATATACATATATATTTTATATATATGTGTGTGTGTGTGTGTGTGTCTATATGTATAGCGTATACATAGACATTCCGTACGCCCATCTATATCCACGGGCAATATAAGTGAGCGAAGAGAAACATTCCCGCCTCCTATACTTGGCGATCCGACGAGTTTGAATGCGGTTGATGGGTGGTTGGGTAAGGATTATGGGAGCAGGTGATACGTCGAGTCGAGGGTCGGCGCCCGGGGTGGCTTCGCTCGGTGAAGGAGCTATACGGGAGATCGGCTACGACGAGCCCCTGGCATTCGCCCGCTTGTCATACTCTGTCGTCGCGCGGTGCTCGCGATTCCGCAGACTTCGCCCGCTGCTTCGCCGTCTCGCACCAACATCCAGTTCGCCCCCCCCCCCCCTTCATTTTTTAAAAATCTATCTATCGGCGACGAGTGCACCCGGAGCGCGAAGCGTCTCTTCCGGATTTCTCGCTGCGGGCTGCATTGAACCGGCGCTCGATAAGAGGAATTCCCGAGAAATTGTCTTAATTAGCGGGAGGGCGGTTCGGTAGATCGGATAGGCGGTGCTGTTTTATGGACGCGCATGTGTGCGCGATCTTGGGTTGGGCGGAGAAGGGCGAGCGGGGAATTATAGATGGAGAACTAGCCGAGCGACGAGACGTGATCATCATCGTCGTCATCGACATCGTCCCTTCAGCCCTTCGATGTTACCGCGGTAACATCGGAGCCACCTCGATCATGACTCTCGACTCGTTCTCGCGCCCGTTGGCATCGACCCTTCAGCCGCACCGGCGTGCGCGTCTACGACAGCGCGCTCGTCGCGTAGTCGTGTGCGACATCCACGACACCGAGCCTCTCGCACATCGGCTCGTCTTTTTTATCTCTTCCGGCGGGTCGCCTCCTCGCCCGCGACTTTTCCCGTTAACTCTTCGCGTGATCGAGTGTCATAGAAACATCGATGGCCACCGACGCCGCCGCCACCCTCGACGGGAGACTCTCCCGCGACGGGGAAGATAAGTTCATCGCGACACGAGCTTGGAGACTGGGATGGCATTCTCTTTGCGACGGGCTGTTCGCAGTCGATAAAACGGAATTATTGCGGGGTTGTTCAAGGTTTGGGAAGAACCGCAGGGGTAGCTTCGTGGGGTTTTTTGAACCAGGGTTTGGTAGGGTTTATTGACCATGGAGTGACGTTCCAAACGGACCGGATCTTCGTGATGTCTATGAGGAGCGACACGTGATCGCTTAGCCGTACTCCATATATAAGTAAATGTGAACATGGCTTAATTTGAAGTAGCACGAAAATCCATGTATGGACCGTGCGCTATTCACCACTTTTATCCTAGACATAAAACGATAATTTTTCCAATTGGGGGCAATTGGTGCGTGGAATGCGTTAATGTTTGTCGCTCGACCAATTTGGAATCCATTTGTTAAGGCTGAAGCTCCAGCTTTCGGCTTCAGAAACATTTTTGGATGACATTCACAAACGGACCAGCTCGTCATGATTCCCATGAGGGGCGACTCATGGTCCCTTTGTCATACTCCATATATAAGTAAATGTGGTGAACATGTCCCAACTTGAAACACGTAAATCCACGTATGGACCGGGCCTTATTCAGCACACTTACCCTAGCCATAAATCGCTAATTCATCCCACTTGGGGAAATTGGTGCATGTAATACATTAATATTTGTCGCTCAACCAATTTGGAATCCACTTATTAAAGGCTCTAGCTCCAGCTTTCCGCTTTAAAAAAAAATGGTCCCGAATTAGAGATGCGAAGTTCGAATCGAATCAGGACTGTTATGTCGCTCCGACCTCTTCCCAATCGCTGCCGCATTCGCCGAATCGTTCGAGCTGCGCTTTTCACGAGCACGATACCCCGGCAGCGACATTTAACAACGTGGCAACGTCCCAGCGGATGAATCCGGAGGAGCACAGAAGCGCAACGTCTGGCAGGATAAATATGGGACGGTAGATATCGGTAATTTTCGTTGTGTCTTCGTCGAGAGTCGCCCGGTGAGATGGAAGCAATCTTAAAAGTGGCTCCTGGCTCAAGCCACCAGTCGGCAAACATTTTTGCGCCAATTGTCGCGGTGCAAATGCATCGATTCTCCGTCATCTCTCGCGATGTCCCGTCGACTCGCTGAGACTCGCCCGATGGCGGTTCGGGCGCTCGACCATACGGAAGCAATCTTAAAAATTGCTCCCGGTAGCGCTCCAATGTGCAATCCTGGGCTTTCTCCCAAGATGAGAACCAACTTTTTTTTTTTTTTTTTTTTTTTTCCTCTTCTCTCATCGCCGTCATTATTCGCCGTCCCGATGCCGAGAGTTGCATCCAACGACTACCGGGTTTCCTCGAGATTTTTTTGCATTCAACTATATAAGCTTCGAGGACCTTGCAGAGCCAACTTCTTCATTCTGATATTCCTTCACTCTTTTTTCTTTCCGTTTTTTTTTTCCTCGCCGTTGTTCTCGCCGGTGAACCGCGCGAACGTAACACACAGTGCCTTCGTTTTTCTTTGGGGTTCTCGGTTCTCCTGCTCCGCCGCACATTATACCCCAGAGGAAGATGAATCCTGTCGTCCGGATAAAGACTCGACGCCGTCGTCGTAGTGGACCGGGCGAGCGCGACGAAGAATGCCCCGCGGGATCGGTTGTGTGTTCTCACTATGGACTCGCGCCCGGTTCCCTCTTCTCGTTGAACCTCCGTCCTCGTCCGCCGTGGCTGTGGGGCCCCGAGAAACGCGCCCGCGGGACACGGTGGAAGAACTTGGTGGCGGGACAATGAGCGAAGAATAAAAAGAAAGGAATCTAGGCGAGGAAAAGACGAGTTTGCCAGCGTTGCAAACGACGAGAGATAAAGAAGACGAAAAAAAAAAGAAAAAGAAAAATACTCCTCGCTCTTTCCGTTCGTTCATTTGTGCAGTTTTCTTTCAGCCGCTGCTGCTATCCCGTGCCAAGTCATCCCACTTCCTGCCCGGGTGGGAGGGGCAAATATGGACCAACGCCGATTAAATGCAGATATGGACCGGGCCATATTCGTCCCTCCTTAATCCGCGCATTTACATGTACAAATCCCTGCACCCCCCCGCGGTTGCGCGCGACTCGGTCTGTTGCCGATTTCGGTACTTCTTATTTATATAGCTATTTATTTATTTATATATTTATTTATTTATTTATTTATATATTTATTTATTTATTTATTTATATATTTATTTATTTATTTATTTATTTATTTAGCTACTTAGCTACTTAGCCATATAGCCATATAGCCATTTAGCCATTTAGCCATTTACCTATTTCCCTTTTTATTGTTCATTTGAGACTCCTAATTATTTTACAGGCCACGGGTCTCTCCCGCAATTCTTTTTTCACTCGCTATTCCCCATCCGAGAACACTCGTGCCCTCGATGAAAATCGGGCGTAGGACTCACCCCCGGACACGGCCATCCTCGGCATTTCTTTTTCTCGATCCTTTTCAACCCCTTCCGTCGCGTTGCTCCCTTCCGGTCGCTCGCGGACCTCCCAGCGGTAAGACTTCGCTCGGGTCACTATACTAATTACCCGCCAATTAGCGAACTTGTGTTTGTTTAACTGCGTTATTTAATGGTCGTAAACATTATAACTCAGCTGGTGCGCGATTTATTTTTTCCTCATCTCTTTTTTTACCCCGCACTTCATGTATCCGAAGAGCCCGCGAGACTCGCGCTTCGCCCGCGTCCCGATGCCTGCCACCGCGTTTCTGCCCGTGCGGAGAACGCGATGGCGGTGTGGGGGCCGCTAACAAGCCATCACCGCTAACACACCACCGCGAAACGGCACCCACAAACCGCACGTGTGAAGTCTTCTTGGGCGATGGGGGGGAAACCTATCTCGTTACACCCCGACGCGGAGGCGTTCGTCGTAGACGGTTTATTTCATATTTTTCCTTTGCCTTTCAACTCTCCGTCTTTCTCATCCTGCTCGCGCCTTTGAAAAAAAAAAAACGCGTACCTGCGTCACAGATGCAGAGAGGAGAGGGAGATCGCGAGCGAGATACCGCAAGGACGCGCGCCCGCTAGCTCATTGCGTTTCCGGGTGAAGTCACCCTTAGGACTGGGATATCCAGCCTTATTTAACTCACTGACTACGGTTTTTTTTCTGTTTTTTTTTTTTTCGCACCACCTGTCCTCGCACACACACGCGGAGGAGGGGGAAATATATCTTTACTTCGTTAATTACGGACCCGGCTTAAGTTTTCCACGACCCACGATCGGTATTGAGTCGCGCGCTCTTCAAGCCTATTCCAGCAGGGGTGAAATTTTTTTAAAATATAAATAAATAAATGTATCCAGCAGTTGCGTAATTTAATTAAGGTGTCGTGAATTTTTTAGTAATTTTTTTTTTTTCGATTTTTCATGATTGCAGGGAATTCTATTACATCCAAATGGAGAAATACGCGAGGCAAGCGGTTTCGGAAGGCGTCAAGAACGCCGATGACCTGCAGGTCGGCGGCGACTCGGAAATTTACCGAGTCCTCAATCTTCACTACAACCGCAACAACCACATTGAGGTATGGGGTCCTCAGGTGCGCAAATACACAAACACGCACACGCTGAACGAAAATTATGATTTTAATAGAATTTAATTTTTAAGTGGATTAATTTCGATCGAATTTGAATTTTCGCCCGTTGGAAAGCTTCTTTCGAGCCTTCGATCGGGCCTTCCGCGCCCGATGCAAAGCTCCGAAATTTCCACCGGGGTTACGCTTTGTCGGCACTCGCCGACGACTGCATGCAACTTAGGGGCATAACTTTTGAACCGCCGTAGTCCGAACTGAGCGATCAAAAAAATTGATATAAAACGAACTGACCGAAAATAATTAAAGAAAAAAATATGATAATTAAAAAATTAAAATTGCAAAATTAGATTCGGAAAATAAAAATTGAAATATGAAAACTGAAAAATTGCAAGAATTGAAAAATGTAATAAAAATTTCATTTAATTTATTATATTATCAATTGATTAAGTACAAACTATTTTAGATACATTAAATTTTCGTCCGCAGAAACTTTTAAGCTTTTAAGCTTTTCATTGAAAAATATCATTTTTTCATTAAACAAAAATTGGTTCATTTAATGAAACCCTTAACTTTAAGAAGACAATTTTTTTGCCGCTCGGATCGCGACGACTGCGTTAAAATCGTTAGAGTTGTCGATTCAGTAGAACTTAACGCAAGCTAATCGTTGTTAATCTATGTCGAATGCCCCGTCGAACCCGGGCCTCTCGTACTAACCGGCAAAATTTTGACTTGTTCCCCCCCAGGTGCCCGGAAACTTCAGGTACGTCGTGGAGCAGACGCTAAAGGAGTTCTTCAAGGCGATCCAGGGTGGAAAGGACACGGAGCAGTCGTGGAAGAAGTCGATCTACAAGGTCATCTCGAGGCTCGACGACTCGGTGCCGGATTACTTCAAGAGCCCGAATTTTCTCGAGCAACTCGAGTGAACCCGCGGCCAGGCGCTGCGCTGCTGCTCCGCGTGGTAGCCCGGTTTTAACGAAACAAAACAAAAAACAGGAAGAAATGAAAGGGAAAGAACACACGAAAAGATAAATAAAAATAAACGAACGATTGAAAGAAGAGACGAAAAAAAGGAAGCAAGGAGAGAACACAAGAAGAAGAGAAACCCAAAGAAAAAAAAAAAAGAAAAAAAAGTAACAAAGCGTGGCTTAAACCTTTTTTTTACCGAACGGCGAGCGAGCGAGCGCGCGAATATTGAGCGCGCGTCGAAGATCGCCGCCAGGGTAACGGACGTTCCTCGGGAGCGCGCCAGGTATCCTTAGCAACATATCCAAGAGTACGAGAGACGGAGGGAGGAGCGTGAAGGTTCACGAAGAGATCGAAGAAGACGAGAGACGGGAGAACGACGAAGCAACGACGCTGCCGTGCGGTGTCATCGAGCTGGGGAGTTCGGGCGCCAGAGAAGAGAAACCAAGAGAAAAAAAAAAAAAAAAATACAAAAATCGGCACGCATCGGAACCTTAGGAAGAGGAAGGCGCGGCCGAAGAATCGACTTCCGGTATCGTCGACGGTTATTCGCGAGGAAAAACGAGTAACGAAACGATCGACGGAGCTCACCAAGGTCGGCGAGGTCGAAGAGGACGAAGAGGACGCCGAAGTGGGTGAGATGAATTTAAAAAAAAAACGAACCTACAGTAGGGTCTCCGATCGACGACGAAGAAAAAAAAGTTGGTCGTCGAAGAGACGAAGAGACAAGTGCGAACCAGCGGCTGGACGGATCGGCGAACGGGGCGCGACGTCGATCGCTCGTGATCGGTCGTCGACGGCGAGGATCGGCGAGCTCGAACGAATTATTAAGCGAGGGCGGCGATCATCGACCAGGCTGCCCAACAAAGGTTCGTTCCACCTTGCGACGCTCGTAGCGGACGGAATCGCGCATCGACCGTTTCATGTTAGATCGTTAAGGTGTATTCGCAACAAACAAAAAATAATAATAATAATAAGACAGGACAAAAAAGTAACGAAATAAAGATTTCGTTGTTCATTTAACTAGATAATGCGAGCGTGATAGCGAGACAGCGAGAATTGAGAGATGGATCGAGCGAGTAATATTGGGGGGGGATTCGTCGTCGAGATTTCATCGCAGGGAGAGGAGAGGAAAAAGTGAACTCGGTAATTTGACGAAACTTACTTTAGCTCCGTTGTTACTTCCGTGAAACAAAACAAAATCGCATGAATCTCGTTTTAGGCTTTCTACGTCGAAAGACGATAATTTTATCGTTTGAGCCATCGACGATCAGGTTTATTGTAGCCCAAAGATAATCCCGAGTGGCCGGTTCATTGCAGAATATATTTCATTTTTTTTTTTTTTTTTTTTTTTTTTTAAATCGAACAAGGCTGCAAAAGGCCCTCAGAGTAACCGCCATCGATAATCGCGTGAGTTTGTTTCAACGGCGCGAGGTAGTGCGCTTTCGTTACCGATCAGAGTGACGAACGAAAGGGCACTTCCTCGATTCTCTCGCGCGCGGAAGGACGCCTGACGGATAGCGAAGCTGCTCCGTTTCGCGTCATTTCGCGGAAAACACAAACGTCAAGGTGGGAGACGTTGAAAAAAAAAAAAATCGTCTTATCGATGCGGATAATCAGGCTGTGCTACTAAGATTGACAAATAGCGAATCGACTGAAGATAGCGTCTGAGCTCGAGAAAAGCCTCAGACTCGGGAAATAATGTTTATATTATTTTTCTTCTTCTTCACACTAAGGCTGTACATAGAACAAAAAAGAAAGGAAAAGGGAGAACAAAAAGGAAAACCTTCGAAGTTATATTTGTGTGGACAAAACGGACTTTGTGTCGATTTCATGCGAAAAGTTAATTTTGCCGAGGAGGGACATTGCGGGGACTGAGAGGAGGATGAGGCAGGACGAGATGACGAGGAAGCGAAAAAGAAAAAAAATATTAACAAAAGCGAAAGGAAACTCATCGACGGAGAGAAATGTTAGGAACAGTGTAAGCGAAGTGCGCGAGCGAGCGCGGGTCGGACCTTGCGCAGCTTCCCGGTGCATCAACGAATTTCGAGAAACTCGCGAAAGGTCTCGCCCTCGCTCGAGGCTCATTGAATTTTACTTTCCCGCGTCGCAAGATCAGAGATTTTTTTTTTTTTTTTTTGCTTTAAGGTAAGCGACGAATGGACTTCTACTAGCCTCGCACCCCGAGAATCGGGGTTCCTATCGAACCCAATAAATACGAAGAGTGCAAAGGGTAGCGCGAAGAGGAATTGCAGGGAAAAGTTCAATTGCTCGGGAGCGCGATCGTAGAATTTTACAATTCGAGAATTAAGAATTTGGGTTTTTCTCGACACTTTCCCGGTGGAACGACCGCGAATGCAGCGCCGCGCGCTTCGAGGTCGAGGACGCGTATCGTTTGCGCACCGGTAAACGCACGAGCTCGTGTGGATGGTTTAATTATTAGGTGGTTAGGCTAGTCGCGATGAGGAAGAGAGAAAATGAAAGAAAAAAAACAAATATTAAAATAATAATAATAATGATGATACAATGGAAAAAGGCGAACAATACGACGACGATTGAACAAAAAGTACCGGCGGCGTCCTTGGGTGACTATATCGAAACAAAGAGATGTGGTTATGCCGTATAAGCGCGGGTACGTAACTATTTAAAGTAGATTATATAAAGAAATAAAAAAAAAAAGACAAAAAGTACATATATATAAATATATATATATATATTAGGCTCTTATGAAACGGATGACGAAGCGATTAGGGCGGCAAGATATTTTTGAGGACTGACAGATATCAACCGACTTCCTTGTTATGACGTTCCCCGGTTTATTATTGATACGCTCGTGCACGACAAATAAGACGCACGTAGACGAAAATGCACCACCCGTAAAAAAAAATATAAATAAAAAAGGGCGAAAAAATTCGATCCCTAGTTTTGCCCGAACGGGAGTAATTTTCGCCCGGCACATTATATATATCCTGTAGATATCGATAATTATACATGATTATTATTATTATTACTTTTTTTTTTTGGGTGGTAGAAAAACTTTGTAATTTAAATAATTTTTACGTTTACTCTTAATTTTAAACGCGGTATTTTTTATCAATAACGCCTTGTATGATTGTACGACTATGTTTTATTCGATACTGTCTCATTATTAATATCATATTATTTTTAATTATTACGAATAACTAATGTCACATTAGTCCTATGTTTATTATTATCGTTTATTGTATACTTTGTATTCTTAAATTAATCTCTCACTAACTTTGTCTAGTGTCGATTTACGTTAATTTAAATTAACGCACGAACGAGAAAAAAGAAAACGAAAACGAAAAAACTCTATAATTTTTAGTCTCACGCAATTGCCTCGTTCCTCTACTACGATTTTGATTTTATTTTTATTTTTTTTTTTGTTCCTTTGTTTGTATTCGATCAAGCTTAAATTGTCAACACTATATCCTCCTTCGGAGCCTCCGAAAAATCAAGGAATCGGAGGAACCCAGCACTTCGTCCCATCCTCAGCGCCGCGCTGTATTATCCTTAGATCTATTGATTATCTATATTATTATGATTGTATTATGATTACGACTTTTAATGGATATATCAATACTAAGCAGTACACACAACATTTTTTGTTTTCGCAAGCGGTGAGTCTTAACCTAGTCACGAGTCACTATTTTTTAATTATCAATCGATCTATTGATTATTATTTTATTTATTATTCACGTCAATAAATGAAGAGACATTGAATTTATCCTTTTTTTTCTTCGCAACACCTTCGTCACTTCTGTCGCTCGACTCCTTTCGAACTTTTCCATTTATCGTTTGTTGTTTATTTTTTTTTTTTTCTAATTTTTTTTTATTCAATAAAAAAAAATTACGATTCCTCGTCTTTCGCCTATTCGGCATTATCCTCTCGAAGATATCGATCGCGAATGGTAAAGAGGGAGAGAGGAATAAAATCTCGATTCGATCGCAGTTCCATTGCCTCTCGACTGCCGTTTCGGCCTATGCAGTTTTAAGGATAAATAACGAAAAAAAAGTTAAATAAAATGAAGATTAAAAAAAAACTTCGATTTACAACGCTAGTGAGAAGCTCTCAGCTCGTTCGTCGGAAGATCGCTCGGTGCCCGTCAAAAAATGATAACGCTCTTTCGGTCTTGATGTAAATTAATTATTGAAGCGTCCCGTTGAACAAAAAGAAAGTATTTTTAGACGAAAGGTGGGACGCGCTTTTTGCGAACGAAATTACTCGACGGTGCAGCTTTCGCTCGACTTTGGCCTAAACGCGAAAGTCTCTTGCACCTGTATATACAAATACATATATATATACAAATATATATATATATAAACTATCCTGTTCGGCATTGCTGGCCTAAGTTTTGGTCTAAAGAGTTTCGTCTCGAAGCGTAAAAAAAAAAAAGTAAATGAAATGATCTACGGATCGGTTCGAGAAGTCAATGGGCATTGTGAGGAAATATCTGTCGATCTTCCGAGCGCGTTCGGAGACTTCCGGCTCGAGCGCCAAAAACTTTGAATTTCGGCCTTTCGGGTGCGCCCCTTGTGTAGTAGAAAATTTTTTTGATCTGTCGTGCGAAAAATTCGCCGAACGAAGAAAATGTTGTCCTTCGTCGAGAGACGAAGACTGGTATTGTCAGTCGATTAGAGGCGGAATATGAAAAAAAAAATAAAAATAAAAATAAAAAAAACAGTTCTCAAAAAACTGTTGAGATCGGTTATGAGACCGTCGTTGAAGCGACAATCCTCTCTCGCCGACCAAAACGACCCTCGTCGCTTTAATCGAATAGTCCTGGACGCCGACAGTACTCGAGCCGCTGCGAATGACAAACATCGTTGGGCAAACCACCGATAATAATAATTAAATCGGAAAGAAAAAAAAAAAAAAACTCAGCGCGTTTACCGGAAATCGCTTGAACCTATTTTGCGTAAAAAATTGAGTCTCAACTTTTTCAGGCTCCTAATGTTTCACGCGAGAATTCTCGCTCATCGAGGCACTTGCATGTCCGTCGAAGGCTACCTATATCTTCTCGTTGGCCAATCACCACGCGCGATTACCGTCTCGCCGATCGTACTTGTATAAATATCTCATAAATGAACAAACACCGAAAGAAAAGTCCAGGTGGTGCGCGATCAGCCGTGATCGGGACCAGCTTCGCGAAACGCACACAAAAAAATAAAATAAAATCGACTTTGCCCGAATCCAGAATGCAACAATCGATTAACCGAAGCGCCCAACGTGCTGCTGACTACCGTGTTAAAAAACAAAGTGTAGCATGACTCGATCCCGGAGTTGACAGACACTCACACACATCACACAGAATTGAGGGAAAAAAAGAACACAGTGCGTATTTGGCGACTAAAGTTCCAATCGACTAAAAAAAAATAATTACTGACGATATTAAAAATAAATAAAATTGAGGGTTTCGTGAGAGCGGATACGAGAGACATTGAGACGAGAGATTTCGCCGATCGCGAGAAAACACTAAATTTGTCGACGAGGAGTAACGAGTTTTAAGGTAATAACGATAATTATATATATAAAAATTATGTAAAAGAATAGAAATGAATGAGAAAGGCGGCGCGGCGAAAATATCCTCGAGACTATTTAACTATTTAGGTGAGAGAGAAATAAACAAAACAAAAAAAAATGATGAAGAAAGAGAGAGAGTGATAAAAAGCCCGCGCGTTTCTGTTCCAAGTAGTGTGATCGTCCAACCTCGCCGTATCCGTGTGCGCGCGTACGATATCTATATATATATATATATAAATATATATATTAAAAAAGAGAGCCCGGATTAATAATAAAATTAAGCGACGGCGATTGTGTGTGGATTTAGGACGGTGGCGGAATACGCACGACGACGATAACGACGATTGATAAATGAATGATGATGATTAAGAAAAAAACAAACATTTTTGAAGAGTAAAAAAAAAAGTTAATAAGCATACGTACATTTACCTAAGCGCGTAAATAAACCAAAAAAAGGAAAAAAAAACCACAGTAAACAGAATTAAGTAATAGTATCTAACGTTAAAACTTGCAAGCTATTAATTATTATATTACGATTAATTAAATGATAATGAAAGGGGAAGATAAAAGATACAATGAAAAGAGAGGACACCTACATTTAATGAAAAGTGAAGAAAAAAAATAAAAAATGAAGACACACAACACTAATAAACTATAATTATTACGGTGATTATTAATTATTATTATTGATATCGAGAATTTTCGGATTAAGTCGTGATAAAAAACGAGAATCGGAGTAAGTTCATTGATGAATAATTCCTCGAACTATTAGGAGCGTATTTAGGAATATTGTATTATTACTGAGGTTTCGTGTGAAGGCGGACAAGGGGGGCGATAGATCGTGGTTACTTTGTTCGTTTTTTTTTCTATCTAAATATCTTTTACGATATATTATTATTTATCTCTTATTCTCGTACTAATAACGGAGAAGCCAGACAGAGATCGAGAAGAGGAGATTTAAAAAAAAAAAAAATTGAGAAAAAAAAGAAAAAAAAATACTTAGGGATCGAACGCGCGACTTGCCGACTTCACGTGAGAGCGAAAGTTTGTGAATTAAATAAAAAAAATATGGGGTTTCGTGTGAATGTCGATAGAAAAGAGCGTGATTCTAATGGTGATATATGGCCGAGTGACTGAATTTTGCGCGTGAGCGACTAAAAAAATTTTTACGCAATGTCGCGTGCGTATACGCCAACTGGTTGTTGATAACGCGTGAACAAAAATATGTTCTTGTGTGATAATCTCGATAACGCGTGACTAACGTTTTAGGAATTAACGAGGGGAGAGAGAAAATTTGATGAAAAATGACAAAAAAAAGTGAAAGAAAATTGAGGAAAAAAAAACAAACAAAAACGCTAAAATGTGTGTGTTACGGGAGCCTAAGAGACATGTTTGCGCGAGGATATGAGGCGCGGTTGAGGCGAAGCGTAGAACGCGAGGACTCTTCCTTCGCGCCGAGAGAGAAGGACTTTCGTAGATTTATTAAACAAATTTTTTTATTTACATTTAGACTCTCAGAATTTCTTTTAATTGCCGGTTTTCCGTTACTGCCGTAACACAGTAACGCTCGCGAGATCGTCGACGACTCCGTTCTCCGTCGAACGTTACATGAAAAAAAAATTTAAAAAAATAGTAATTATTTTTTTACCGTAAAAGCCTCTCAATCCGGGTTTCCCCGGAAAAGTGAGAAACCAATGGCCGAAAAATGTCCCGATCGATTTTCCTCATTCCCGACGAATAACACAACCGGCTACGCTCTTCACTGCAATAACATAACCGATTCGGGTTACATTCGACGACTCATGTAACCCGTTTGAGACTCAACTCGTAAATTTTTTTGGTCACACGACACGCAATTTTGCATCCGTATCCACGGAGAGGCTGTCGATACTCCAGCTCTCCTTCATGCAACAAACTCTCAGGTCAATACCGCAACGTGCACTTATCGTTGCATTAACAATTCCACATCACCGTTCATGTTATTCGAGAATTTGGAAAATCGTCGCATATTCGATCGATCAATCTATATTTTTAAAAGAATTCGAAAAGTCAATTTCTCTCGGCTTTTAGCGAAGCGTTCGCGGGTAATTCGGCAAGTGCGAGGTAAGAGATGGGAAGCGATGATGTTTTTTTTGATAAATGTGAATGGTGTCGGAATACGTTGGGAGCCAAGTGTCCTTGATGCGACCGTCGTTGAAGCCAAAGATCTCGCGATCTCACTTAAAAAGAAAAAAATGATGAAAAAAAAAGAAAAAAAAAAATTGATAACAACAATTTCGAATTGATAATCAAGTCAGCGGCCAGCTTTCGACTTTTCGACTGAGTTCGGAGCCACGGGCGTGAGACGTTCGGCGCAAATCGATCCTAGAAGAGATGGAGAAAGAGTGAAAAAAACGAGCGAACGAGGATGGACGAAAGGCACCAAAGTGAACAAAAAAAAAAAAAAAAAAAATGAAAATGAAAATTAATAAAAAATTAACTTGGAGCGAAAGAGTGTCGAGTGAGTGGTCTATGAGAAAATTGCATTTTTTGGAATCGGGTGAAAGGCACGAGCGACTGATTTGACTGATCGACTGGGCGAGCGAATGTGACGAAGATTTAGGAAAAAATGATTGAGGTGATTTAAGGAAAAAAAAAAAGAAGAAATTATACAGAGAGAGCCGACCTCCTTGCCTACCGGGAGGTCCGCATATATTGTAAAGACGAATAATAAGAGATAAATTAAGGTGACAAAAAAGCGAGAGAGACAGAGACGAGACGAGATTAAATAAAAAAAAAAATTATAGGCCAGTTAAGTGTAAGGGATAAAGAGAAAAAAAATTACTACGTTTAATAAAATAAAAAATAAAAAAAACCACCCTCCTTTCGATCGCACCTATACTTTCGGCAATTCTTTCGGCATTAATGATGATGATAATGATAATGATTATGATATCGTATTATACATACACACACAGAGAGAGAAAAATTAGAGTGATTGAAACAAAACAAAAATTGTGTGAGAGAGCGTGTGAAAAATAATTTAAAGAAAAAAAAAAAATAATAATAATCGATGGTACGAAAGCTCCGTCGGCCGGCTCAGTAGCGAGTGAGAACTAAAAAAATTTTCACGTATTTCAATGAGACCCCGAGGTCACCCATTGAGCTAGATAAACCCAACGTCGTTGATAATATATCAAGATCCACGTCACCTCAAAATTGGAACGAAAAACAAAAAACGATAAAAAGATTTTTTTTTTTAAATAAGAAACGAGACCAGATTCGTCGTTCACGTGGAGACCCCGATCGGCCAGGTAAAAAAATTGAAGAAAAGAGAAAAACCAACAACAACAAAAATTCAAGGACGAAGAGCACACACGTATCGATGAATGATGAATTTATGATTAAAAAACAAAAATAAATATATGAAACCGTGAACGAAAGATAAAGAGACAAGCGAGTCCACATATTCTATACGGGCATATAATTGGACACACGTCTCAACAAGCAGTCGACTAGGCTATACGTACATATTAATAGAGAATAGTAAGAGTTAAGGATAACAATTATAGTAACGAACGAGATAAAGAGATTAAAAAAAAAATGAGAGATCAGCAGTGACGACAGCAGCAGCAGCAGCAGCAGCGACTACGTTGATGTGTGAGGATGTGAGCTAGATCGCCGCGGCGTTGAGTCTTAGGTCCTCAGAGATAACGCAGACCCTCCGGAATGAGGTGCAAGGACGCCGACCACGTAACTCCATCGTTGTTTCCTGCCGTTATCGGCGACCCTCATTTTTGACCAATCAAAAGTGCACGAAAAAAAAAAAAAAAAAAAATGACGGTGAAACGTACGAGAAGGTACAAATTTGATGGAATTTTGGACGTATTGAAAAAAAAAGGAAAACGTCTCAAAACGACGGGAAATGAGAAAGAGAGTGGTCGGCAGGAACGTCTTGTAAAGATTGTGGGAATTGTTTTTCTGCGTCCCGGCATCGGTTACGGAATATATATAAACACGGGCCAGAGTCGGGACACCAATTGTAACGGCGAGTACTTTTTAGGTTCATTGCTCTGTCTTTCCAAATGGTCGCAAGGCGAAAACGACGTTTCTCCGGACCATTCGCGCTCCTCGTTCGCATTGTTGGGTCAAAGGATTTTGTTCTTTTATTTTTGCAATTTAACGATAGCGTCCAACCATGGACAGAACCAGTGCATTTTGAGCAGGACTCGCGACACGCACTCTACAGTCGCGGGTCGTCCCGATATCCGTTCCAAGTTCACTGAATCTCGTGAACGTCGACGAACGGGCAATCTAGTTTTTTTTTTATGAAGACTTCACAACCGGTTTTCGTTCGCAATAGAGCTCGTACAATTGAGAGCGTGATGTGTTAGTTGAAAAAAAAAATTATACCAAATGCGAGACGATTGCCGGACGGATTAACGCCGTTTTCCAAAAAGGCACGCAAGGAGGGACAGAGCTGTGGACAACAACCTGTCTACTTTGATAAATGCATTACGATATTTGAACTAAACTTGATCATATAATGAGTATATAAATATATGAACTTTTAATCGACGCATTTATCCGTTGAGAACGTTTTTCCGGCGTTTTTCCTCGGTTCGCTTATGAAACTCATGATTTAACGCTATTCTCGGTTGCGCACGAGACGAAAATGACGAGTGAAGGGACAAAAAAAAATTCTATCGTTAGGAATAATATTAAAGAAGAGTAAAAAAAAAAAAAGAACGTTCATTCGCGATGAGTAATTGACGAAGAGATTCGAGCAAAAATAATAAAAATGTGAAAATAAACGAGAAAATTGTAATTCAAGAAACGACGATTTTTTGAGACTTTGATGGAAGATCAACGGGGAAGCAAGTTTAAAAAGAAATAAAAATTATAAATAACAAATTCCGCTTTTGGCCGACACACCAAAAAAGATTTTGAACGAGTATTAAAGAAACCAAAAAATTAAAACATAATGAAATTTAAAATTAAAAAAAAAAAACTAAGAGGAAGAAAGAAACTAAAAATAAAAACAGACTCACTCACACACGGAGGTGTCGATAACCGAGGTTACGATGATCCGCCGCATAAGACAGCAACACTAAATCCAACGCATTGACAACACACATCGACCGACGCAAAGAGAAAAAAAAAAACGAAACTCTGATTAATGCGGCTTGAAGCGAGCACGGAGGAAAAATAAATTAAAAGAAAACTCGCAAAGTAACACACGATTGATATCGCGCACACACACCTACACGTTAACACGATCACGCACACGAGTCACAGCCTGAAACACAAACACGCAGTTGCGGCCCGAATCCAAAAAAATAAAAAATAAAAAAACGAAAAAAAAAATGAAAAAAAAGACACATCAAGGAAAAAAGTACAAGTTTTCACGTTTGCGCCTTACATTAAAATTAAAAGTTGATCAAAAACGTATTCTTACCAAAATCGGCCTTAGTATATACTTTTCCAGGGGACGGCTTTCGGTCGCGCGGGCGGTTTGTCGATAAAGAAAAAGAAAAAAAACAAAAACAAGTGTCCGGCTGTTCGAGATCGGCGAGCGCTCTTAATAACAAAACCTCGCAAATAATCAATGCACAAGAAAAAAAAGAAGAAAATCAACCGAACAAAAGCTTAACGAACCATCGAAAAAAAAAATACGAGCCCGACGATCGCGCGACACTGGCTTAAGGGACGAGCCCTAAATCCGGCCGTGGAGATGCAAACCGCCCGTGAGAGAAACCGCGTCCCGACCATCCCCGCGACTCACCCCGTCCCAAAAAAAAACCGCCCCTGCCCGAAGATACCCGCCACCCCGCCGCCTACCCAACCCCGACAAAAGAAGAAATGAAAAACATGAAGAAAAAAAAATAATAATGAAATACTCCGTAGAGCCTCTTTTCGCGTATAGAAAGAACGAAAGAAAGAAAGAAAAACACTTCCTGCATGTAAGAGAATAATGACGAGTGGACGGGTCACCCTCGCGATCAGGGATGCTCGCCGTGTTTAACCGACGAAGAGTACAAGAGGAATGATAGCGAGATGGTGAGAAAGCGCGAGAGAATGTTTTTGGATACATAACGGAAAGGAGACGGCGAAGCGAGGAGAGAAAGAGAGTCGACAGTGCGGGCGCGCGCAAAAAAAAAAAAAAAACAAAAAAAAAATATTGCACACAGTTCCTGTCAACCGGAAGTCTCGGCGAGGTCGTACAAATCCGCGAAAATCGTGGAAGATCGCCAACAGATTCCTTTCGCACGCGTTTACTCCACCACCCGGTCCGAGACCAATAATCGGCGTATCAAGAAATTAAAGCAAAAACAAAAAAATAAACCCATTTTTTAATCATACGGAAGTGAAAATAACGAAACCAAAAAAAAAATATATACGAGGACGAGGACGTTCTTACAATTCTCATACACACAGAGTCAAAGTATCGAACCGCGGTAGTCGTCGAACGCCGGAGGAAAATTCCAGGAATCGAGCGATAAAAAAAAAAAAAAATCAATTTTGGAATTTTCGTTTCGGCGACGGGTTTACCGCGTCAATACGGAAGTTGCTGCGCGTCTGGGCCAGCTCGTCCAGCTCTCGCTGATCGTTTAAATCCGCGATCGCGCAACTCGGTAATCGATTTTTTGTTCTTCCTGAGATATTCAATCGTAATGTTAATATGTATACGGCGACGTATAACCACGAGGTCGCATTACGGTCGACGTTCGTTACGACGCGCGCGCGCGCTTTCACACATCAGATATAAATAATTGATAAAGGAAAAGCAGAAAAAAAAAGAAATTCAATAAAAATAAATAAATAAGCTGTAAAAAAAAGAAAACAACAACAACAACAACAACACTAAAGAGAGTTGAGATACTGATGACTGATGGACCTTAAAATATGTACGTGTATGTAAACGTGCGCGCACGTTCCACCCCCGCAAACCCGAGGTAATTCCCCTTTCTCGAGAAACGTTGAAAATTAGCGAAACCCCCAAAAAGAGAAAAGCATTTTTCGAGATCAAAAAACCACATCATCAACGAGCACACAACGATCCGCGTACCACCCGAGCCCGATCCGACAGTTTATCAATCGCAGTACCGACGAAAAAAAAAGAAAACAAAAAAAAAATGAAGGAAGAAAAAACCGGACACTAATGACGCAATATTTAATAAATAATACTATACCGATATAAACAAGCATACTATAGATAATGGATAATAAACGCAGATGAGAAAAACAAATCCATGAGTAAACCGAATCCGAGCAAGAACTATAACAGAGGACAAACGCGGTGTAATGAATATTAACTGTAACGCACTGTGTTAAACGTGAACATCGCTTCGAATGAAATTCGATCCTGCCTCGAGGACGCGAAAATTAAATATATCCACGAGGATTTATAGAGTGTAAAATAAGTTTCAAGAAATCTGGACAACGAGGGATATAGCGACGAGGCGGATCGAAAATTTCACCGAAAAAAAAAAAAAAAAAATACTAACGAAAAAGGAAAACCAATACCGATATACAATGACGATATCCATGAATGAAAAAGCGACTATACGAGAGACGGAGAGTCAAGAGACGAATGGGGGGATTTGAAAATGAAATGAGGAGATAATTGACGCGCGAGCCACGATCACGAGATATGGTCGCTGGCCCACACACGTGGGCATAAATCTGACTCCACGAGTATCTAATTAATAATGCCACAGAGGATCAATATTAATCAATAATGGAAAGCAAAAGAAAAAAAAAAATGATAAAAAAACGTAAAATAAAAAAGCAAAACAAAATGGTAATTCACTTGCAATTCGTTGTCGAAATAATTGTACGCACCCAAACGGTATTTACATAATAATAGTAATTAATAAACAATGGAGGGCAGAAATGATTGGGAGAGAGTGATTGTGAGAGAGTGAGAGAGATAGAGAGTAATCGAAAGATTGGAAGAGAGAAAGGGAAGAGAGAAAGCGAAAAATAAAAACGATAGGGTGATGTAGAGAGCGAGCAAGATTGAGGACGCAAATACACGTAAAATAATCAGTTGATTGATAACAGAATCTTCTTTTTTTTTTTTAAATCCGTTTTTTGCAAACTAAGTAACGATGCAAAACTGACGAATCGGTAAAGACTATTGAGAAAAATAAGTAACAAGAGCAACAAAAAGAACGAAAAAATAAAAATAAACCAATGGAATCCGCCAATCGATTTCATGATTTTCGCAGATTTTCGCGCGGGACATAATCAACTAAGTAAAAAAAAGTTCCAAGTACATTACCAATTGTTCCCGCATCCAGCCCGCACCCAGGTCCTTCACTGTCAGAGCCAAACCTCAAAGTCCTCGTATCCCGATCCTCGGAGTCCTAAATTACAAACAAACAAAAAATGGAAAAAGTATGAGAGAACACCAAATGTCGAAATTTATCCCCTCGCCCAATCTCCCAAAAAAAAAAAAAAAAAAACCAAACAAAACGAAAGAAAATCCCCCGCCCCGTCAATCCCCCCCGACCCGATAAAAATAATTAAATTAAAATTAATAAAAAAAAGAAACCCCTGAAAAAGGTTTGCTTCCAATCCATACGTGTTACCGTAAAAGAACCTAATAAGAAAAAAAAACTATAAACCTACCTAACGATAAATATAATTAAAGGATAAGAGTTAAGAATTATTGATTAATTAAATTATACCTAACGATTAATTGACTAATTGATACGGCTTAGGATTAAAATAATGCGATTAACGATGTAACGATTTACGAGAGTGAAGAGATGATAAAAAAAAAACCGTTCAAGGCGCCGGGTAACATGGCGGCTAAAAAACCATCCACTTCCCGAACGCGTGGAGATTCCGTGCCGGTACAACAAAACAATCAAACACAAATGAAAAGAAAAAAAAAAAAAATGAATCCGGGTTCGAGCGCGTATAATAGCTGTGAGGAGATCGATGAGTACTGATCGATCTGCGAAAGCAGCTTGGCTCGCTCATATCTTCTTCTTTTTCTTCGTTTCCTCCTCGACGACTCTCGTCGCGGTATATACGATACACGATACGGTTATAAACAGTCGCAGAGGACCGCAAACTCTCAAAATTCGGAAACAAACAAAACGAAAAAAAAAAAAAAAAAACTTCGATAAGCGAAACAAAAAGATAGTCGGAGACTGAAGCGAGATATACGCACGGTCACGTAACCCCATAGCACAGTCCCGGTGTGGAAACGACATTCTTTGGCGAAGCGCGGTAGTTTCTTACCCATCATTTATACGTTTAGATAATAAGTAAGGATTTAGGTTTAACGAGATATACACGAGACCGCCGACATGAGTGAACGCGTTATGATGATGATGATGATTATTTGAAGAAAAAAAAAAAAAAACATAAGAAAACCAAACAAAAAAAAAGTAAGAAAAACTAAAATAAACAACAGCCAACAAACACGTTCCCCGAGGCACTCATACAAAAAACACTCTCACACACACACACATACACACACAGAGACGAAAGGAAAAAAAAACACATAAACACACGCAAGCAGCATTAATTATACTAATGATATGATTATATTATTGATATACTTATCAACTATCCTAGCGGTATAATACGACGACATAGTTGATTGATCTGTTTAATATTGAATGTCTGTAGACCAGAAAGCGTTTGGAACTCTATGCTATCCGTTGAGCAACCCCCCCCCCCCCCCCCTTTCCTTCCCCCAAACGTAATCGACCGCCCACACACGACAAAACCCTCGCGAAGCCTCCTTAACGAAAAATACCAAAAATACCCAAATACCTAAAAAAGAAAAAGAAAAAATTCTTTTTAAAAACCGCGATCGAAGGCCTTCGACCTGAATCGTCCCGAGCAGCGAGACGAATCCTTCGTGTCACCGTAAACCCTCGCGCAATTCGTAGCTCGAAAAATGTTCGAAACTGCAATTTGGCCCGCAAAATTCGAAGCGAGGAAAACTCCTAAAAACGAATGAAAAAACTTAAAAAATTGTAATCCGTTTGGATCGTTACCGGAAACTATGCGAAAATTGATGTTAAAAGACGTTTTCCCTCCGAGCGATTGTTGCAAAATATTTCACGACATCGTCAACTGGTTTTAAGTTCGAAATTGATCAGCGATTGCGTCACCTAAGGCAATGCCGCACGATTTTACAGCAACTCTTGAGGCCTAAGAAACTGTTTTTTGTTGTTGAAAAAATTTAACAGAGCAATCACGAAATCGGTCCGCACAAACGCCGATTCGTCACATACTGCCGAGACACTTGTTCGCGAAAAATTCGGTCTTTTGACATCAAACGCCGTGCCGTTTCGTCGATCGACGTAGTTTCGACCGCGAGGGTTGGGTAAAACGACGGTGACGCGTTTTTTAGCCTTGGACTTGAGATAAACGGAGGAAATATGATGTTTTTCCGTAAGTTCCGTAAACCCCGATTGTCACAAGATTTTTTGAATTCGCGAGACACCGGACGCCGTCGGCTCGATCGAGAATCTCCAGTTTAATCACAGCCAGTAATAAATTAGTAATGAAGTGAAACGAAAAATCTGCGAGAGTCTCGGGGGTCGACCTCTTCCCCGTGTGTCCGTCGTTTCATTGTTGAGTTTAATGTTTTTCTACATTTAGCTAGCTAATTTTTTTCTTTATCGTCCGTTTTATTAAAATCTATTAAAAAACTGAAAAAAAAAACAAAAAAAAAATACCGGCGGCGTCGCCGAGCGCGCGTCGTCCGCATCTGCAATAGTCGATATTTATCACGTTTTTTCATTGATAATTGATTAATTATAAGTTTATCGCCAGATCCTTGGTAAGCTGGTCGGCCGGAAAACCCGATGAGGATAGTGTGAATTAGAAAAAAAAAAAAAGAAAAACACAGAAAAAAAGAACAAAAAATTCCCGACGACGATCGGCCGACCTCGACCTCACGAAGCTTTTTTCGACTGTTCATAGTGTCGTACGTTCGAATCACAGTTCGCTCGAGAAAATATGACGAAGGGATAAGAGAACTAGAAAGGAAAAAGAACCAAAGAAAAAAAAAGTGATAAACGAGACGAAGGAAAAATTCTACACCCGACTGTTAGTTTGCCGTTTACCAGAGGGTGCAAAATGACACTATGATAGGGATCGCAGGCAGTATTGATTCGAGTATGAGCTAATGAGTTGTTTATTAAAGCTGTTGAACGGGGAATTAAAAAAAAAAAGGGTTTTCGCACCAGCGCTGACCGATTCTTGCGTTCCTCCGATCAGCCAACGATGTTTCCCTCTCCGACAAAATTACTCCCATTAAAAAAATTAAAAAAAAAAACTATATATACATATGATGCAAAAAATCATGTGCCCCGACGGTGACGTCGTTTAAATGAGAGACAAATCGGCATTCGATCCTAATCCCACAAATATACTCGCGTACCAACGACTCCTACAAATTCGCAAAAAAAAAGGAAAAAAGAAACACACTCACGCAGACACAAAAACAAACGCTACTCATTGACACATCTTACACGCAGACTCTTCACTTCGTTATCCCTCGAGACACGTTCGGTAGCTCGACGATCGCGCGTCCCCTCCGGATAACGAGAATCAACGCACAACTCGAATTTTCGCAAAAAAAGAAAAATACAATCTCCGATCCTCAGCTGGTTTAACGCAAAGTTTTCTCGACCATGATATGATTTCAAAAATTCAACCGAAAGCGCCGCCGCACAGTCCAATCAGGACACGAGCGCCCAATGTTACGATTACACAGACGCGAGCGATTCCGACGACTTCCCGGGTCGCTCCGATCACGCAAAACATTTCGCCAGAAGCAGGTTTTAAGTTGCAAAAGAAAAAAAAGATTATCAGTTACCAAGACCGGAGGCAAAGAGCGGAAACGAGAGATTCCACATGTGCTTGATTCTCGCTGATTCATTCGGGACAACGAAAGCCTGGATATCGTGTCGATCAATCGAGTTCCGACGTTTCGTACCGTACTCTACATCCGCCCCACAATATCCCTATCCCAATAAAAACAAAAATCTGTATACAAATGTATACATGCGCATACATATATTGTTGATTTCGTCAGGGCGAGTACGCGCGAGCGCCGGTCCGGCTCTCAATTTTGAAATAGCCATTTCGACTAAAAAGCGAAAAATGCGATACAGACCCCCAAAACCCGACGCAATAGAAGAAGGCAACCGGATCAAAATACCGCCACATGAAGTAACAGTTTCTCGCGCGGGGCCCGGTCGCCTTCGCCGGCTGAAAAGTAAACGAGCGTTGGAGACGAGCGTCGACGAGAGAGACCCGCGACGATCACGAGACCATACATAAAAAAAAAATAATAATTATGATCAAAAAAAAAAATGAATCCACGAAACCCCCGAAGAAAATCCCATCCAAGAAAGTCCACGCACCAAATCTCCCGCCAGGAATCCGAACATCCCAGCAAGACACCCTCTCTCGTGATTCCTCAACGGCCGCGAATCTTGCTCCTCGGCCGCTCGTTTCCGGTCGTTAGCCGGGGGTGCATAAGGCTCCCGGGAGGCTCGGCGAAAGCGGCGGCCTCACCGTTAGGTCCCGTTTAACGGACCCCGCGCCCAAATCTCACTCACAGCACACACTGGGCCGACTCGTCCGATAGAATGTGCCTTCAGTGTTGATTTTATACGAATAAAAAAAATAACTAAAATTATACAAAGGGGCCCGACATAGACCGAACGCCCACCCAAAGCCTGATCGGTGCTCGCCCGCTGCCCCTTATTTCATCGCCGCCCAATCTATTCATCAAATGCAGAGAGACACGACAAATGTACGGTCGAACCGACGCTTGCACTCTCAATAAAATCAGCGAAAGAAAAGACAAAAAAAAGCAATCGTAGCTCGAGCGACGGTGAAGCAAAATGTAGAATTCACTCGTCCCAAAAGGGCGCTTTCGTTCGACATTTTCCATTTTCTTTTTTACCTCGTCGAGCATTTCGGTCCTTTTTTTTTTTTAATCGCGAGTATCGTCGTCGTTTCGACCCGTACGACTCACACTTTGCATAACTGAAAACACACTCGCCATCCACAAAAATCCAATCACAATCGCCAATGCTGAAAGCGAAACAATTACAAAACAAGGAATCTTTTGGTTTAGGCAAGGAGTTCGGAACGCTGCTATACACCGATAACACACGTATATTGATTAAATGCAATTATTATGCGATAAGTATACTTACAATGAATAATATATGTGTACTATGGTCTCTCCCACTCCCCATTCAGACAACCCGGTTCGTCGCGATTAAAGTCGCGTCCCGTTGTTTCGCGAATAATCGTTTTTTTCGAGGAAAAAAATAAAATAAAAAAAAAATCTCCACGACTGTAACGATTTTTGGCGAGCCGACGTCGAACGGCCTCGATCGCGCGCGAACCAACGGCCCATTACAAGCGTAGTCTTTTAACCGCATAACTATCGATGATGAAGCTACGTAATAGCTAAACTAACTAAACTACAATTAACAATTATTAATTATTAAACAATTAAACAAGCAGTAAACAGTATAAACAGTAAATGCCCAGTAACCAATTGAATTGTGTGTCGACAACTACATACTAACTACCTACCTATATCGAAATAATAGCCGTATGTAAAACAAAAGGAAAAAAAAAAGTCACTTGTATTCTACCAGTTGTATCCAAGCCAGTCCGTTCTATAAGCAAAGTGAGTTTGATGCAATGCGAGATGAGATGGAGAAGTGAGTTCGAGAGGCAGCGATAAAAAAGAAACAAAAAAAGAAAACCAAAAAAAAAAAAAAACATAACCAAAAAACAAATGCAACGCAGATCCTCCAAAAATAAAAAATAAAAAGCCAAAAAAAAAATCCCCACATTACGAATCCGGAAGAGATGAAAAAGGCCCCGCGCGATAGAGAGAGAGAGAGAGAGAGAGAGAGAGACTCACATATGTAAAGTCCCGAGAGAATTATATAGTCCGAAACCGACCACTATTATCCCATCAAAACTTCCATCCGGTAGGGTCCGACATTAGTGAGACGCTTTGAGAAAACAATAAAAAGGTAAAAACCCCCCCAAAAAAAATTTGGCACATTCGAAGCGGAGAATGAGAATGAGAGAATAAAAGAAGATAAAATTCGAAGAGAAAAAAAAATCAATTTCACCGGATAACGTAATTAAACTACTAGCAGATGAAAAAAAAAAGAAAACATAGGCAGATTGTAAAACACTTCGTTCACGTTGTACGCACATGTGTGGGGAGACCATGTAACTTTAGCTCCGCCGCTCATTCCGCAAGGCCGCTCGTGTCCGCGACCCTCGCGATATCTGAGCGTTTCCCGGAGTGCTCCGTGACGACTCGGCCGGGGTTCCCAGGCGAGGGTCCGATAAGTAAGACGCTCCGTCAGAAATCCTCCCCGGCTTCGTAACGGAAACTGCGGGGCCCGCAGTTATCCGATCGGCCAGAGCCGCGCGGCCACGACCCCCCGAGGAAAAGCCCCTTCGCTGGTGTAGCAGCTAGCAAACCCCTTTTAAAGCTTAGCATTTTAACAAAAAAAAATAAATAAAAAATATCCCATCGAAACGCCCGATTCCCGCTGGAAATAATAATTACATTTAAAAAAAAGGATCTCGAGCTCGGTTAATAAAAAAAAAAAAATGTACCGAGCGCCCTCACACCCGAAAAGACCCCGAGAGCCTCGATTCCCTACGTGTTGTATTATCCGTTATTTTCGATATAATATTATATAGTGCTAATGATATTTAATGATAATATATGACGACGATAAGGAATATTGGAGAAGACGTTTGGTCACACAGCCACCACAACAGGTCACACGCCATTCTCCTACGGAAACAAAAAAAAATAACACTTAGGTACATACTCACACACACACACACACACGAAACACTCATACACTGAAAACGTGACAGAGTCATAAAACATACACAGACACCGATACACTGAGAGAAAGAGAGAACGGAAAGAACGAGAGGGAGAGAGAGTGAAAGACACGTGTATACATATACTTGAGACACTTGATAGCCATTTACTTAAATTCATTCGTTGGAAGAATAATAAAAAAAAAAAAACGCTATACGAATGCAACAAAAATACAACGCTCACACATACCGTGACACACCGAGGTACCAGGAAGAAGTATATGTGAAACGGAAATTAAAGTAATGAAAAAAAAAAAACAAAACAAACAAAATAAATAATAAAAAAAAAACACAAAAAAAAAGTAAGAAAAGTAAACCAACCAAACAGACTAGTTGCCGTGTTTGAGAACACCAGACCTACCCGCGGGTCCGCTTCGTTTTTTAGCTCCGCTATATAAAAGCCGATGCCCGTTCGGTCGTACGTCGAAAGCCCCGTCACTCGAGAGATCCTTGTGATAATCCGAAGATTGAGATATTAAGGGGAAAAAAAATTGAAAAAAAAAAAAAAAAAAAACGAAACATTAAGAAAAACGACGAACTGAGATTCCGATCTTGCTTTAAGGGGTGACGAAGGGCTTTCCGGCAGGAACGGGCGGAGGTTTCCCGGCCCGAGGCTGACAACGCCTCGTAGCTAACAAATTTTTGTACAGGATAAACCAATTGAATTTTAAACAGATGTAAAATCTTGAGTTACAGAGCAGCACTATACATACGACACAGATGATGTATATATTTTTACGTTACAGAAATATGCCTGAGCGCGAACGCGCTATACTGGGCGCAATAAGACTGGTTCTCATTTCCCAAGACAATGCGTATATAAACAATTGCCACATATTAAACATATTTAAATAATGTAAAACCTAATGATATTTGTATACGGTAAATTAATTTACCTGAATGGAGTAAACAATCGCCATTGAAGGGGAGTGCCCGCCCGCAACACAACGACAGAGAGCGAAGAGCGGGTAAGGCCGCGGTTGCCGTCGATTCCGCGATCCGCCGACGGCGCGGCTCGTCGCGGCCGTCGGGAGTCTCATCCCGAGACGCTCGTTTGTTCGATGGACTTTCGATGAAATAAATGAAAAAAAAAAAAAAAAAAAAAAAAAAAAAAAAAAAAGTAAAAAAACCGATCGAAGTATCCGACGTTCGCGACGAAGCCGCGCGTCGAAGCTCGAAATTTCCGCGCCGCGGCCGAACCGACTCAGTTAAAGCGTCAGAAATTGGCTTCGAGAAATTCGCGAAAAAAAAAAGAAAAAAAAAATATATACCAAGTGGAAAACCTCGTGATTTACTAAACCCAAGTAAATTAACATCCTGAGTTACCCATTCGGCCGTTAGCGAAGACACACGAAAAGTAAAAACCCAATTAGGCGTATATGAAAAAAAGAAAAAGAAAATGTAACAAAAGAAAGAATACCAAAAATTGATCACGCGGCAGGCGAGCGAGAGCCTTTCGGAGCGTGGCGCGCGTCGTCGCGTTCTGGAAGCGCGAGTCCCTCGCGCAATGGATAAAAACAGGTGACGACTGGCCGGGGGCGAGAGGGGTGGCCAGTGTGTTTGTGTTGCCCGCGGGCATCCCGGCGGAAGCATAACGCGGGTAGGAGTCTCTAAACTTCCTGGCGAGTTCGAGGCGGTGAATCGAACCGCGAGAAAGTCCTAAGTTTTGAATAAATCCGTAACTCCAGCGTCACGGTGTTCGACCCGCTGCGCGCAACCGGCAGCGCGAACTTGCATCCCCGTCCGGAGTAATTCTTTGGGCATTGAAAGAATAAAAATTAAAAAAAATCCCCGATGAAAAAAAAAAAAGAAAGATCGAGATTTCTGAGCTTCGAGGGAGCGCGACGGAGAACGCCCTTCTCAGGAGACGGGCGAAGAAAGGCCTAAAAGAAAAAAAAAAAAAAAAACAGTTAAAGGGACAAGCTCAACGGGATGTTTCTCCGTCGCGATAAAAAGGGGTTCGATAAGAGGACTGTCGAAGGGTGAAAGAATTCGACCGGAATCCGTTCGGGGGATGCAATTGGGCCGGCCGGGGACGCGCATGCGCGCGCGAAACCGTGCACGCGGAGATCATGACACAATTTTGAGTTGCAGTGCAAGCGAACATCTGTAGAGCCATATACGTATAGTAATGTTGTTGTATCTTAGACAATAGAGCGTAGTGAGTGTACACATTAATAAGGGTTGCAGGTTCGTGCTGACAATTGTGAGGTTCCAAGGCGCGCGAGACAGTGATAAGCAGCGAAGAGAGACGCAAGGAGCGCAATAATCGAGGGGAAAAAAAAAATTTAAATTAAGATAAATAAAATATTTGCATAGAGGCGAATGAATGTAGCGTTTTAAAAACGAAAGCCAAAAAAAAAAATGAAAAACCGAACTAAAAGTTATTAAGGGAAAATAAAAATGGAAACGATGATTAAGATAGTGGAAAAACGAAGCTAACGAATAAAAAAAAAGGGGGAGACTTAGAGGAACAAAAATAATGTGAAACAAGGAGGGGGAAAAAGGTTTGGGAGAAGAGAAACTAAAACACAGAGGGAAAACAAGCGACTGCACAAGTGCGAGAAGTGGTTGAGACGATACGAAGACGTGGTCACCGGCGGCCCCGTCCAAAACGGGTGCAAGTAACTTTAGGTGTATAAAAAATTAAACAAAAAAAAAAAAATGAAAAAGAAAAAAAATACTATTTCTCTCGTGGTTTAGGATGTTCTAAAGAAATTATTGTAAAAACAAAGGATTTATTATAGACGAGATGACGAGTAAAGGATGAACAAATTTTTAAAGAGCCAGTGGTTGCGAATGACGAGAGTTCCCTGCCGATTGTTCGGATCGAACTTGTGCGCCTGAGTGAGAGTTGCAAGGTGTGACTGTGACGATGCGTGACTTGCGAGACTGGTGAACGAAAGCTATGAAAAAAAAAAAAAAAAAAAAAATGAAAGATAAACGAAGCTGAAGCAGAAAATTTATTGTAAATTTTAGAGGGTGATCCGGTCGCCCGGTGACCGCGTCTCGCATTCGATCCGAGCTTCGAAGTTTCACGGGCGCAGGATATACGCGTGCTACCTTGTAAAAAAAATATCGCAGGAGAGCCGGTTCTTCTCTCTTCGTTGTTCGTCTCTTTCTCCCGCCGTGAGAACGAGAAATGTGAAGCGCGAACGTGAAAATGTAATTTACAAACAAAAAAAAAATAACGTGAAAACAGATGGAAAAAAAAGTACGACTTCGGCTGTCAGTCTGATGATCCGGCGCCCATGTCAATTTCGACGGTAAACAACAGCCACACACACCTACACACGCTCGTTTCGAATTTCGAACAAAAAATAAAAAATAAATACGACAAAAAAAAATGAAAACAAAAATGATGATGACGAGAGAAAAAAAAACGGCGAGAACAGACGCTTCTGGGTTTTTATATATTTTTGGCAACGACGTCTCGTTACTATTTAAGGTTTAAGCGCAACAAAAAAAAAGAAATAAAAAGAAGACAAAAAAAAACAAAACGTGAACATAAAAGGCGAAAACAATACACAGATACGGGAGAAAAACAAATGGGGAATAGGACGCAACGCTGTCGTAGAGATTTCGACAGGTCGAACGGTTATGGGAGTTAACAAAAAAGAAAAAAACAAAAAATAACAAACAAAAAATGTGTGGCGGTAAAGTAATATTTAAATATTCGTATCAAAAAAACTAAAAAAAAAAAAACAAAAAAAAAACAAAAAAAAAAATTGAAAATGTGTAGGGCCTCGAAACAATTATGTGCGAGGACGATAGAGAGAAAGAGAGAGCGCGCGAGAGAACGAGTGTGTGAACAGGCAAAAATAATGACCGTGTGGAAGAGAGGTAGAGAAGAAAAAAAAATGATGAAAAAAAAAAGTAAGAGACCGAACTACTAAAAATATTTATAATATATGGCTACAAGTACAAATTACTTCGATTACTGAGCGTAGGTCTATTGATGTGTGGACAAAATTTGGTTGGCCGATAACCGTTTTTGGAACCATCATACTGCGTATCAAAGTATGTAAAATTTATTGAATAAACGCTAGCGTATTATGATATAATGTAATCTAATAATGTAATATTGTAATGACGAGTCTAAATGATGAAGTTAATCTGAGGTTTAGGAGCGCGCGTGAGAGTGCACGTGAATGAAAAAGAAGAAGACAAAAAAACAAAAATGAGAAGAAAAAAAACGACAAAAAAGAAGTTATTGTGCATATGAGCGACAAGAAAAAAAAAATCACATCTTTATAATTAAACAAACAAAAAAATGAAAAAAACAAAAAATTGTGTATTATGATTATTGCGATTGTGATCGATATCATGGTCATTGTCATTGTAGACACATTGTCATTGCGATCGCTACGAATATTTATTATATTACGGATGATTATTGTCATTGTTTTATCACTATGTATCATTATAATTATTGTGACGATTATTGGACAATTATTCAATTGTACATGGTGAAACGACGACGAAAGGAAGGTATATGAGTTGTACACAATTTTCGAGAACACATATTATATCTAGATAAGTTTGGGCTATAAAGGACGAAGATATACAGAGACGAAGGGATAAGAAAGTGTAGGTGAGAAAGTGAGGAATACAAAACAAAACAAAAGAGAAAAAAGCTAAAAATAAAAAAAAAACACTTTAGAACAGGGGCGGGGGGAAAAAGAATAAACAAATGAAAAAAAAAAAATCACACGCTAAATTGATTGCGTGGGAACAACGGCCTACGGTATGACGACAAATTGTGTATAAAGAAAGAAAAAAGTGAAGAAAAAGACAAAACATAACTAACTAATCACTACGGTTCTCGCTCGTTTTTTTACATGACTTTTGGCAATCGAGAGAGACGTACGAAGCGAAAAAGTTTGGCTTAAAAATATGCAAATTTTTCGATACTCGACGGTGTTAGAGAGAAAGAGAGAGACAGACGGAGTTAGACGACGAAGGAGAGAGAGAGAGAGAGAGAGAGAGAAATGAGGTGTAATATCAATCCACACGGCCCCGGCATCGACGCACTTTCCGCGCCTCGCGAAATTCTATTTTTGTAAGCATATTTCTATAAAAGGTATACTAACGATACGGCAAAATTTATTATTCCTAGTGTGGTGAAAATGAAAAAAAATTGAACGTTTAGATTTCGTTAGTATAGTGTAAAAAATTAACGATGTCTAGGTCCTATTCGTGTACTTGAGGCGGTCGGAGGAAAAAAAAAAATAAGAAAAAATAATAATGAAAATGAAAAATAACGTGAAAAATAAGCAAATTATATGTCGACGGCGGTAGGTTGTAAAATTGTACATAAATTGCAAGAGGAGGCACGGAGAGTTGCCTCGCCTGCTAGTGGGTCGTCGCGGGTACGTGTAAAAACAAAAAAAAACAGAGCGTCTCTATCTCTCTCACTGAAACAAAAAAGGATACTAAAGTGTTAAATTGAAACGAGGCAAAAAAAGACATATTTAATAAAAATAAAAAATGATGTAAAATTGTCGACTCCGTACGGCCGTCAGGTGCCCCGCAGAAAAAAAATTCTACATTCACACCGCAGTGTAGTGAGCCGTTTCGTCGGGTGCGATAGCCCTCCCTCCCTCCATTCGCGACGCTCGTTATAAATTTCGGAAAACCGGACGGTCGCTTTACCGAAAAAAAAAAAAAAAAAAAACGAAGGAGCGACAAAACGTACGGAAACAAAACGAGAGCGTTCGCGGGCCGAGCGACAGAGGGCGTATCGTCCGCCATGCTTAATTTCAAGATTTAATTTCAAAGATGTTCATTTGACGAACGGCATGTTTCTATCGATTGTTTAACCACGAAAAAAAAAAAAAGAAATACCCCAATATCCCTGGAATTTTAGGCGAGAGAGCGAGAAAGTGAGAGAATGCAAGTGTGAGAGAACGAGATAGCAAAAAAAAAAAAATAACAAAAACAGAAAAAAATACCAAAACGATAGAAGTTGACGATACGCAAAAGAGCGATGCAGGCTACTAACACAAAAACCGCGAGTTACGATGTAATATTTCGATGAAAAATTTCGTTCGATTTTGCGAGATTTGTGCGTCAGTTTGTGATTCGGCTTAAGAGGCCCGTAAAACAAACGCACGGGTTAACAGGATAACAAAAAAAAAAAATTGCCAAACGATTAACGACATACGAAATAATTAAAAAAAAAAAAATGAAGAAGAAAAAAGAAACAAAAGAACAGGAGTGCTACACCAAGAGTGCGAGATAGCTGAGAGAGTTTAGAGAGATTGCGTGTGTGAAAGATAGAAGAAAGCGAGTTAAAGAGAGAAATGAGGGGGGAAAAGGAGACACAAGAGAGTAATCCACGGACAGCCGTAAACACATATGCCCACAGATTCACGGATAAAACACAACACACACTCACAGGTTTAAAAATACACATTCAATGAAAGACACACACAATATTATATATATACGACTCCATAGATGATGGCGCGGCACACTCACATAGTGTCTCTCGGATTGTTCCACAAAACTTTTCATTCGAGTTTGCTTCAAGAAACCTTCTGTTTTCTAATGTATGACGTGTTGTTGTCGATATATAAAATAAACTTAATAAAAAAATACATCAACGATATGTGTGATACGAATAATTATGTTACCTTCCCCGATCCTTCAGGAAAATCATCCGAACGATTCTACGGTTTTGTTATTACGAAATGTCGATCGTTAAGCCTTCACGTACGGGTTCCTTGTTCAACGAGGAGCTAGAATTTGCCGAGCCGCAAGCTTCGAACGATTCGAATTACAAGCTGAAGTGCCAAAAAAAATCTGTAAAAATTCACAGACGTAGCTTAAAGTGTTATTTTTTTTATAAGGCAGATGTAAATTTATTAGTTTTTGTACGTAAAAGAAATGCCTTCTTGCCGTACTTGCAAGGTGAATAATTTATTGCTGCGGCAGAAAATAAAATAATTTGCCGCCACAGGATAAACGATTTGCCGCTGGTCTGAACAATTTGCTGCTGCAAATAAAATTATTTGTTTTCCCTAGGTTAAGCAAATACATTGGTTACGGTGAGAGAGTTCTTGCCGTTTTGACAATTTTTTTTTCTCCGTGCATCATTAAATAATATCAATAACATTTTTATTGTTTTTTAAAGTTAAAGGTAAAAAGTTGTGCTTGATTTATGAAAATTTCGTTTCTTTCACTCCGGAATCAAAAAATTTAAAATTCATAAATTTTGCCTCCACAGAAAAACGAGTTACTGCCCACTTGAAAAATTTGCTTCCGCAACAAGATAGTATGTTCTCCCTACATCAAGCAAATAAATAATTCACGGTAAGAGTCTTCCTGCTCTCTGAACAACTCTTCTTTCCCCGCGCATTATGAAATAACATCAATAAAAAAAAAAAAAAAGAATTAAGTTAAAGGCGGTATACTTGATTTATCGAAATTTCGTTTGTTCCACCCCAGTGCCATCGGAGTCTTTGCATCGGCTTGGCTTCCCGAGAGGAGAGAGCGGTAGCCTGTTTTTTCCGTCGAGGCTCATTCGCGTCCGGAGGCCTTCAAAGAAATTGAGCCAATACGTAAAGAACCTAAGCGGAGACCCTCTTGGGTGAGGAGTGGGCGGCAGCGTGTACGTGTTCGGCTCGCAAAATTACCCCCGTTGTACGGGAGAGTAGCGCGTACACACGAGTGACTCCTCAACGTCGCTGATATCCGCGATGAAGTGGCGACGAAGAAGAGGCTGCTCCGAAGGGCACGCATCAATCCCCCGCATAGCCGGATGGAGAGCGGAGAGACGAGGAGAGGCGGCCAAGGTAGAGCTCGGCGGACGTGGTTTGCAAAACCTTAAGGGGGGAGGTCGAGGGCGAGGAGAAGGCGGATGAGGAGTACGGGGGGGGGGGGGAGGAGGGGGTTTAAGCGGGAGACGCTTCATCGGGCCTCTAATGAAATTTCAACACTTTAACGCCCCGCCGCCTCGGAAATATGACCAGTGAACTCATTTTCACACTCGGCTGGGCCGAATCTTCGAAGCCCACGGGTCCTCTCTCGCGTGGCTATCTCGTCGGCTTATCGTCCGCGGCGTCCCTTGCGTGCAGCACCCCGCATCGTGGGCAAACGAGGCCGTCGTAGATGGAAAAATCCCTTCGACGGAGCTTCGAACGCGGCGAGAGCCGCCGAGACGCCTTTCGAATTGTTTTGAAAAAAAAAAAATCATTCCGCACGCCCGACAGAGGGAGTGAAGTGGACGATTCGGACGAGGCGACCCTAGGAGCGCCCGGGGGAAACCACTTGAGAGGCGCGCTCCGAGCGGCGGCCGGCAAGGCAGAACGTCCGCTCGCGCGGAAGGTAAACTCCGATCGGCCGCGGGAACGGTGTGACCCGACGTGGATACACGGTGAAAAGATGTGCACTTTCAGCAAACTTCCTTTTTCCACGAACGTCCACAATTTTCTTTTACTTGTTAATTTTACACTGAAATGATTGTAATATGAACCAAAATGATTGTACAGTGAACAAAAATTATTGTAAAATAAACAAACATTTTTGTAAAATGTGCAAAATTTGTTTTATTTGTAAAATTAACAAAAACGGAATTGTGGACGTTCGTGGACAAGAACGTCGATAGTCGAATAGAATTTATTTCCACTGTATGGCTTTTGCCTTTTACATCCCCAACGTGTCTTCTTGTTACACACTAATACTTACTGCTAAACATAAAATCTGTTTTATTCCAAACGAGAAAGGAAAACAATGCCTCATCTTTATACCTTTAAGAACGTCCATACCATTTTCATTGTGTACTTAATTAATTTTGTGAACGCCTTGCATCAAGACAGTAGCGCACTCCATACGCACCACCGATAACATAAGCCGAAAAATAATAAAATAATTCGAAAAAAAAAAAAAAAACATTACAGCAACTATAATGAAAAACCAATATCGCGGCGAGCCGGCCAATGTCGTGCCGAAAGCGCCAGATAAGACAACACGGACGGATCAACGACGGATCAAGTACACTCGTCGACCATTCAAAGTTGACGCACCGATCGTGGTCACTTTACCGGCCGCGATAACGTTTTTCCCGCTGACCTAACTTCCCCATCAAATCCATTAATTTCAATCCACGATTTTCGTTTTGCGATTTCGTTTATCGTCGCCGAAAGTCTCCGTCATTGCCGAACACCTCGAAAATTCGCGGCCTCCAATCTGCGTTATCGAGAGCCGGACCAGAGCGTCATCCATCCGGATCTCTTCAGCAGCGGCGTTGAGTAAACAGCGGCGTATTAGCGAACTGACCATTGGCCATCTTTGACCACCGGTGGTATCGCTATTTTTGGTACCGGTCGAATCCGCGCGGTTGCTGCCCGCTGTTGCAATCGTCCCTCATCGAAGATAACTCCTCGTGTCCGTTAATTCGCCGACTCTTCTAACGCCCGAGATAAAATTCCGCCGCTGAGCCAACGGGTTATCGTCGGCCCGACGGCCGCGAGCAATCGCGGCATCAAATCTTTCCTCGTACTTTGTAACATCGTGCCATGTGCGGAGCGGCTGTTAACGAGGAACGAAAATAAGACAAGATGAAAGGAGAGGGAGAAGAAAATGACTGGAAAAAAAAAATGAATCCATCGGCGACAGCGAAGTGTCGCGTTGCGGTTGCAGAGACCGCGGGGAGCCCGCGGTGCCCGGTCGTGACCTGTATTATCAGCGAGCAATTGCATATCTCCGGTACTAACCGCGTACTAACCGTGCGAACGTCATCGTCGCCGGGATACGCTCGTCGGAAATATGGAATATCCTCCTTGTTCAATAACTGTTACCGCGACTAGGCGTTTCTCCTTCGAGCGGACCCGCAGTGCTGCTCGCTACGGGCGTTCAACACCCGGACACGGAATTCTACGAGGATGCAATCGCGACTGTGCATCGGCGCGTGGCGCCAAAGTTCGTTCCAAGTACCGCGACACGTCGATATACGCGCATACTGCATTCGTCTCGTATGCAAAAGCGATTACGCGGCGACGCCTCTCCGAGCGCGTGTCGCGGCTCATCCAGGATAATCGAGCTTCGAATCGTCGAATTAGAAAAACAATTGCCATAAATTCTCACGTCCGTAACACGGAGTTCAATTTTTTGAGCGACATTCGAGAATGAGCGAAGAATAGGCTTTGGGGATTTTTTTTTTAAACTAATTCACTGACTAATCGTTACGTTGATCGATTCGAAAACTCGATATTCGAAAAAATCTTGATGAAAGTACAGATATGGGCCAAATAATGGTACCAGTGGTAGAGTTAAATTTCTTTGATATATATATTTTTGATTGAGAAATTGCGACTTGGTAGCGACGATACACTGAGAAAATGAATGGTATTTCCTACTATAACGAATAATTAACAGGGATAAAGGCTATATAGATAGTTTCTGATAGTATATGTTCAAGAGGTCGAACTATAATTATGGTTGAAACCATAATTCTTTGCCATTGCCGCAACTATAAAACGTAGACGTTTTCCTAGGGGAACTATTTTTTATTATTAAAAATCAGTATTGTTGCTTTTACTATGTAATTTTTTCTCAGTGTCGTAGTAACTCAAAGTTCCACTTCTTACCAACATTGGACGATGCTCGCAGAGTCCATTTTGACGATAGAAAAATTATATCAGTTGCTCGAATAATCGTTGAGTTGATCGTTTCGAAAATTGTCTATAATCGGATCGGATAATACGCGACCGGAAAAACCTGATGAACGTACAGCATGAGCCAAACAGAGCTGGGCAGTACTTGAAGTACGCAAGGACTTTTTAGTACTTTAAATACTTTTTTATCGAGTACCAAGTACAAGTATTTTTTGACTGCACGCTCGCAATACGGATAATTGATGAGTAGCATAACATCCTGTTTCTATTATATCTGTCTTATCGTTTCAATAAGTATCATTTTTATGAGAATGCGTAAAAAAAAATTCCATTAAAAAATCAGATGGGTTCCCTTTTCGTTTATTTCATTTATTTCACTTGGTACGTCAAGTACAAACGTACTTGATACTTCAAGTACTAGTGATTTGTACTTTGTACTTTGTACTTGAGGTATTTTTTGATACTTTGCCCAGCTCTGCGGCCAGATAATGGTACCGGTTGTACAGGTAAATTTTTCAATATATAATTCTATACTTAAAAAATTGCAACCTAGCAGTGACGATAGTATCGTGTGCTCTACAATTTCGTTCGAGGGATATCGTCATTCGTTTTACACGTACATTATATTGAATTTCTAAACTACTCGACCGGGAATATACGCAGTGTAAATATGCATTGATCTGCCCCCTCTCCCCATCCTTCTCCGCTGGCATATAGCACTGATTAATTTAATATTCATACACGCGCACGTAGATATACGCTTGTGGTATTATTATTAGTCACACCGAGTCGGCCGATGTAGTGGCGCGGAGGTATAGTTTTATACGCTGCCCGGAGTCCATACGTTAATGAACGAGCGATTATGCGCTCGTAAATAGTCACCCGGGTTCGAGTGGAGGAATATTAAATTGTCGTTAAATCGGTACGAGCGTAAAAGTTAATGATCGCTAAGGGTAGGAGGACGCAGGGTTGAAAGTTCGACGTACTACGCATATTACGATTTAAGATTACGTATAATAAGCACATAATCGTAATATTGTAAAACCCTCGGATCGTCCATGAAGAGTCATTGATTCTGTGGACGCAGGCATTTTTTTACTTTTTAAAAATGGGAAAACATGTTCAGTGGAATTTGTTAATGAAAACAGTTCTCAAAAAGCCGCGATGAGCCTTCTAGGAGCCTTCTTCTTATATGTAAAAAACAATGTTAAGTGTCCTCAAATAATGTTTCAGCAAAAGTGGATTCTGAACATTTTTGGAAGCAAATTCCACCAGTCACGATGATGAAACATTTTTCTTAATTTTTTTTTTTTTAAATATGCTTTGCATATTTAAAAATGCACGTAATAAAAACTGTAATCAACTTTTTTCCCAGACGGTGCTAAGCTCTAAGGTCAAAATAAAGGTGTCATCTAAATCCGATTACATGTCAGCTTTCGGTGACACTTTCTCTTTGACCGTAGAGGAGAGCATCCGTGAAAAAAGTTGGTTACAGTTTTTGGTTTTCGGTGGCAAAAATTTTCACATGCTCTTAACTTTCCCGGATAATTTAAGGCGTAGAAACTAGCAACGGTGCTCCAACGAAATTATTGACAGATCTTACTTTCTTAGCGCGCCGATAATATAATATAATGCAATATAATGATATAAAATAATATAAATTATAATAAATTATGATCATTTTAATTATACAAAGAATCACGGAATAACATCTGCAAATCCTTTAATCGTAAGCTAAGAAAAGCAACGAAAAAAAACTTCCAAATACCAAAGAAAATCTCGGGCTGAAGGACCCAGGTCGATGGCCCTTTACCAAGGTGTAAAATTATCATTAGGTATAAAATTAGTACAAGATAACTATATAAATATTAACTTTGGCAATAAATCCGTTTTACCACTACTACTTTTAATTATATACATATAATAATAATAATAATAATAATAATATACTGTTTGAGAAAGATGAGAGCTATCAATGGTACCATTGGAGCAACGTTGCCAACGTCCACGACATAGTTATTTCTTAACTTTTATCCATTCCAGCCGCGAATCCATCCCTTATCCTCGGCTTGAATCTCGAAACCACTCAGCATATTCCGCTTTGTTATCACGTTTGTCAAGGAGATACTCATATCGATACAGTGTACAGCGTACACACCCAGAAAAAAAAATTATTTGAAGGCCACCGTTAATTTGGTTTAAGTAAAATATTTATTTGTTTCAAATAAATATTTATTTCATTTAAGTAACTATTCACTTAATTGAAATAAATATTTATTTAAACGAAATAAATATTTTACTTAAACTAAATAAATGGTGGCCGTCAAATATATTTTTTTTGTGGGTGCAAAATAATCGCTCTTTAACCGTAAGCATTAACGAGTCGAGCTGTGCAAAAAGTGAAAGCTGTCCCGAAGAACTACTCGAAAGCGACAGGTGTCGCGAAAGCGCGCTCGATAATTTTATGAAGAGAAGAGACAAAAAAAAAAGCAAAAAATAAAAATTGACGAAAAAAGAGAGATAAGGGGCCTCCGGTTTTTTGAGTCCGGTTCGAACATTCTTGATGCATCCGCGCGATTGGAGACCCTCCGAGAAGAGCCGCTTCGAGTCGAAACCTCGCGAGGTTCTTGGGAGCGCACTTCCAGCGCGAGGGCGACAGGGAAGCACATTAGCATGTTCAAATAGTCAACTAACGACGATGTTGCATTGCTAATGGATTTTAGAATATTTCGATGTCTGATAAAAAATGAAGAAAAAGCGTGTTTCGTGCGACGTTGTAGAATGTCGACCGCAGCACGTGCGACATTATTCGATGGATCCTGAGATATTTGTCCGCCCGTCCGTCTGTGCGACTCTGGCTTCTCCTTTTCACCACCCCGAGCCAATCTGCCCATCCGATCTCCAACCCGATATCTCACCGCGATACTAGATCTCTTCCCTCCCAAGTTTGATCTCCCTGCGATTTTTATCTACCCCGTCCCGAATAACTCCGGCGCATGAATTATGTATTTTTTCATTTTTTTTTTTTTTTTTGTAATTACTTAAAACTGAAAAAATTGGTCCTTCGTCATTCTCTGACGTAAAATATTTTTCGCGGATTTGGTCGTTCGGGCGTTTGTTTTTTTTTTTTTTTTTATATTTTATATGTAGCTATATCACTTTCCGTTCGCCGTACCTGTACGTCGTGCAAGCTCTCCATAGGAGACCAGAGAGCTATCGACGAGTGCATCGCGCGTATAACGTTCCCGCATTTCGTACCGCCCGACAGCTACTCGGTTTCCGCTTTTCCATGCGGAACGATTCAAACTCCGACGCGTCAACACAATCCGACGTTTCGCCTCCTAGAGTCGGAGACCCCTATGCGCGCGAGTGTACCCGAGGATACTGCGCGCAGATTTCAATTTTTCATTAAAATTTCTTTTTTTATTCAGAATTAAAAAAAATTAAACAATGTTTAAACAAAATTAAATAAAAATAAAAAACTTGAACATCAGATACGGCAGAGGAAGATTTGAATTTCATTCTAGATTATGTATTTCCATTGTCGAGCACAAAAATGAACATGAACGAATTTTCTTTAAAATAAATTAATAAATAAATTTTCTTTGAGTGAGATAAAATGTGAGCGTCAGATACGGCACAAGAAAAGGTGTGAATTTCATTCTACGTTATAAAAATTTCATTATCGAGGTTTCGCGCAAAAATTAACTTCAACTTATTTTCTTTAAAATTAAAGAAAAAATTAATAAACAAAAAATGCATAAAAATTTGAACTCGAGATCGTATGCACCTCCGGTAAAGGAAAAGGGAGGGGCCGGTCTCGTCGGATCCGCAAGAGAAGATCGCGTAACGCATGGGCTGTCTAGCAGCGACGGAGTGACGGTTAAGAAAGAGCCCCGAGAGAGAACTCGAAATAACTTGGACGGTGTGGTTGACCCCTTATGCATAACAACGTATAGCAGAGAGTCCCACTGTGCGTACCGCATCGCCGAGACAGTAGAGCCTCTCGAACGCCGAGGAGCGAGATTGTGCGAGTGGCCCTCTGCAGAGACTGCTTACACGGATGCATCGCGAAGGAACATTGTATTATATTATACGCACGTGCGTGCCCTGACCGCTGCTCGAGTACGATCAAGATTGAGCGGAGACCGGTGGCAAAATGTAAGGAATCGAAATGAATAATGTAACCGCGAGAGTGTGTATAGTTGCATGCTTAGGGGATCCCGAGTGAGACCGCAGATAAGGTAAATGTATCGCAAACGGTTTTGCAGGTAATGATTTTTTCTTTACTCTCGAAGCATGAGCAACGATGATCCTTTCGATGACAGGGATCAAAACATTTATGTGATAATTGATGGTGAAAAAATAAAATAAAAATTCGACGATATTTTCTCAGCCTAATTGAAGTCGTATTATAATTATTAGCAACCGCGTTTTCTGTGATGCCATCGTTTAAAACAATAGTCATTTCGCTTAGGTCAGGTACCTAGCTTTTGGTAAGAAAATTGTATGAATATGTTTATGTGTAACAATTATTGCGCGTAAAGATTTTATTGTTATTTATGTTTTTTTTTTCTATAGGAAAACCAGCGTCGGCGATAAACACTATAGAAGTTGCGTCATCGTAACTTCGATAATGTTTGTCACAAAAATTGATTTTCCAAGTAGATATTTAATTACCAAAGAACCAATAAATTACATAGATATTCAATTTGTCAATTCTTCGGTAGCATTTTTTTGTTGTTCCTGAACAGCTACGAAATAGCCCTGACACGTTCCGCTTTTCCCTGACCGTGACCAACGCGACACCAAGTATAGACAAAATATCCCTCGACCGTACAATAGTGGTGTGAATTTACCGACTAATAACGTTCGTAACCTTTTTCGCCGATAAAGTTACCAGTTAAACGACCGATTATTTAACGACAGTACTACCAACAAACGCACTCAAACTCTCAATTTAAATTTGGTAAAATGTCTTCAATAAAAGATTCTTACTGACCATTAAACAATCCTTACTCCTTGAAAGCTATTAAGGATTGGTTAATTTGTTATTGACAACAAAAAAAAAAAAGTAATATGATCAAAGTTAAACATAGCGTTTGCACTGTTTACAATAATCACATTATTAGGAATAAACGGATTAAATTAAGTTACATTTATAGGGTATAGACAAATCACAAATTGTATAATATATGAAATTACCAACACCTTTATTTAACGTCACAAAATTATAACATTTTTCATTAAGCAACTGAATGAATGACACTCTGTAGCAGCTTTGGATTATCAGTCTCAACTCATAAACTAATACTCACTCGAATAGAATACCTGTTTTTTTATAACGACTCTGTTTTCATTAGATATTACCAGGGAATATGCTCAGAAAGAATCTTGCACATGCAATTTCCACCGGGTTCGGTATATTGCCAACCACAGAATAAGTTATCGTCGGTAAAATACGTTGGTAGCCGCGGTTAATTAACCGGTTATTTACCGGACCCTTTAACCGATTACTTACCGACTCACATCACTACTCTCACTAACCTGCAGCTTTGGGTTATCAGTCCCGACTCACAAACTAATATTCAGTCGAATAGAATACCCGTATTTTTTTCATAAAGACTGTTTTCATTAATATTACCATGAAACAGTGTAAGAATCTTGAACATGCAATTTTCGCCCGGTTCGCTTCATCGCCAACCACGGGATAAGTTACCGTCGGTAAAATACGTTGGTACCCCCGATCAATTAACCGATTATTTACCGAGCTGTGCAACCGGTTATTTACCACAGCACTATCGTACAATAACTTTCTTAATTACATTTAATTCCCCCCCCCCCCCCCCGGCACCTTCAGCGAGCTATTTTGCATAAACTTTACAACCAGGGTTTCGCCCACGAGCATTTCTCTACGCCATCCCGACGAAGTCAATAAATTCCCATGGGGGTTTGTCGCAGCAATTCTTTTAAATCACGCCCTTCGCAACTAAACCCGTTCGCGGTACGCAACCGCGGGATTGAATCTTGCCGGCGACTGTACGTCAAAGGAGCAAATTGTGGCTACAATGTAGCACAAGCGTGTACAGTCGATTCAAAAAGCCAACGGCGAGATATTGAATTACCGAGTGGCTTCGTCCATTTCGCCCGCTCCCCCTCCCGACTACCGTATTCACGACGAAAAAATTTATCTCCCTCGGTCGGTCTTGTCCCTCCCGTAAGTTCGCCCTGCCGTCCCGCTATCTCTTAGCATCCAGTTCCTCTCCCTCTCCCCCCCCCCCCCCCCCCCCGCGCCCCGTCTTCCTCACCGGCGAGAAATTCTCGAACGACGTGTACCATATCCAGCGAGGAGAGAAACGAGTCTCGATGTTTGCGAGCGCGCAAAAGTGGCCTCAGAGCTTCGTCGTGTTCCTTCTTGGCTCCTGCCAAGCCTCCCTCTCCGTCCCGGCCCGCAATCTCGCCAAGGTGCTCGAAACCCGCGGCAAACTCCCCGACGGGACTGGTAACTTCATTATTTGTGCATTCATTAGTGCATCTCCTCCGCCGTGTACGCTAGAGGCCTGTGTACGCTCCTTCTTTTGGTCCCTTTATCCCTCCGGCCCTCGACCATTTTTCTGAGAGCCTCGTCGCCCGGCACAGGTGACGGTAAGTGAAAAATACTTAGAAACCCTTTTAATTAACTTACATTTTCTATATATATGTGTTTTTTTTAAATTTTCTTATTATAATTTTTTTTTAGGGGTGTGAGGATTACTGCGAATTTTTCGTGACGCGAGGATTGGTGAGTTTTCATATTGATTTTTGTTTTATGGTTCGCCCGGTGATCCTCGAAGCCACCGGTTCGGTTTTGCGGCGACTCGTGTAAAACTCTCTCGTTCGGTCCCCCCGAACTCGCGGTGGCTCCGGCTCCGGCACGAAGAGAAGCGACCGAGACGAGCAACATTCACCGAGGAGAGTAGGAGGCTGCGAAAGAGGGCCCGCGGGCCTCGCGCTCGGGATAAACCGATCGAGAATCTCGCATGCACACTCGCCCCGCGCGCTGAGTCTAATAACCTAAGTTGCACCAAGAGGCCCCGCGGTATCCCCGCTCCGCTCCTTGCATGTAGCACTCGATACTTTTTCTTTTTTCTTATTTTTTTAAAAATATTTTTTAGTATTTTTTTTCTTCCCGTGTATGCGAGCATAAGTGTTCGCGAATCTTTATTGCACGTCATTTTCTCTGAGTGGTGGTCCACCACGCTCTCCGGCTGATGTTGGCCTCGTACCGCACACACGTACACCGTTGCCGGTAGACGATAGCGTGAGGCGCATAAATGTAAGAGAATTTCGCGAGTTTTTGCCGCGAGGTAAGAACGATCTTATCGTATTCATTATTGCCTGTTGAACGGAAAAAAAGGATTAAAAATATACATGTAGTAAAAAAAAAAAAATTCCCAAGGGCGGAATTGGAGAACCGTGAATCACCGTCTCGGGCCTATCTTTTTTTTTTTGTTGTTGCTGTTATGGAAAACACCTTTTATAAATAATAAATTATTATGTAATTATAAATGATCAAATTTTGCGTCTGAGCACCAGATGATAAAAAAGAATCTTAGTTTGTCATCTATTTTTGTTTGTGTGTTCCACAACGCTCTCCCGCCGACATTGGCCTCGTACTACAAACACGTACACACTTGCCAATAAACGATAGCGTGAGGAGCATGAATGTAAGAGAATTTCGCGAGTTTTTGCAGCGAGGTAAAAAGAATCTTGTCGCATTCATTATTGCCAGTTGAAAAAAAAAAAAAAAAATTAAGAATATACATGTAGGTAAAAAAAATCCCAAGGACTGAAACGGAGATCGGTGAATCACCGTATCGTGAGCATTTTTTTTATCGAAAACACCTTATAATTATATCCATAAAATTTTCCATCCGAGCGCGAGATTAATCTATTTTTGTTTCTCCTGTTACGAACTGGTTACGAGAGATTACAAAAAAAAAACTTAACAATTATGTTTTGTCTCGTGCACCTGCAAGTTCGTCACAGTCTTAAAAAACACACACAATTTTATTTATTTTTAGTGGCAGGTTGACGAAAGTACCAGTCTACTGATCTGTTATGTATGTGGTTAGTGCTGGTAGCCGCTCGGTGCGGGTTTTTACCATACTGAGAGCCCATCATCGGTAGATGCCTAGATGCGCATGCATCTAGGCATGGTTGATGTTATCCGAAGCAGGGCCCTCGAAGTTTCAGAAGTAATTTTATTTTTACCACAAATCGTCACCGAACCTAATCTACCATCGAAAAATGTTGCCCTAAACTCTCGAAACTGGTCCCTCGAATATTATTGTCGAAGTTGCAATGTAAAGCGACATTGCGGACGAGTGAATGGTGCGTACGTTTCTGCTATGAATGGTTCTACGTTGCCTGCGAGTTACGTACTATGTATATACGCATGTGTACCGTTATCGCGTCTCGCGTCCTCGCGCGAGGTACTCCCGTTCGCACATCCTCCTAGAAACAAGTTACGGACAGCTCATAAAATATATATTTATATATAGTGGTAGTAGTCTTATTTCCATGTATACTCTGTCAGGTTTTTACATACCCCAGCCCTTATAATAATCCCATTGCAAAACCAAAAAAAAAAATAATATACATACAAAAACATATAATCGTTTCCAAGTATTTCAAGCGCAATTTTCCATCACATTCCACATTAATATTGCATGTACATAATCGTCTCTGACTTCCCTTTCTGCACAAACCACCGTTTTCGTGGTTGCCGCACTCGTCAAGCGGCTTATTTAACACAAAACTTCGTACACTGTGAAGTTTCGTCACAACTTTTTGACTTTTAACGTTCCGTCATTGCGCTAAGGTAAAGGACCCAGTTTCTGACACTGACCCAGTTTGTGACAGGGGTTACCTATAGCATAGTCGGCTCCCCCCACCATTTGATATGCAGCCAATGGGTAGCGCGCTTGGTCCTCCTTGTTTATCCCTATGATTTTACACGCTTTAAGTGAGGGAGCTGCGTAGAAGTGTCATAAACTGGGTCCTGTACCTTATCTTATTGAGCTCATTTTTAATCGTCCCTGATCACCCTTTCGTCACAAAACATCTTTTTCCGTGGACGCCGTACTTGCCCAACGGCTTATTCTACCACAGAAATAGGCGATTGTAAAGCTTTCTCTGTTGCAGCTTCCCATCCTGCCATTTCCGTTTTTCCTTTTCCTCGATTCTTTCACTGGCATTCCAGCTCTTCCATGTCACCCAGTAGTCAGTAGTGACCTGTTGCCGTCATCCAGCGCCGACTGTACCGGTCGGATCACCCCAGAATCTTCCACGCCATCTAACGTCATCTTCCCTCAACATGCTTTGGTTCACGGCCATCCTGCACTCCCATCGCCAGGTTCTGTTTTCCCTAAGTTCCTCTTATGGCGTTGGCTATTTTTCTGACATCAAGCCGATGTTTTGACATCAAGCCGAAGACCGCGTCTAGTTCGGGTGAAAAATTTCTTTTTTGGGTGAAAAATTCTTTCGAAGTGAAAAATTCTTTTTCGGGTGAAAAATTCTTTCGAAGTGAAGAATTTCTTTTTACAAAATTCTTCCCTGTTTCGTGAATCGTAAAGATATATCGATGGTTAATTTTTTTTTTTGGTATTAAAAAGTTAGGCGCACATGCACTTGCGAGCGAGCGATTTCCGGAAATCTTTCGACGAAGGAGAAACGGTGAAGAAACGTTAAGCCTCGGGGTGAACTCGACGGTCTGTCGTGGCGTTTCACCCTTGGCGAGTTCCACGATGGAAGATCGCGTCACGTGACGGAAGTGGCCGAGAGGGAGACGGGGAAGGGCCACTTGTTGCTACGTAACCAATAATGCATCGGCCACGCCGCCCCTGCCCTGTCCCGTACACGATTCGCGTGCACAGCTCGTTACAGAAACTCCACCCGACAGGCAGTGTTCCGAATCGCTGTGATTAAGTTCCAATAATTACATTCTACCGGGCGGTGGAGCGGATTGTCAAACGATTTACATGTCGCTCCGCTGGTCGGTCGTACGAATTAATGGCAATCATTCGTCATGGGCGCCGGCAAGATTGCCGGTGTGACGGGCAAAATATACCATTGTAAAGTAACAAATTTTGAAATACTGCTCAACGAGTCCCAATAAGTGGCTATAAAAATGAATTATTGTTGTTTTCGCTTCCTCATAGAGAAAGCTGTTTTTCTTTTAATTGCAAATGAAAAATATTTTTTGTTCAAATGAAATACTTTTTATAAAAATAAAATACTCTTTATTTAAATGAAATACTTTTCATTTAAATAAAATACTTTTTATTTAAATAAAATATTTTTACGCAGGCTTGCGCGCTCTGCCTAGTCACCGAAGCCGAAACCTTGGATCACCTCTTATCGCGTTGACCAAATAATCATCCGTATAACATTTCCCACTGAATAGACTGAACATTAATCTCAGTCTTGAGACTTTCACAGATCTATTCCCTTAAACAAAACGATCTTAACTCCCTTTTTTAATATTTGTCGAACCACTTTAAACTTTGGGCTTCGTTGTTTTAACGACGAAATAAAAATATCGTAATCAGTTATTTATAACTGATTACGATTTTCTTATATTCTTTTCGGCGTATTTCTTAATGGTAAACAAGTTTTTTCTTTTTGTTTTACTCTAATCTATTTTTATTATCTTTATTTCCATAATTTGTATTAATTTACAGTTTCACCTTTTGCGACGGCGTCAAAACTTTTTGCAATCGATTATTCAAACATTTGTTACGCGTTATGAATCTTCTTGCCCTGCACATGCGTAACAAATATCTATCTACCTAATAAAATATTTTTTTATTTCAATAAGATATTTTTCATTTGCATTAACTATTTTTTATTCGACTTAAAATTTTTGTATAAAAAAAATATTGATCAACGAATCCGCAGGTTGTGAATAATTCATGGGGCTTCAGCTCGGTCCGTTTTTATTCACACACAGGTAATACGAAGCGAGTTCGCTAAGGCCCATCGAGAAAAGGCCGTAGCGTCTCCAAGTGCATATAAAAAATTACTCGAGTATCGATCGTTTCGTAGGTAGAGCTCGAAAGTTTTTTTTTTTTTTTTTTTTTGTTCGTTCGTTCCGTAATTGCCTCTCCCTCCGGTAATTTCATCGTGGTAGAGGCGCCTCCGCACCGCAACACTCGTTCGACGAAACGCTCAGAGTTCGTTCCGTGATTCTAGCCGAGGTACCCAACGGTCGGGATGTATTTTAAATATAATGTTTGCCTTACCGAGTATCTTCGGAAATGTTACGAGGAAAAGAGAGAAAGAAAAAAAGAAGAAAAAAAAAAGTTACATGCAAATAAGTTATTTACACAAATTACATAGGTAAACTCGAATGACGGCTATTTCGCGCAAAACTTTCATTCTGCAACTGGCAAAGGCACGAAGCAATTGGCCTGGAGGATAAACGATGAAAAACCCCACCGACGTGAAGTTTCGCGTCTCGTGTGGATTTTTGCATACGCGGATATGCGCGCGTGTAAAGCTTCTTCATTCCGGAGTTTCGAATCTGTTCGTGTTTTCGCCTCATTCGTTTGTTCCTTCGGGCCAGCGGCAATTGTACTCGAGTACCGCGGAGATATAATAAATCGGCACGAAATCCATTGTGTACAATGAAGGTGCGTGCACACATTTGTGTATATATCATGATCATGATAATGAGAAGCGGAAAATAATTCAACGATTAAAGAGCATTAACCAAATCCCCCAACCGACGGGGAGAAAACGTTTTGCGTATATGCATATATATGAATGAGTGAGTATATACATTTTATATATATATATATATGAGTATATGTATGATCACTCAGACGTACGTGATGTATATACATATATGTTTGTAAGGTGGAGAGCAGCGAGGTATACCGATGGTAATAACACATCGGCTTCGCGCCTCTGGCCGATTTCATGCCAGAAGGAACGATGCGGCATTACGTATAATAGTCCAGTACTAATGTGTATCAGCGAGGAAGAGAATAGAGTATCGTTGGTGTCGACGGGCGCTCGGTCTACTTTCTACCATCCATATAACCACCTCGAGCATATATAATTATTATATTAAATATAAATGTGGAATTCTCGCCCAGCTGCCTCGTTTAATTCGATTACTGAATCGAGGGAAATCGCGCGCGGGCACTTTGGGTACCCTCTTCCCGAGGCTATCCGCAACAGTACCCCGTGTTACGCATCGGATACGCGATAAAATATGCCAACTAAATTTACCATAAAATAACGATCTTTTTTTTATCTTCGTCGTGTGTTCTTTTTTTTTTAGTCTCGAAACTACCACGGTTCAATAATTGCGAGTTAATGGAGTCTTAAGGGCGTTCGTACAATTTAAGTCTCTTCGGCTCGCATCCGTTGTTACTCTGTAACCAACTATGAATATCGTCAGCGTAGAAAAGTATAGAAATCTACTGAATAAATATGAAGATAAATAAATGAATAAACACCGACAGCGATAGGTGCGCGGTTGGTGTGTGGCTCTGGCGGTCCCGAAAGTCAAGCAGTACCACGCGCGGCCAGTACTTGGATGGGTGACCGCCTAGCCGGGCGCCCATCCAAGTAGATGGGGAAAGAGTCGTCTGTGTATGGCCAGGTTTTCCGCACTTTCCCTGTGCCCTTGTGCAAATGCGACACAGTAAGGGGGTGAGTCAGTACACAGTAAGGGGGGAGGTGGGGCGTGTAAAAGGGGAAGAACCCCGTGCAGGTGGAACACATATAAAAAAAAAACAAAAAAATAAATAAACTTCAAAAATGCAATGAATAGTAAAGTGGCTCGGGTTACGCGACGGATACGCGATAAAATATGCCAACTAAATTTACCGTAAATACCGATTTTTTTTATCTTCATATTCTTTTTTTAATTCTCGAAACGACCGTGGTTAAATAATTGCGAGTTAATGGAGTTTACGGGCGTTCGTACAATTTAAGTCCCGCATCCGCCGTTACTCTGTAGCAAATATAAGCAAACATAAATATCTCCTCAGTGCAGAAAAATATAAAAATCCACCGAACAAACATGGAAAAAAAAGAAAATGTAAGAAATTGTATTTCACCGTAAAAAAATGAAACTCTCCCAACGGCGCGTAGAACAACTCTTCGGAAAAGAACAATGTTAATTCTCAACCGCGTAATAACAGTGCGTTGAATTTCTAGACAGTTGATCTTCACCGAACGTAAATCACGCTCCGCGCGGTATGTTTGACACGCGCTGCCGCATCGCCGGATTCTACATTGTACGAACCGGCGCGTTATACGCCAATTAATAACAATGTTGCGTGCGCAGAACGTACGCCCGGTTGCTTCCCCGCCGCTTACATTTCCATCAATCCACACCGAAGATTTTATACTCAGCGCAGTTAAATATTTCAACGATGAGACGGGTATTGATAATAAGTCTACTGTAATGACTTTGCATTCATAGCCGTCCCGGAGATTTCCGAGTTAAAGGCCACACGAGCCATGCGCGGCGAGCGAGCCCCTTCCTCTACGAGGAGTAAGATGGATCGTTCGCGATGATCTCGCGGACTGCCGTGGCTGTTACTTTGTACGGTTGGGCGAGCGGCGTCGAGAGACGTACGAGCGCCGGCGAAGTAGCGACCGGCGAGCGGTGGCAAGTACGAGCCTCGGGCACACTCTCTCGATCCGCGGCTCCTCTCAGAACGGTGAGACGGAGGTGGAAGAAGAAGAACAAGAAGAGGAGGAAGCCACGGCTGCATCGGCGGTGTCGAGGCAATCAAGCCGGAGGAGGGAGCGGCAAAGAGGCGCAGCGGAATAATTTGGCGATGGTAACGGGAGAGCGACGTTACCCACCGAGCCGAGGCCGCGCCGAATTGGCCCTCGATTACGTACGTGCACTCGCACTCCGCGCACTCACGGCGGAAAGACCGGAGTCGAGGACTCGCGGAATGTCGCGTTATAATGCATCTGCTCTCAAGGAACGGTTAATATAAAAATAAAAAGAATTCAACATGGAGATTCAATGATGAAGAGACAATTGAATAATAGAATTCGAAGAAAGAAGAAACGGAGAGTGGGATTTTTATCGAGCAACTATGTTGTACTTTTTTTTCGAAAATATGGATCTATGTATGAAATATTTTTAGATAAATACATTTAAAAAAAGATTCGGTATCACAAATGAATATTAAGAGATTCAATTTTAAAAAATTAAATGATAAAATTTCAAGAACGAAGGAATGCGCCGTGAGATTCTCAACGAGCAATGTACATTTTTCAAGAATATATGTCGATGTAAGAAATATTTAAAAATAAATCATTTTAAGAAAAGATGCGGTTTAAAAACAGTAAAGCGATTCAGTAATTAAAGAATTAAATAAAAAAAATTTAATAAACAAATGCATAAATAAATTTTTTTAAACATGCGGTATAGCAAAAAAAAAAGATTCCGTAATTAAAAAATTATAAGAACGAAGGAATGCACGGTGAGGCTCTCACGAGCAACTAGCATGTACATTTTTCAAGAATATATATATGTATGTGTGTATATATATATACATATGAAATAGTAATAGTAGTAGTGGTGAATTTATTGACAGTGCATGACATTGAACAGTTCTCGATACTTAACAGACTTAAATTACGTATGTGCTGCCAATTGGCCATCGACCGAAGTCCTTCAGCCACATATGAAATATTGAAAATAAATAAATAAAAACAAAAAAGATTCGATGCACGAAAAAAAATATCGTGAAAATATAATATAAATAATATATTGATACGGGTTAGATGAGAGACAAGTTGCTCCGTCTCTCGGTGGGTTTCGAGGTCGGGAGAATCTTGAAAAGTTGCTCGGAGAGTGCGGTCGCCCTGTTAGAGAGGAGTAGCGATGCGCCGAGAAGTCAAGAACCGCGTCGGTGAGGGCGACGGAGGGGGGGGCTTTAAAGAGCGAAACGCCGAGCGAGCTCTCCGACCACTTGCCTCTCTCGGCCGTACATCCCCGCCGTAGTGAGAATAGACAGGTAGTTACACGTAAACTCGGGTTCGAACGCAAGAGTGTACCTGCGAGCCCCCGGGATAGAATGCACGGCCGTGCGAGACACGACAACATTGTGAGACGTGGTATAGCCAACCGACAAGTGTTACTTTGTAACGAATCGCTAGAGACCGGACGGAGACCGAGATATATCTAATTGTATGTATATGTATATGTATATGTATATGTATATGTATATGTATATGTATATGTATATGTATATGTATATGTATATGTATATGTATATGTATATGTATATGTATATGTATATGTATATGTATATGTATATGTATATGTATATGTATATGTATATGTATATGTATATGTATATGTATATGTATATGTATATGTATATGTATATGTATATGTATATGTATATGTATATGTATATGTATATGTATATGTATATGTATATGTATATGTATATGTATATGTATATGTATATGTATATGTATATGTATATGTATATTAAGAAATATGAGAGTCGGGTTTTGCGCGGAAGAAACGACGCCAAAGTATCGCTGCACGGCTCGCTCGAACCGGACCGAGTTGAGGTATTACACCGGTGAAGTGGCGTATTAACGATGACGATGTGTGCTGCGCACGCACACGGATCGCAGCGCTCGAGTCGACGTCACGGTGCGTCAGTGGAGGCACGGTAAGGAGACCTCTCAGTCTCCTCGGAGATGTGTATCACGTTGTAATTTACGTTGTTGCATATCTTTTGTCGCTCGGCTCAATTCCCGGGGGTTAACAATGAGCCGTCGCAGTCATTGAAACTAATTAAGCGGCGATATCGGTACGAGCGCTGATTTGACTCCCTAACGATTCAATTTAATCCTTCGTTAGATAAATTAGCGCTCGCGTGTCTCTCGCTTCTAACAAACCCGTCGGGTGGATGCACTTCAGCCTCAAGACGAGCCTCTTTAACGTGAAAAAGCTTCCTCTATGAGGAGGCAAACAAATTGTATCAAAATATATGAACATTTTTATTTTTTTATTTTTTTATGAAAACCTTTATTTTTTTTATATGGATTACTGTAAGGAAAATTAACCCGACATTTTTGTCGATGAGAATTTAAGGTAGTATAGTAGAACCTCGCTTATCCGAGCCTCCACGTTATCCGTGGCGTAGGCTCGGATAATACGGATAAAGCATGTAAATTTAATGTATAATCGTGATGAAAAATTTACTTTTTCATTGGAATTAAACTGAATTATAAAGATGGAAGTACTTTTATAATAAAATTAAAGTATGTCAATTATTAATAGTAAAGGATTTTTAATTTTTGAAAAATACACAGAACATTATTTTTTCATCACAATTATACATTAAATTTCATATGAATTTTTTTACAGTGTAGATTATCCATGTTATGCGAGATCAATTATCCGACGAATACTCAACATTACAACGGATAAACGGAGCTCTACTGTAGTAATAGTTGCAGTATTTATTCCATCGTATCGCTTTAGTTGCCTTGTACATCTTACATATTAAATTCTTTGGTCTGCACCCCTTCCAAATATCACTTGTGCATGGCTAAACAGCGCACATACGTGACCCTTACACTTAACATACGGAGCACGTGTAGTAAATACTGTTCATTATTCTTGAACCCTTGCATGTTATACACTTCATTGAATCACTTACTTATTTACATCTTACTATCAAGTCCACTGCAGCGCGCTATTTATTCTCCTGGCTTCCTCTCGCTTCGGTTCTCGATTTTTCCCTCGTAGGCTTTCTAAACTCTTTCGCGTACCTGCACATTTCCGCTCCTGGTCTACCTTCTAACACTTTGAAGTATACATATTTCTTTACATATGATTCACTGGAAATTTGGCATACACCATATCGGGTTCACCATTTTGAATTTCTGAATTTTGATTCCAACACAGCGATCCAAAACAGCCCTAAGTATGAAGTTTCAAATACATTGGTTAGTTATTAATATATTTTTTCTGAATTCTAAACGCCGTATCACCTGTCATACACCGCGCTTTGAAGCGCGCTTAATTGATCTAGTTAAGAACCCGATCGATACCTTGAGCAAAACTTCCCCCTGCCGATAACCTACCCGAAAATTTTTAATATTTTTAAATAAAAATTTTCGAACAGCCCTTTGAGTGTTGCAAATATTGCTCAGTGGTTGTTAGAGGGTTAACTTTAATCAGAAATATGTATTCATGTATTCTTTCTATTTTACCGAATATCCGAAGCAAAGGACTGTAATTAAACGAAACTCCGAGAGTCCAAGATCTCGTACCATTTTTTTTAATTTTTTACCAAAGTTGATATGAGTAGTAGGGTGAAGCTACAATGAAAAAATAAAATAAAATCAATAAAACAAAAAATAAAAAGAGCCGCGCCCATTCACACGCAAATCTCACATCAAGCGTTATAAACTTTAAGAAGTAAACTTAAGTGCGTCAAATTTTTACAAGACGTACACTTAAGTGTTTTTAACTTCTATAAGTTTTTACTCTGGAGCTCTCGTATTTAGGATTTATTATATATTATTTTTGATTGTAAAAGGGGAAATCCGTAAAAAATTGAATAGAATAAAATAAAATTAAAAGATTCCAAGTGTAATATCGTCGTTATTAAATATTATCGTTGTTATTAAAAAAGCAACCGACTGAAAAAAAAAAAAATGCTTTTTCATTTTTCAACAATCCACTCAAGTTAAATATCGCAAGTCTAAAGAGTATGTTATGGCGAAGTGAATGAAAGATGCGCATGCTTGCAAGAATGATCGAGCGCGATGGTCCGCGGGGAGAAGGGGCGGAGGGGGGGGGGGGGGGGGGGGATTGGAGAAACGAAGAGTAGCCGAGTGGTTTTATACTTGCGGTGGAAGGGAGAACCAGTAATGTGAGAAGGAAATGGTCGGAGAGGGACGGAGATAATAATCTACGTACCCGCGAGAACTGGTATATATATACGTAATACGTATACAATTTGAAATAGTGTTGCACGCAAAGGATAGCCGCGCCGCGAGGCTGGCGCGTGTGAAACTAGCGTACGCTGTACGTACGCTGCGAGACAAGGTGTGCGTGCGGTACTTTGTTCCATCGCACGTTCAGCAATTTGCGGCTGTGCGTGTATTCGTCGTACGTGCATGTAATAACAAAACCGCGCGTCGATCACGAACGGAGGGAACGGGAGATATCAGAGATAGAGAAATAAAACTGCAGTGAGGTAGTTGCGGGTTTACGTATCCGCGTATACGCGGAGTCAGGTGTATGTGCAGATCTGTATACCGTACACGATATTATATGCACCGCCGGCATGGATATCATTTTACGGATACATATGTACATAAAAAAGGACACCTTTTTTATTATTTTTTTTTTTTTTCGTCAAAGCGTGCAGTTAATTATCTTAAACATTAAAGTGGAATATTTCGTAAAGTTTCGCGGATAAATAATACTAGACGGATGTTTATATGGATTTTAGCATTTCGACTGAAAATAGGCACTGGGGGCAAAACGGGCGGGGTCTTAAATTTCTTATGAACCTGTTTCAATTTTTTGATGATTCATAAGAAAAGTACGGAAGAAAAGTGTTTTGTCATTTTTTTCGTCAAAGCGTGCAGTTATTATCTGTGAAAGAAGAAACATTAAAATATAATATTTCGTAATGTTTCGCGGATAAATAATACATGACGGATGTACGTGGATTTTGCAGGTGAGATGCGGGCAAAACGGGCACCTCGACTAACAGTAGGCATTCGGGGCTTCTTATGAACGACCTGTTTCAGTTCTCCGATGTTCCGTAAGAAAAGTACATGAGAAATTCGTTTTTTTAATTTTTCAAAAGACTTTTGATCTAATTAAATTTTCGAATGATTTTTTATGAAATATATTTTTTTTGTTTCTGCGACGGGCTTCTTCTTTGTGTATTCAACAACTTTCGTATAACTACCATGTTACCAGGTTGCGTGTTCACATCGTGGCATATCACGAATAATCAATTAAGACAAAATAGTAATTGTTAGACTTTCTGACCGTTTTGCACCCATTTCCACCACGTAAAACGGGTATAAATTTTGATACATTTTTTGTAAATTCGTCCAGCTGCTCCTCGGATAAAAAAAATGCGTAAAGTATCGCGACGATTGAATGAAAATCCCGAGGGGACGCCCCACTCCTCGGTCGGTAAGAAAAACTTGGATTCAACATTTTTTTCGGAGGATAAATAAAAAACGAGAACAGCAAACTATGCCCGGTACGTTACGAGCGACTCTTTCGCATCGCTTTAACGTGTCCATCGTCGACGTGCTTTCGTCTTCGTCATCGTGTTTAGTCTATAGCCCCGTATATATTCCGCTCGGCACTCGCATATAACCCGTATCGATACGGACTTACACTGCAGCCTTTCTTTCGACCCTACACCAGTCATTTACGTGTTATAAACAGCCCGAGATGCAACAACCGCTCCGATAATCGTCGAGCATAAAGATAAAGTTTGTCGACCTGTTTATACGATATTTCGCTTGTGTCACAGTACACGTATTGTATATACGTCAATCGGCTCGTATATTTAAGCGCCCGATTAGTTTATTTAACCCTTAGCGTTTTGCAGTGAATTGATCATACTTTTAAAAACTTAAAAACCTTTTCCACCCGTCCAGAAACGTGCCTAAAGTTGACGTTGGATGAAAAGTTTTGGGATCAAAGTAACGCCTAATGCACGGTAAATCTTGAAATGTACTCGACCTCGACTCTTTAATTTTGTGTCTGCTCGGCCAGCTAAAGGCTAGAAAAAAATATTTACTTATTCTATCTCTGCCGCCTAGAAAAAAAAATATTTACACTTTCCAAAAATAGGACACTTTTTGCAACGAATCGATTAAACTTTAAGCTCGCGTAGTCAGATTCCCAAAAAAAAAAACCTTTTCTAACCGTCCAAAAAAGTGCTTAAAGTTGACGATGGGCGAAAAATGTTGAAGTCAAAACGACGCCTACTAAGACTTAAAAGGCACTCGACCCTTTAATTTCACCTCTGCTCAAAAAAAGATTTACTTTTTCTATGTCGACCAGGTAGAAAAAAAAAATGTATCTCGTAATTACTTCGCCCTCTCTCGTTACGCACTTCCGTCGCGCCTCAAACCGACTGCCGAAGCAATTACGGAAGGTACAGACTGTAAGATATATAAAAAAAATATATAAAAAATTATCCGGCAATTGCAGCGCATAAATAGAGCCCGACGCACCCGGCGTACTCGTCGTCTTTACGTACATACCGTGGAACAATTCTCCCGATCGGCAAGTCAATGTGTTCCACGCGTAAGTAGGCGATGTATACGCACTCCCGTGCACGCGAATACGCACTCGCGTGTTATTCTCCACTTACGCGACGTGGAGAGTGTTATGAATCTACGCATCTTGACAGGCCAGCGACGAACGGCACTGCATTAAATGCGGGGCTTTTGCACGGTGGCGTTCGCTATCCTGAGAGCTCTCTGTGGTTTGGTGATCGGGCGCTGCGTTGCGGTGATCCGATCAGTAGGCTGGACGCTATTTCTGCGGAGGGTACACACACGACGCCAGCGTCTCACCGAGATGAGCGAATGTCGAGCAGAGGTTCCCATCTCTCCGTGACTGCGTTCTTACGCGCTCCTCAACGAGGATCCGAACGACGACCGTCGCCGGAACTTCGATGGATATCCGATCGTGCGAATCGAAATCTTCGAAATACAAAAAAGTTTCGATGAAAAAAGTACAACATAAAAATCATTGTCGCGAAGAGAGATTCATCCGTGGGGAAGAGGAAAAAAAAAAATTAAGTTGGTCGGCAGAGAGGTTCGATGACCGCGAGGACGCGGTTCAATGCACATTGGCACAGCGAACTCGAAGAATTATCAAACGCATCCGGAAAAAATATAATCGATGATCTTTTTATTATCGATTATCGATTTTCGTTCACGTTAATTGATAATTAATTAATAAAACATTAACAATGTTATGTATACGTAAAGAAAAACAACGCTCACTGCAAACAACATTTCGAGTGAATCGGCCGTCGAAGAAAACCTCATGAGACGAAATATTGAAAAATATCCGTAAGATCTTGAACGCGGGTCAACGTGACGTTACGTCGACGGTAAACAATATCGCATTCGCGCAAAAGGGAGAATCAAGATTGAGTCCGACAGGGAGACAGAGAAATCCCTTGCTCCCCGTTCTCCGAGAAATGTTCACGATGCACCGGTATTTCGCGAGCGAACGAGAGAATACCACTTGTATATATATACCCGTTTGTACACATAAAAGTATATACAGTAATATAAATAGGAGCTCTCGAGGCCCAGGGTTTCTCGCGATTTCGGTAGACTCTCGGTTCCGATGAAGAGTTCCTGACGCCGCGGGTTTTAGTCACGAATGCCGCGAGCACGCTCGACCCGGCGTGTGTGCACGAGAAAGAACGAATTAAAGAGAAAAGGGGTTTCGTCGGTCAAAGGTAAGGACCGTAAGCGGGTAGTAAACCAAGTTTTATCGTAAAGTCTCGGGCAGTTATTGCCGTCGATATTTTCTCTCGCTCGGGTCTCGACATCTGTACATAGGTGAGTCTCCTTCTCCTTCCCACCCTCCTAGCAAACTCGAAATGCTCTCGGTGATCCGTCCGCTTTCTCGTAATCCACGTTTCTGTCCGATCCGCACCCGTTTGTGCTTCGACGAATATATGTATACATATATATATTTATATATATATAGACATAACTGTGGTATAGTGTATATCTATATACATTCGTAACTCGGACGAGATCTTTTACGGCTCTTACTTTATACACGCGGTACTCTTTCTCTTCCTTCCCGTACCGAATCTCAACTCGGAAAACCCAAGGTCCCCCTGGTAGTTAAACAGCGCACTAAAAAGCTACAGTCGAGTCCGAACAGTGCGCACTTAGCTCCCCTCCGCGACAAACCCGCAGGGAAGAAGTGCGCACTCGGCGACGACGAAACTTTTGTTCGCTTTACACGTAATAAGATCCTGTGCGAGGAAAACCTCGCGAGACTTCGGGAACGTGTACAAATGACAAATATAAGTGCCCGTAAACGGTTGGCGTGTGTTTATGCAACAGGGATAAAGACCGGGGTTTCTGTTGCAACGGTCGGAGTCCGGTCGGTGAAAATTAAAAAATCGATAGTCGAACGATGTTTAGTTGACTTTCTGTCTCGAGGGACTCTCGGCGATTTAAACTGTCTGGAATTCAAGAAAATTCCGTTGAAAATCGGTAATAATCGTGCGGTGAAAGGTTAAAGTATAATCTTAGGAATTCCAAACGAGATGATCGTAAATCAAAAAACAGTCCACAACGTAAAAGCACAAGCATGTGAAAAGTAAGGTTAAAATATAATCTCACGAATTTCAAACGAGATGATAGTAAAAAAAAAAACACGCCAAAACGTAAAAACACAAGCATGTAAAAAATAGGCTCATCTACGGGCCGGAGTTCGCCGCGAAGAATTCGCGAACCGACTAAGGTAAACGACCCAGTGGTGGGACAAAGAAATACGATTTTTCATGCATATCCGGGGACTCGTACTGCTTAGGTGCGCGGTCACTGTTACTGTAAGGTAGTTTTGTCGCTTGGTGTTCATTTCGCATAAGTTCGAGAAAAATCCATGCATATTAAAGGTACTGAAAAGATTGATATCGCAGAATAATGAGTCCAAAATGTTATTGACAAATTAATCAAAAAATTAATTGATTAACAAATTACCCGGCAACCCAATCTGTTTTTGTTACGAAAATGATTCATTCATTTTTCTGAATACGTATGAATTTTCTCAGATTTTTTTAATTGCGTTCAATTTTGTGTTTTATCACACATTTTTTCCATATAAAAAAAAAATTCAAAGCAAATTTAGAAATCTGAAAAAATTCATACGTGTTCAGAAAAATGAACGAATAATTTTCATTAAAAAAAGGTTGGGTTTCCGAGGAATTTGTTTTTTACCTTTTTTTATTTATCAATTTGTTGATATTTTGGAATCATTATCATGCAAAATTAATCTTTTAAGTACCTTTTTTCAGGTTTTTATACCATCGAGGAGTCTTTGCCATTGTATTTCATTTTCCTCGAACTTATGCGAAACGAACACCAAGCGACAGAACTGCTTAACCTTAGCGAGAAAAAAAAACATTCGTGCAGCGGAAAGCATATGGTCGTCTACAATACAGTAGAACCTCGATTTTCCAAATACACATTATCCAAACCCTCTGTTACTTGAACCGCCGCCGGTTCGGATAAAGTTTCTACTATCCGAACTATTGCGCGAAATTCTCGTTTCCTTACTTTGTTGCGCGCTACAAACAACAAACCAATTCAAGCACGCTCGAACTCGCACAGACTGTGCATGCTCGTCAGTCGTATACGCAGTATTTATTAGTTTTAATTTACACTAAAACTACAAATTTTACTGTAAAATTACAATGCAAATGTCTGAAATTTCGAAAAAGGTTTATGTAAATAAGCTTATTTACATAAACTTTTTTCGATACCGTTCATTAATATTGGAACAAAATTTTTTTACAGTACGACATATAGAAACGACATTTCTTTATATGTGTATATCGCTTAACACAGCTTCACAGTTGTTATCCGAATTTTCATTAATCAAAACGAGCTCCGGTCCCAATTGATTCGGATAATCGAGGTTCCACTGTACGACTATACATATGGGGTCGAGAGTATATCGCATCGCAGAGAACTGCGAGGCACGCGATTAACCGATGCTGCCATCGGATAAGTGAACTCGCGAGCAGGTTAAGAGACATGCATGATTTTGGCCGTACCCCGGCTGACCGCAGTCCAACCGCACGCGAAGAAGCTGGACAGGCTCGGAAATAGCGGCTGACAAAACTTCCGATTTGCAAGCATACGGCGAACAAGAGCGTACGTTCCGGTCTGTAAGGTCGACGAGATCATTTGTAAGCAAGATTTTTTTTATCGCATCACAGCAAAGCTTGTATCTGCAAAGGAATATTTGTATATGCATAACGGTGTGAAAAAAAAGAAAAAGGGGCGAGGGAATGAAAGATTTTTTTTTTTTCGCGATCACGAACGTCGAAGGTCGACCGGACACGAGATCTCGATCTGTTGCTGTATGCGCGCAACGAGAGAGCCTCACTGCCAGAAGGAAAGGCCGAAGGCAGATAAGGGACTGCCAAGAAATTCCTCGCAGAGTTGACTCTCGGGTAGATCATTTGCTGGCGATGCGTGAATTTTCGAATAATTTGTCCCGTTAAATTATGCCGAGCGAAGAGGGAATGAATTCGATAAAGTCGTACTATCGAGTTTGCTGCAGTTCGAACATATAGATATGTATATTTTTTTTTTAGTTGGATTTTTTTTCCTGTGGACAGGACAAAGGAGAGTGAAACGAATACCCAGATGGCAAAAAATAAATAATATGGTATGAAAAAGTGAACCAAATGGGTTACATATTTTCATCCGGATAAGTAACTAAAAGCCGGAGCTGGGTAAACACACTAAATGCTTGAAACACGTAGATAAATAGATCCGGTTATTCCGTGTTCTGAGGCTTAAGGGGAAGCGAAATATCCCGGCCGGTAATGAAAACTGCAATGTACTTTTCTCAAGGATGCTAATTTTGTTCTCAAAAAAATTAGCACTATTGAATAAAGTTAATTACTTGCACCTATCTCTTTCGCACGCACAGCTGTTTCACTTCCCCTTAAGCCCCCTAAGAACACCGTGCGACAAGGAAAAAACTATGGCACAGTCACAACAGCAGAGCATCAATTTCTTTCAATCGAAAAAAAATTACGAATAAAACGTAACATTATGAAAAAAAATTAAAAATAACATAAGAATATGAGAATATAATAATATAAGAATATAAGATAATAAGTGGAAAAGAAAATAACAGAAAATATAGCAAAAAGCAGAAAATAATCAAAAATAATAGGATTAATATAACGTATTGGAGTATCAAGTACTAAGTCACTGTTCAGTACTCAGAACGTAACCTATTAAGTTCTCAGTAAGTCAGTACTCAAGAACTACGCAGTGCTCGGCACTTGAAGTACTTCAATAATACGTAATTCAAGTACGTAGGTTATTTGCCCAGCTCTGCTACACACTATCCTACGTCAATAAGTTCACTTTCCGGATGACTTTTTGATAAATCATTTTTTTTTTTTTTCGTGCTTCCTGGATACGTACGATAATTTTATGTTCGAACCGTCGTCGAGTTCCGTTGACACCTTTGGACAGAGATGCACACCGTCGTCAAAATCGATAACTGAAGATCGTAAATTTCACGAAATAATGTTTGCAACAAACGACATAATGAGAGTTTGCCGTGCATCGGACGTTCTACGGTCGCTCGCCCGTTTCGGCCGAGGGCGTGGATCGTCCGACAAAGTAAAAAAAATACGCGCACAAGGTCGCGCGCTAAGCGAAACAAACAACGCGTGCTGCCTGGGCGGCGGCCATTTTAAACTAAGCGACCGTAGCGCTGGGGAAGCCGACCGGTGAGCGGCGATCGACGACACTGCGAGGTTTGGGGCAATACACATGTATATATATTTATATAATATATAAATATATCATTTCTTTTCGTTAGCATTTTCAGGTATATGTTGAATTCATATGAATATATATATTAATTTTTAAAATTTTCGTTTTCGAAAAGTTTGACAGTGCTGTGGACAGGACGAGAAAAAGTGAAACAGATTGTACTTACGACAATTTTATGTTCGACGCGATGCCATCTTTTTTCAACCGTCGTTGAGTCTCAACGCTTTTCAACAGCCATATAAGGGCATGTAGTAGACGCGTCGGAACCCGACGCTCGAGTTATTAATGGGCAGTAAACAAAGGCAAATTTCTCCATCGTCGCATATATTTTTTTACCCGCCGACTCGCGTGTACGGTGAATACGTACGAGTATATATATATATATATATTTGTAAAAAATGTCTTCGGTAAGTTCGACAGTTAAATGAACAGGACGAAAGGCAGTGAAAGAGAAAACGTACGACCACTGTTAATGTTCGATTCGAGATTTTTTCACACCGTCGTTGAGTCCTCTCGACGCCATTGGGCGGAGACGCGCGTGGAAATTTCGAGAACAGCGTCGTCGAAATCGTCGACGGAGAATCGTAAACGCACAAAAAATCATTTACCACACAGGACATAACAAAGTTTTCGCGCAGCGATCGTACGGCACACGAAACAAACACTGTCGGGGCGGCGGGCGTTTCAAACTGAGCAACTGCAGCACTGGAGCCGCCGGCCGGTGAGCGGCGATCCACGACACTGCGAGGCGCGGCCGCGACTGCAGCGCTCGAATGGACATCCCTGTGGCGAATCGTCGCAACGGTTTTCAACGGCCATATAAGGAAATGTAGCAAACGCGCCGCAACGCGACGCTCGAGTCATTAACAGGCAGTAAACAATGGCAGATTTCTCGACAGTCGCATATATTTTTTTACTCATCGACTCGCGTGTACGGTGAATACGTACGAGTATATATATACATATATTTGTAATAAATGTCTTTGGTAAGTTCGACAGTGCATTAAACAGGCCAAAAGGCAGTGAAAAAGACAACGTACGGTCATTTTTTATATTCGATGCGATATTTTTTCGCACCGTCGTCGAGTTCCCCCGACTCCATCAGACAGAGGGGTGATGGAAGTTTCGAGAAGAAGTTTCGCGTACTAAACGAACCGAACAACTGAGCTACTGCTGGTCGGTCGTCCTTGGAAGGAAAACAGTGGTAAGTCTTTCGATTATCATATACTAGTAGAACCTCGATAATTCAAACGTCTGTGATCCGAACTTTCCACTATCCGAACTGCGACTTGCTTTATCCGAACCATGCCGAGAAATGTCGATGTCATTTTATCGACGAGCGCTACTTTGTTTCAAGCGCGATCAACCACGTTTACACAGCGTACAGTAGAGTCTCGATTATCCCAGCCCGTCTCGACCGGGTCTAGTTCGGATGATACAAAATTCGAATAATCCAAAAGCAATTTCTTTTTCACGTCATTATAACGCGTATATAAATAAAACATATATAAACAAAATCATGACAGAATAGAACCTTGATCATCCGAATCGGTCGGAATCGGATCTAGTTCAGCTAACAAAAAATTCGGATAATCGAAATGCAAATTCTGTTTTTGAGTCATTATCGCACGTATATAAATAAGAACATATAAAAATGAACTAACAGTGTATATTAAACTTCAAAAGATATTTCCAATATTAGTCCAACATTGAAGTCTTATTTGGAGGGTTCTCTGAAATAGAGTCGTCCATTTTTAACTGTCGGACGCTAGCTACGCGCTTTTGAAGAATTTCGAAGCCGCTTTACTGTGAACTACGTATGTAAGGCGATTCACACGACTTGGTATGGAAACTAGTCTCTGATGAGCGCTGTCTCCAACCGCTCGGGAAGGCCGGTGTGTGCGAGTGGATTGACGCTGGAAGAGGATAAAAAGCGCGCTCACATGCTCCAACACGGGCCCGGCTCTTGCACCCAGAAATAGTAACACGAGTTAGAAAAAGTGTTTCGCACGAGGGATGTACGAAATTTTTCATCACAAGGTGCGAAAATGGCCGTTTCACGCACGCGAAGCGGGCGGAAAAGTGGCCATTTCCGCACCGAGTGATCAAAAATAATTTATTTGTCGGGCACACGCAAATAAATATTTATTTGGTTTAAGTAAAATATTTATTTGATAAAAATAAACATTTAATTAATTTAAATAAATATTTAATTTTATCAAATAAATATTTTACTTAAACCAAATAAATATTTATTTGCGGGTGCCCGACAAATAAATTATCTTTCTGGGTGTGCCGCGGCCAGCAACGATGGACAATGTTTCGAACACTCGAATAACCGAGTGTTCGGATAAACAGAGTCATGGTTCGAATAATATTGAGGGTTCGGATAATCGAGGTTCTACCGTATATTTCCATTCATCGACTCGGGTATATGTTTTACATACCAGTATATATATATCTATATATATATGTAGAAAGTGAATCACTTATCCCTGTCTGACAAATAATGAAATTTCGATTGCTGTTGTATTTCATTTTCTTCCGTGAGTGCCGAATCATTCTCTACTGATTTTTACTTAATGTTCATTTGACGGCTCTGATCTCGGATTAAAAGGTTAATAGATATTTGCAAATGTCGGCCCATTATCGAGCCCCAGGAAAATATCAACGATCCTGATGATTTACGGATGTTTCACACGTACAGTCCTAGCCAAAAGTGATATTCAGTCAGAATTTGAACATTTCCTAATGGTACAAAAAAATTTGGCATAATAAAAAGCTATTAACAAGTTGAAAAAAATTGTTAAACAAATAATCAGCAAACTTTTTTTTCTCTTTTCAAATAAATTCGTTGATTTTCTAGAAGTGACATAATTTTTTTTCAGAATTTGCAGTCATTTTTGAATTTTCCGTTTTCGAAAATGTTTTAAAGGCCATAACTACGGATCGGTTGGCGCAATCGCATGTCGAAGTCGCCTTTTGTGTGTATTGTAGAATCGCGATACTGAAACTCGTGCCTCCCAAGAATTTTTCAAACTTGAAATAGAAAATTCTGAAAAAATGTATAAGAATTCTAAAATCAAGGAATTCAATAAAAATGAGGAAATATAGAGTTGTCTGATTTTTTTTAACAACTTATTTTTCCAATCGTTTGTTAATAGTTTTTAGCATTATTATTATGCAAAATCAAAGGTCTTCACATAATTAATACGGCTGATATTCTTCGGATTTTTGGCATGTCGCGAAGTACTGAAATTTCGATCGAATTAAACTTTTGGTTGGGAATGTATGTATGAAGCATCCTTAAAAAGGGGGATAGGATCGATAAGATATAAAATGGTATACTTGGTAAATTTTGCGATCGAATGTTTCCATGCGCCGCAATCTGATGTAAAATTCAGGGGTTCTAGGGGTGCATCACTTAAAAACTAAAAGCTCTGTGGGGCTTTGTTTCACTTCAACGTGAATGATTCGCAAAACACTACAATTATATTTCCTTTTCGTGAAAAGGAAATATAATTGTAGGCAAAAAGAACCGAAATGTTTGATCGTGATCAAACATTTCGTTTCTTTTTACCTTCAATGACAACATGATTTATTAATAAATTTGTTCATTGTATTTAACGAGCTTAGTGCTGTTATCATAATCCGTAAGGTTCTACTGTATATTTCTACTCACCGACTCGCGTGTATGTTTTATATACGAGTACATATGTGTAAATATTTTATTTATAAGACTGAGATATATTTTGGTCATTGACTGTCCGGGGTCTCGAAGCCATGCGCGTATATTCGAACGCGACGAGAGGAGTAGACGGTTTTATCGTGCCGGTGGTAATTCCGATGGACGACATTGGGCACCTACGCCGCCTCCGCCAATTTAAAATTTTCCGTCCTGAAACGCATTTAGTGTATCCCGGTTGGTGACTGTTTTTTTTAAATCACAACCGTTTCAAGCCGTGTTTTCAGTCTCGCGCTGTTACGACCCGGCCTATCGCCGGTAAATGCCTACCTATATACACTATGTATACTCGCTGCGAGGATATTCAGTCTGAGGCGAGCAAACATCTTGTCCGTGAACTCTGTCACTGACCTTCCTCCATTGAAATATTTTGTCCACCTTGTGCTACAACGAAACCGGTCGTCTATTCTCGCAAGGTCAATGTCACAGTGATCGTCTACCGTTACAATGATACTGCAAAGTTATTAACTTCTTTAGCTCCCTCGATCTCGATGATTAGATTTTATTCGCCAATAGATAATTAACGTTCCCTAACGATTTTTCAAACATTAACACCAGCCGCAAAAGGCTTTTTTTATTTAAAAAAAATCAAATGCGAATTATTATTATTATTTATTTACAAAAAAAAAGATTTCACTGTTTATATTTGTTTCTGTATATTGCTCTTCACGTAAAAATATATAAATCAATTTTATTTTTAAATATATTCGTAGACCCTGCTTCGATTGCAGCTGCCGCTAATGCGTTCCACGCGTCCACAACCCATGGAAGCACACCCTATTGCATAGGGTGTACTTCCATGCGTTTTTATCGAAGGTCCTCTTCGCCAGTTTGAGTCGAAGGCCTCGAAGATTTGGGTTTGTCGCCGGCTCGAACAGCTCTCCATTGATTGCGTTGTGCTCGTTCAGTAGCTTACATGTCTCTACACAGTAAAAAAAAGTTTGTAGTTTTTACAACAATTTATTGTCCACAAACGTCCACAATTTTTTATTTGTTAATTTTTCGATCCGGCGCTAGTTTTACAAACAAAAGTACAAACAGGTTCGTATGTTCAAACCTGAACAAGAGGGTTTGTCACTCATTTGACAAAATTATTTTTACGAAACTTCGTATTCCGATTTTACAAAATTGTTTTTTACTGTGTATGAGGTCACCTCGTTTCCGCCTGTTCTCGAGAGTCTCCAGGTTCAGTCTCGTTAGTATGAACTGCGTATGAAATAAAAATTTTTTGTCGAAGACAGTTGTAGTAAACTTTTTGTTAATTATAATTTTTGTTACTTATCGAGTCCATTTCGTGGTGTCGTAAATTTGCCACTATAGAGTCGCAAGAACAGACGAGAGGTACGTGCCGGTAACGCCGGAGGTGTAGTAGAATAAAATAATATTTTTTATTGAAGACCGCTGTAAAAAAAAATAATAACAATAATAATTTTTCTTACCGATCGAGTAAATTCCATGGCTTCGTAGATACAAGAACGAACGAGAGGTACGCGCCGGTAACGCCGGAAGTATAGTATAGTGGAATAAAAAATGCGTTGCTACTAGGTCACACGTTTGAAGAATTGGTTGGGGGGGGGGGGGGGGGGGGGGGGCTCATCGGTGTGCACGTAAACGTGTGCGTCAATCTGAGAATAAGAGTCGCGACTGTCTTGGGGCGAGCAGTGAACTCGGTATGAAAACGGTATGGTACTGGTTTTGTGAACGGTGGTGGGGAGGAAAATATTCTATATACGCGACGAAGGCCTCGCGGTTACAGAAACTAGACACAACGATCCGCGGGTGACCTGTACTTTTGCACAATTACACAAACGCAACGGCAATTAAGGCGGTGGAGCGAGGGGCGAGGGAGGGACGGTGCGTGCGCGGGAGAGATTCCCCTTGTATCATAGAGTAGCACAGTCGGCAAGAAGAGTATTCAGACTCGGTGGGTATATACAGTGCGTGTATAGCAGTAGGGGGCACCGGTATAGGATTTACAGTAGTCGAGAGCGGTGGCCAGCATGTAGCCTGCTATCCGCGGCACACCGTCTCGTCGGAGATAAGGGTCTAAGGATATCCTTACCAAAAGTCGTTTCTGTTCGATCCTGATCAAACTCATATGGTCTACGGAAAATAACACGCTTCATTTGTTGCCTTTTTTTTAAAGATTTTTTGACGGTCTAGTTTTTTTGCAACGTAATTTCAAAGTAACGTATTTTAACATGGGAAGAATCGGATCTGACCTCAAGGAGGATAGAATGTAGCGTTTTTCTTCGCCAATTTCTGTTCAATTGAAATAAAAAACTAACCGTCCATCTCTTTCTAGCGCACTTGCTATGTATCCCCTTTCTCTCTCGCACATTGACTACCGCGTTCAGCGGAGCCTCTCCCCCCCTCCCCCCTCGCGTTTCTGGTAAGGTTATCCTGAAGGTTAAATTCCCAATGCTCGAACGCCTAAGAGGAATCCCCAGATTCCAGCTGTTATTGGTTGGTCTGGAACAAATTTTTTGTGACAATTACTGAAACCAATGTCAAGGCGATAGTTTCTAGATTCCAAAACTCATCGATTAATTATGAAAAGATAAATATTTTTTAATTATGGAAGAAATTAACAAGAGAGTCCGTATGTACCAATTTGCGGATACGGTTTTTTCGACACGTTATTATATTCGGACACTGTATGTCCCAATGTTTCGGACAATCATAGATTTCCAAAATTCTGATGTACGAACTCATCTAATTCGTATTAAGTAAATACATTTCATTGCCATTTATTAATTAAATCAATGAAAAAATTATACTCACGCGAAACAATACTGAAGATAAGCTACATACACAGTAAAAAATAAGCTACATAGAACGCTAGCTAACCTAACTTGTTCGAACTGTCCGATTGTTGGGTCGCGTATGCAGTAACGCCTGTACCAATTTCCGGACACTATATCGGCTGTCTTTTAACAAAATGCAACAATAGAAAATAATTTACGCTTAAACCGCGGATAACTTTTTTCCGTTCATCCAGTAATGTTTGCAGATACGATTACAAGTGTCAGATTGGTTTTCTGATACTTAAATTCGGAAGAAATCAAATCTACATGGGAGTGTCCGACGACTGGGACGTGTCCGAGCATCCGTACTATTACGTACCTTATTCCGCTGTCTTTTGCCGATGCTCCTACCGGGAACGTCCGGTCCCCGCACTGCGCACGACTTGAGATCCTTTTCGCTTCGGCTAATAGATATATAGATAGGATTTATTGTAATGTAGGGCCTGAGATCCTCTAGGCACATCACCAACATAAACCCGAATGAATAGAAAAATAATCTATGAATACAGCACGCATGAATACAATACATATGAATATGGTATCAATCTAATACACCGTCGTGACGCGAAACATCGAGCCTCGATAAATAAACGCATAATCCCTGGTCATTACAATGACGCATGTTTTTGTGCCGATTCCCTGATTCCAATGATCCCGACTCCGAGATTCCGTACTAGCGTAAACACCCCGCGCGAGCAAGCGTGGACAGAGAAACCGGGGTCCCTGGAGCAAAACGGCACCCGGTAGTCGACGGTTCCGGAATAACATGTTATTTCTCGCTTATTTGTCAATTCACTCGATACATTTTTTTTGCTACAAATTTTTTATATAAAAAATTTCTTATTAAAAAATTTGTTCTCACGAATGTTTTTTATTTAGGTATTACAATTCTTACGTATTAAAAAAATGTACTTTATGTATTTTGATATATTTTTTAAATGTAAATTTTAACTTGCCTTTCGCTCGAAGATTATCCAATACAGGTTTCTCGGTAAGAGAAAATTGCCGGGAACGTTCTTATCCCGGAAATCGCTAGTTTTTAATGGGAAACAAAAAAAAATCATTGACTCGTACTATTTGGAATACTAACGAGTCGGCAAAGGCGCCGAAGGCTTCCGAACGGTCTGGCCGTGTATGCGTGTTAGGCAAAGGAACTGTGAATTATGAATGATAGAGGAAGTAAGTTTTATGATCTCTTTACAGACTCTGTGGTATATTCGACCGGTCGATTCGTAGGGTACACAAAGCGATGATGCTATAGCAGCGCGGCAATAGTATTCCGTACGTTTCCTGCGGCTACCGAGAGTCGGAGGCATCACCGGAACGCGTAAAGTCCCTGCATACAATCCCGCTACGTTCGTGCGGAAAGAGATGTTGGGTTCGCTATGTAGCAGCGGGAGCAGCAATGCCGTCGCGTAGACCGGTCGCTGCTACAATCTGTAAGCACGGCGATAGAGACCGTTCGAGTTTGTTCAGAGCCATGAATTAACTATTTACTGAACTTTTTTTTTTATTATACATTAATTCGAGATAACTATTCCAAGCGCATGAGAAAAATAGTGTTCGGGGCAAATTACCCTCGTTATGTCCAGTCGATTTTACGCCAGTCTCTTCGAGTGATTTAGTTCATTTATTTGAAATTTTTTACGGTATCCCGTTTTGCTCCGTGTCTTTATTTTTAATCCCAACGAAAGTTCCGACGAACTTTTCGGAACATTTAATGGTGTCCCATTTTACCCCGTCTCCCCCGACATGCATAGATCACGCGGAATCTCGTCGGATTGTGAGGAAATAATATTTTAGGTCTCTACGAGTGTTTTAGGTAACTTTTTTTGTACTGCTATGGTATCCCATTTTGCCCCGCGTCTCTATTTTTACCCTCTATGAAAATTTCGACGAATTTTTCGGGACGTTTCTTGGTGGCCCATTTTGCCCCGCTCTACCCAATACGCGCAGATTACGCGTAGCTTCGTCGGATTTGCTAGGGGTGTACAGCATCTCAGCTCTCTGCCAGGAGAAGCATCGCGAGGGAATTCAACTCTGACTCGGCGAGGTTTTACGATCGCACTCGTATTCGTCGACGAATGACCCGAACTAATACACACGCATGCATTTTACGAATTAATCCAGTACGAAAATTCTCACACAGCTCCTACTGAAAGGGACTGGAGTTAGATTTTACGTCTTCTCGTAGTTTCTTAGCGATCCGCGGGTCGCACACCGTGCAGGTTAGACGATGACTCTTCGCCGTTTCACCGTACAATGAAAAGAATAGACGGCGACGTTAAAATTCACGCTGTGACAATATGTGTCGAAAGAAAGAAAAAAAATATATATATATATAAAATTCGTCATCGGTGTCTCGTTTCAATTGAATCTGGCAGTGTCGAGTCTATTCGAGTACGATGCGCGCGCACGAGAGTGAAAACGATATTTATTTAACAGCTCTTGTTGTGTCGAAGCTTGCGCAATAAGTTAAAGTTGCTGAGAACAGAACAACTAGACGTATGGCGTTGCTACAAGCTCGTGTATAAACGTGCATTGTCAACGCTACCGGGAATCCATAAAATCTCGTTTGGCACTCTCGGCGTCGAAATGCTAAAGGGCTCTCCACGAGTTTTACGAGCCTGCCTCGATTCGTCACGACTCGAGATTTATTTTTTTCTTTTATTTTCCTACGATTTTTGCGTGACGATATATATATACATATACAGACATATATGTGTGCATTTCATCCGTTCTCGGTCTTAGGTTCGAACGCGCGAATAGAATTTAATAAAATCGTTAATAGTTTATTATGGTTGTCGGGCGGAGATATACGGGAGGAGCCGAACACTCGCGCGCTTCTTCGAGAGGGTCTCGAAGCACCGCACGTTTCGACGCTGCGGTCGGATTTTACGACGCTCGAAACGGCCCGAGCTACGTCTCGTTACAGAAACGGACGGAGTGTCTATATAGCTCGAACCTACGGACAAAGTGTCTATACGTCCGCGCGTAGACGAGAAAAGATGCTTCGAATTTGTTCGTTCGTACTTTTACCACAATAGAACGCAACTATAACTGGAAATAGTACGGCTGAGGGTTTCGCGTACGCGACTCTGCGCGTATTTGCGACCCTAAACTATCGTAAAAAAAATAAGCGCATGGATAGATCGGGGACGACGTGGAGTGTGCAAACATTCCAGGTAAAATATTCTGTCGTTGGAATTAAAACAAAGTGTTACGAGTCGACGCGTAGACGAGAAAAGGAATGCTTCGACTTTGTTCTTTCGTAGTTTAACAACGATAGAGCACGACTAGAAGCGGAAGTAGTACGGCTGAGAGTTTCGCGAACGCAGGTGTACGCGACTCGGCGCGCATGACCCTAACCTATCGTAAAAATAAAGGCATGGATACATCGAGGACGTCGTGGAGTGTGCGTAGGCTCCCGGTAAAATATCCCCTCGTCCGAATTAAAACAAAGTGTAAGGTAAAGGTTGGCTGGACATTTAAAGCGATTTATATCATTCAACCCAATTTTCGCTATCCTGCGTCGATAATTTTCCCAAATAACGGTGACCAATCTCAAAGTTAGAGTTTCTAGTTTCCAAAACACATCCATTAAAAGCCTTTGGGATGTCTTGAAAAGTGTTTATGGGTGGGTCCCGATTTTCGGACAAGACATGTCCCGATGTCTCGGACAGTCGCAAATTCTAGATAGGTTGAACTTTATTTGGTACGGACATAAATCCCGTAAGGAAACAGCCCGGTTTCCGCCGCTGTCCCAGTTACCGCCATCGAACGCAATTTGTACTAATTATAAATACAGTTTTCGTTAAATCAAAAAGAAATTGACTGCATCTTGAAGACCGGATTTTACACTTGATTAATGCCGCAATACGTATATTTTTTTTATAAAATGTTCCATTTTAAAATTGAAGAAGGCGGAAACTGGGCCGCCTACCTTAAGTACCACTCCAATACAGGCGGTAACAATTGAGTGTAGATTAAACTTAGAACTAACAAAACAAGAATAGTACAGAATAAGTTCAACAAGTAATGAGCAGTAGAGAACAGGCAGAACAAGCGATTCAGCAAAAAAAAAAAAAAAAAAAAAAACGAAGCAGGTAAAGTAAAATTATTTGTGTTATAACAATAAAATTATTGGTGTTATAACACCAGTCTGAATTGCATTTGCGAACAACGGCAGTGTGAGTAATGATAAATTCTGAGATTAATGATGCGCAAAAGGAACTAGTTCGTGGCGACACGAATAAGAACAGGGTATTCTATTAATTCCTCTAATAAAACGTGTATATTCATAGAATAACGCGTGAGATACGTTGCATCGGAGTCCGGCCAACACTCAACCCCTTTGAGGTCTTGCCCGATGTCGAGATGTGGGTCCGGTGATTTAAAGAAATTGCCTTCCCAATTTTGTCAAGAGATTTTTTCGTCGATTCGGAGAACACTGGACTCGGAGAAAACAGGCGAAGTCACGTGATCGCAGTGAAACGCATAATTCCCGTTTTATGCCTTAGCGGGCAATCTGCATTGAAGATCGACTATCCTTCGAGCTAATGTAACAATTGAATTATTCTTAACGCACGATCTATGCCGATACTTCGCAAACAAGTCAATCACTAATTGTAGATATTATTTTAACGGTAACTGCTATTTTGTAGCAATTACATTTGCAATACTCACATAGCATGGAAATATTTTCCAAATGTGTCAAAAATATATATTTTTAAATATTCAAATTATTTCACCAATATTAAAAAATATTTGTAAAATATTTTAAAAACGTGAATAGTTCAGTGCACACCTACTAATATTCGCTTTCTAAATATTGTTCCACCGTTTCAGAAATATTTCATATGCATCGAAAGACTAAGTGTATTTGCGAAATATTTAATCAATCTTTCGTTGGGATATTTTAGTAGAACATTTAAAAATATTATTTCCATACATTTCACAAATATTTCGTAATATTTGGAAGATTGAAAATATTTCTAAAATGTCTTGTAAATATTTAGCATTGCATGGGTAAGCTCGAGTCTGCGGGTTGGTTGTCCGGAAACCGGAACGCGTCCACTCATTGGCGCGTTGCGCGTCCGCGCCTGGACGAGAAAAGATGCTTCGAATTTGTTCGCTCATGCTTTTTACCGCGTTAGAAAACACATCCAGAACCGGAAGTAGTACGGCCGAGAGTTTCGCGAGCGCGCAGGTGTACGGAGCGACTCGGCGCGTATAACCCTAACCTATCGTAAAAATAAACGCATGGATACATCGAGGACGCCGCGAAGTGCGCGCACGCTGCCGGTAAAATATTCGCTCGTTCGGATTCAATCGTAAACCCACCTCGACGACCGTCGCGAAGACGACAAAGCTCTGTCCATTCCCTCCCCCCCTTCCCCTTCGTCTGTTCGCAGGAAAGCGACGACAACGTTTTATTCTCCACTCGGACGAAAGTGAGCCATGCGGTAGCGAAGAATTTCTTCAGCGCATACAATATCCACCGCATTCGTCTCTTCTCGCCTTGTTCAATGTCAATCGAACGCTTTTCATAACATTCGCTCGACTATAGAGCTCTCTCGCTTATTCGCAGTCTTATCTTCAGCGAGGAATCGCGATCGCCGGACGGTCGCCCCCCGCCCGTTTGTACAACGTCGTTCCGTCTAACGCTCGACCGTCCCCCACCATCGGGTTTTTCTCCCCACCAGGCGCGCGCGTTCCGTTCTCTCCTCGCTCCCCCCTCTCATCGCCCCCCGCCCCCGCTGTTTTTCCTTCCCGCGGTCGCCAACGCGCCACGCCGAACGTTGCAGCAGCGAGCGCGGCCCCTGCTACCCGCGGCCGCCGCCAGGCCGCGGGCCGACATGCATTTCGTCGGCGTGCCGTTGCTACCAGCACTCTTAGTGAGTTACGGACTGCATAACCGCGCGGATCGACGTGTTGCGGCGAGCGCTTTCTCTGTCCCTCGCTTGTCCATTCGCTTTTCAAAAGTTACAAAACCCCGAGCTTTCAAACCCATCCGGCGACATATGCCCTTCGAACTAGGAACGATTAACAAAAAAAGAAAAATCGTGCGAGTGCGCGTGCGTCGGTAATTCAGAAGATAAAACAGTACTTCGAACGACCGACGAACAATCGTCTTTCGAAGCATAGCAAAACACAGAACCTAAATAGACGAGGCGAGGAATGAAGTTAAACAAAAAAGAAAGCGAAAGTGCTTGAGGTCGCTGTTCGCGGAGTGTTTATCGGACACGTACATTGTAAGAGATCTTCGCGCGTCCATTTATTTACTTTCTCGCGAGTGTTTGTGTTCGATAGGAGAGCGGTCTTGGTGTGCAGTGTGTGCGGGACTTGGACCGCCGACGTATCGCAGAAGGTTACGTGTATATATACACGCGTTTACGTGTATATATGTATTAGCGTTAAAGGTGAATGAGAGTAAAGTGATAGAGAGACAGATATAGCGGGGACGACGAAAGATTGGCAGCGGCATTGCCGTTAGGCCGCGACGGAGGAAGGAGAAAGAGGAGGACGGCTCGAACACGGCCGGGGACGAGCGAGAGACTCTCGTCGAGGTCGCGCTCGGCGAACGCGACGGCGCGCAATGTTTAACCGAGCACGTTGCTGCGGCGTCTGCTTGTTGAATCGCCCGCGTTGTTACAGCGTATCCGTGCGGCGGGCCGGAGAGCGCCGCGCGGCTCGTGTTTAAGCACAAACTATTCGTCCACTATTCGGTGCGCGAGAAAGATTTTTTTTTCTCTCGTCTCGGAACTGTCAGCCGGTGTACGCGATCTCGTGCATCCCCCCTTCCCCCCACTCCGCGCCCTGCTAGATTGCGTGGATAGACCCGTCGCGAGAATTGGCGGATTGGTTTCTTTTTTTTTTTTGTGCTCTTCGTCGACACGAGGTAAGGGTTACAAACGTCGATCGCGTGTTACAGCCGGTTCGTGTGTGTACGAAACAAACACGCACGGCGTTCTCGCCCGACGTGTATCTCTGTATTATTAGTTACTCGTCCGTTTACTATGTCATTAATCGCACAAGCATTTTTGCCAATGGCGAGGAGGATGAAGAAAAAAATATTTGCAAAAAAGAAATAGAATGAGAGAAAAAAAAACAAAGAAACACGAAGGAACGTGTTTCGCTGGTTGGAATTTTTAGCTTCGTCACGAGTAAGATGTAATTGCACGTTTCGAATGTCCAGGTGTGTGCGGCTGATCTTGTTGCGAATTTTTATGCTATTATGTGATACACGGAATGGAGAAAAAAAAACATGCTAGCTCGAGCGATCGAACGATAATTATGGCCATTAAATTGCATAATCGTCGGAATAATATACAGGACGGAAGGGAACGTATTATTGTCGAAGATAGAATATTTTTAATGACAGTGCGAAGTCTTTCGGTAAACGAACGACTCTGAGTTGTATTTAGTTTTTGGTAACTCGTGTTGGAAACGTGAACGCGTCCGGATATCAATCGGTACGAAATTCTTTATCGGTCGACTAGCTTCGATTTTTTTTTTTTTTTTAAATAAAATTGATGTTTGAAAATCTTAATTCAAATGGTAAAATTGTGAAATAAAGTGTTCGTACTCGTGCGGCACCGAAAGGCTACCGCATGTTCAAATAATACATAGAATGGAAAAGAACATCCTGTATATTGTCGAAGCTAGAATATTGTTGAAGAGCGTGAGAAACTTTACGGTAAACGAACGACTCGACATTATACTTACTTGTTCGTAACTCGCGTTACAAAATGAACGCGTTGGAATAATGAATCCGAACGAAATTCTTTGTCGGTCGACTAAGTTCGAAAAAATAAAATAAAATTATTTTCTTTTTTTTTATCTGAACAATAAATTTTAAACAATAATGCGTTCGTATTCATGCGGTACCGAAAGACTATCGCACGTTCGAATAACATATAGGACGGAAAGGAACGTATTATTGCCGAAGCTAGAATATTTTTAATGACAGTGGGAAACCTTGCTGTAAACGAACGACTTGTCATTCCATTTGTTTGTTCGCAACTCGCTTTGGAATAATCAATCGGTACGAAAGTCTTGATCAGTCGATTGAGTTCGAAAAAAAATGTATCATTATTTTTAAAAAATCTTAATTAAAAGATGGAAAAATAATAATGTGTTCGAACTCGCACGGTACCGAAAAGTTACCGCGCGTTCAAATAATATAAGGGATGGGAAGGAACGTACTGTTGAAGTTACAATATTGTTAAAGACAGTGGGAAGCCTTACGGGAAACGAATAACACGGGATTCCATTTATTTGTTCGCAACTCGCGTTAGAAAGTGAGGGCGTTGGAATAATCAATTGGTATGAAATTTTTGATCGGTCGATTGAGTTCGAAGAAAGAATGTATCATTATTTTAAAAAATCTTAAATGAAAAATGGCAAAATAATAATGTGTTCGTACTCGTGCGGTATCGAGAGGCTACCTCGATGCCGCACCACCCTGTCGCGAGTCCTGCGGTCATAAATCGGCACAGCCTCATCTCCGATATTCCCGAGTGAGTAATAGAGAGATTAAATGAAAAATGAAAAAAAAAAAAAAAAAAAATTGCGTACAAAAGTTTCGAAGCCGACGAACGAGAGGAGCGAAGAGAACAAGTGAATACGGGGAGGAGAGTATCGCATTCGAGAGGGTGGACGTTCTCTTCCGGGGGCGGTGACTTCCTGTGGGCTGTTGTGCGTGCTGTGTTTCCATTCCACTTGACAGTAGTCTTCGTCGCGAAGTGCGCTCTCTCCGACACCGGCTCGCAAACTACCGCCGACAATTATCTTCGCCACTGCCACCATTAACTTTTTTTTTTTGTCGCGTGCGTAACTTTTTCAAAACACGGTTCCAAATTTTTTTTCCGCTCTTAAGAGATAATCGAACGGATAACGCTAAAATGATTCCCGGAAAACAAGATGGCCGACGTTGTTATTGGGAGAAGAAAACATGAATACTTCAGTCGTAGACTCTAAAAAAATTCGTACGAAATTCAATGTACTCGTACCGGAAGTTTTTACGCATAAACTGGTACGTTAAATTCCGTGTACAATTGTGATAAAAAATTAAGGTGCGGTATATTGAAAGCTTGAGAAACACTTTACTTTGAAGTATTTACTTTGATCTCACCGTAAAAGTCCATTAATTTTTCGTCGCAATTGTACATTAAGTTTAGTGTAAGAGTTTTTGCATAGAAATTTCCAGTCCGGTGCATTAAATTTACAATTTTTTTTTAACAGCGTACTTATCTTTTGCATAAAGAAGCCGAGTGTCCGGCGCACAGTGCACGGGTGTGTACGAGCAGGAAATAATAACGCAACAATAATTCACCAAAAATAAGATGGCCGATATTATTATTGAGAAAAAAATCAAAAATTACTTTTAATAAAAAATGCATTTTTTGTAGCTGTTTATCTTTTGCCTAAAGAAGGCGAGCTTCCGGCGCAGAGCGCACGCGTGTGTTCTACGCCGCGAGGAGAAAAAGAAAAAAAAAAGGGGCGCAAGAGCCAAAGCGACGCATAGTATTATTGTTTGCCGGAACGAAATTTCAACGATCGATGGTTATCTCGAAGGGAAAATAATATAAAAATCATATCGTTGCCAGTCATAAATTGTCAGAAATAAAATTAATGTATCCTCGCAGATCGGCAAAGCACACGACGGTACGCAAAATTAATTTCTGTAAAATTGACAATTAACTCAGCTGTTAAAAATGTTCAGGAGCTACCGCTAGCTAAGGGACTATTAACATCCAATAAATAAATTTTTTAAAAATTCCCTCCAATCACGATATAATCAATACTCCATACAATATTTCTTTTGTCTTTTTTTTTAAGTCATCAAATTAAAGACAACTCAACATACCTATTGAAAAAAAAAAAAAAATACAAATTTAAGAATCAATGAAAAAAATATCAATATTTCGTTCGTATTTAGCTTTTTGCATAAAGAAGCCGAGAGCGCCCGGCGTAGAGTGCACGCGTGTAAGCGAGCAGGACCGGGGCATAAAGACGGCGAGAAGAGCGAAATAAAAAAGTGCCGAGCAGCAGGGGGGGGGGGGGGGGGGGAGAGGACGAAAGAGCCAAAGCGTGTTGCCAATCGTGAGAAAATAAAGAAATATCGTCCCAGTCGAACAGGTGTTACCGCTTCTCGCTTCGTCCTGGTCATCCTCGCGTCCGTCGTTTTTTCATGCCGCTCGGTCGATCCTGGCCGGATCGCTTCCTCTTGGGGGTCCGAAGAATCGAGACCGCGATTATGCGCATCGACATTGATTGCCCGCCGTCTGCGATTGGTATAAGAGAGGATTTCCGGTCGAATCTTTTCTTCCCACTTCTCGGACGAATGCGATGGAATACGTACAATTGTTTTTATTCCTCCGTTCGCCTTGTCCCGTTTTTTCCCAACCTCACTGTGAACCTTCGCTTATCAACCCCGCCCTTCGTTTCAACTTTCACTCGACGACATAAAAAAAAAAAAATCTACTTCGCCGCTTTCCGACGATTCGCCCGAAACGAATTTTATTCTTCCTAAAGCCTCAACTGTAATCTCTCGTCTCCGTGAACGCGCTATTTGCAACGCAAATCAAAAAATTGCATCGCGCTGCAAATTTAACCAAATTTAAAACGAGCTAACACACATACAACGACATGGTAACATTTTGCAACAATCCGTGCCTCGGAGACAAGTAATGTACATCGGTGTACGTATGCCGGATAGGAGTGCCGGACAAGCGAGCAATTAAAAAGAATGGACGAATGTAGCACAATTCGTGTCACGAAGACCCGAGGAAGATAAAAAGATAAGGAGCGATATTTTTATTATATTCCCTCGAGACGGCTCAATTAGGTGAAGAAAAAAAAAAAACAATAAGTCTGAAGAAAAGAACTAAGATTGGCAGCAGAGAGAAGGGGGTTGGATCGAGTCACGAATTCGCGTGTCGGAAAGACGCTGCGAGACCGGAAGTGTGGTTCGCGCCTCTCGTCTAGTTCCGGAAATAGAACGGTCGGAGAGCGCATGCGGACTTTCTTCATCGGTGCTTGGGCATAAATTGAGAGCGGCTCTCTCGATGGCGACCTCCGACCTTGACGAAAGCTCGTGAGGTCGCTAAAAGATAATCTGGCACTTGACAACATAAGTCGAGCGGGCACGATGCTCTCTTTCGGTGCCGGGAGTTAAGGCGGCAGGAATGCTGGGAGGTTGGCCGCTGGCTGCTACGGCCACCGTTCGTAAATTGGTCTTTTGTCGGTAGCGAAGTAAACGAGATAGAACGGGAGGTGAAGATGATTGGGTATTAACTAAGTGGAGAAACTATGCAGCAGAGCGTGCTCATTGTAACAACAGTATAATAACAGTATAATAGTACATAGTACTTATTGTACGAAACTAGTGCTCGCTCGTTCGTTCCTCACAATAATTAGGAGATATCTCAGTCGGGTTAGCGATAGCGTGCTGTGTGTCCCCCACCGCGTATGCTCCGCTCTTGGTGTACGTGCATACACGAGCTAATCGGGTTATGAGAAGGAAGATCGGCCTGCCTCGTGTCTTAAAGCAAACGCGCTTGTTGGGAACATTAACATCACCAACAGGTGTAAAACCTACCGAAATACCACCGCACCACCATCACGGGCTTCCGAAAACATGTCCACTGTCGTAGAGTCGTTATTATAATTTATTTGGCATTTAATTGTATTTTCTTGGCGTTTTTGGTATTTTTTTATCTTGTTTTTTTTTGTGTATAATATTTTTTTTTTTGTTCGCTATCACGTTTCCGGTATATGCATTATTTTCCTGATTTGCCGCAAGGCATCCTTAGAAAGCTTTGGCCCTATGATACATTCGCTATAATTAATTTCATTTAATTGTATTTTGTAGTCATTTTTTGTTTTTTTTTATCTTGTTGCTTTCCGGGTATATTTTTTTTTTGTTTCGCTATATCGTCTTTGGTATTTGTTATGCGGACCTACACAAGTTCACCGAATGAGTGTGTATTCCGTATACAGAAAAACTTCGATTTTCCGAACACCCATTATCCAAATCGCCGCCGGTTCGGATAAAGTTTTTACTATCCAAACTGTTGCGCGAAGTTCTCGTGTCCTTACATTGTCGCGCGCTACAAACAACGAGTCAATTCAAGAACGCTCGAACCCGCATAGACTCGCACAACATTACCGTGCATGCACGACAGTTGTACGCAGTATTTATTAGTTTTTCGGATCGAGCGAATTGATACGCACGTGTGCAAAATTTATTCTATACCACTCGGTGGGAAAATTACGTTTTTGCGCATGCTTCGCGTGCGTGAAAACCCCATTTTCACACCTTGCCAAATAAAATTTTGTTCCCGTGCGAAATACGTTTTCTGAACTCGTATGATTGCAACAATCACCTCCGGCTTGTGCTGCAAACTCACACACGTCGGAAAATGTCTCTACTAGTCTCGTAATTTAGTGCATTATGGCTTCAACGTCCAGTCCCTTCACCTCTACGTGTAAGCATAATGTACTCATGGTGGAAAAAAAAAAAAAAATGAGAAATTCTTTCGAAACTCACTGAGGAAAGCACCAGCACACCGTTAACGCGCACGTATGATCTTGGCAAATCAACGATCTCTGACATTAAGAAAAATAATACAAGGTTCGCGCGGCAAACGAAAATTGTAGCTTTCGTGATAAAGAAGGTTTGAAATTAGCGTTCAATATTATAGAACTACATATTCCTTACATAGACATACATATCACCTTATGCCTAAAATATATATCACAATTATTTAAAACATATGCATAGCGTAATTTTATATGTATCGCGCTAAATCGATTAGGCAGCTTCACAGTTCTGTAATCGGAATATTCGTTAAGGCGAAGTGAAAGTCACATGACGAAGCCAGGGGTGCGAGAGAAATAGCAGCATTGGTCTTACAGTGGAGCGAGAGAGAGCGACGGAGAATGTTAAGGCGAGGTGAAAGATGTACCACGTGACACATGAGTGCGAGAGAGATAGATGCATTTTTCGAATCAATGCCATTTAAAACCGGTTGACGCTTCGGATAAAACGGAAGCATCATCGGACGCGGTGTCAAATTGTACTTCCGCTAATGCTTTGCTTTTTCCCGAAAAGTTTACGGTCTCTGAATCGCATTCATTATAGATTTTGGTTACCGACTGAGTCGTTTCACATGTCCTTAATCCGAACGAGCTTCGGTCCCAATTGATTCGGATAATCGACGTTCTCCTGTACATGCAGAGCTGGGTGTGCAGGTTGGAACTGAGCCGGCCGGTAGGCGGCGCTGATAGAATGCGACGAAATAAGCGGTTCCATTATTTTCATTATAATTTTGTAGATTTCTACCTGATAGAGATGTTACTATTATTCGATCAACTAAAACTACAACTTCGATACGAGAACGTGAAAACCTCAAGAATTATTATTATACAACAAAAATGGAAGTTGTATAATAAATTCTGGCTTTTTTTTTAACTCAAAAATACTTAATCTCGAGCCGATTTGCCCAATTTTACCCTGAGTTTCGTAAATATGTATGCAAAGGCCCGATCACTCTCCGCTACTCGCTCGTTCGAGATTGCAGACTCGCGGATGTAGGTCGTCGAGGCGCAAACCCGCGCTTGATTGAGTGTATGGGAGCATCAACAGAATGATACAATGTGACCACTTACGCGATCGGCCGCCTCTCGGCTGGTCTGTGCATAATGTAAACCGTCTGACCAGCGGCCGTCGTGAATCTCATATCGCGGACTTGCTTCGTTTGTTGATTCATTCGATCGATCGAATTCCTCGAGTCTTCGAACAGTCGGCTGGAAACACCTTCGACGTGTCGAGAGTGCCGAGAATCTAAAAGAATCGCTCGTCGAACGTCGATAGACTTTATTCGCGGCTGAACTAAATCTCGACCAGATGCCTCGAGCGACGCAAACTATTATTGTTTGCCGGGACGAGGGGTCAACGATCGATTGTTATCTTGAAGAAAAAAAAAAAAAAAAAAAAAAATGTCGCCATTGCCAGCCGTAAATCATTATTGCGAATTAAATCCCGAAATCAAATTAATGTATTTTCATAACCTGGCCAAAGTAGACGGCAGAGGGCAAAATTGATTTTTGTTAAATTGAAAGTTAACTCTGGCTATGCTGTTAAAAATAATCCATAGCTAGCGCGAGCCAAGAGACTATTAATATCCAATCAATGAATAAATAAATTCTCTTCAATCACGATTTAATAAATTTTTCATTATTTTTCGATCTTTTTATAGCGGGATTGCGGTCACTAAGAAACTCTTAATATACAATGAATTAATAAAACAATTCTAATAATTCTAGTATGCAATTAATTAATAATTAAAATTCCGTTCAATAACGATAAACATTTTATTTTTTCATAATTGTCTTACTTCTTTATTGCGGGATTGCGGGAACTAAGAGACTATTGATATCCAATGAATAAAAAAAAAAATTGTTTCCAATCACGATCTAATACATTTTTCATAATTTTCTTATTTTTTTATTGCGGGATTGCGGGAACTAAGAGATTGTTAATGTCCAATCAATAAATAAAAAAAGCGCTATCTAATCACGATTTAATAAATTCATCGTAATAAAAAAAAAATTGTCTAAAGATATAAAATTGAAGAGACGTCTCAATGTACTCATTACTGAAAAAATAATTAGAGTCTCGTTCCTTCGCTCGGATCCACCGCGCCAGCTGACGAGGAAGGTCGACGCTGTTCGTCTCGAATTGTATCGATCGAGTGTTATCGCGCGTTAGCTCGAGCCGATAATTCGTGTCACCATATTTATCGTTTCGCTTTACGTCTTTATTAATATTTATTTTTTATCGATATTTTTTTCCTCCTTGTCGTGACAATTATTCTGATAAAAAAAAAAGAATGTCGAACCCCTATTTCTCATCTGAATATTAATTTCTTTTTCTTAGCTCCATGCGCTCGATACGAATGTTGCATAACGCGCCGTTACGCGAATAGATCATCGGGGCTTCCGCGGGTCGGCACTTTACCCGTACAAAGTGTACACAATGTGTTATATATCGACGGCGAGACTTGCCCCGCACGGAGACACCCGAGCGGCTCGGAGCGAACTGTGTTAGTGCTATATCGACGGTTTTAACACCGGGGCCTTCTTACAATATATCCCACGAACATGAGTACTTACGTCCCGAAGTTTCTTACTTCTCTCGCTAACGCCGTTTAGGCCTTATCGTCGTTCGCGATACGCGCGCTGAAATCGCTCGCTCGATTACGTCTTTGCAAACCCCGCTCGGCGCGCCGAACTCATCGAACACTGTCCGTTTGCTAAAAAAAAAAAAGAATAATATAACAGTTATAGATATCTATCCGGTATCGAAATAAAAGTTATTAAATATGTATATATATTTTTTTTTCGAGGGTGATTTGGCGTGCTGAATTATTGAACACTGTTTGGTAAAAAAAAATGTAATAATTATAGATATCTTTCCGATATAGAGATAGAAGTTATTAAATATGTATATATATTTTTTTTCGAGGGTGATTTGGCGTGCTGAATTATTGAACACTGTTTGGTAAAAAAAAATGTAATAATTATAGATATCTTTCCGATATAGAGATAGAAGTTATTAAATTTTTTTTAAATTCTAGCGTGATTTAGCGTGCCGAATTCTATGAACAGAATTCGCTTGGTTAAAAAAAAAACGTAACAGTTGTAGATATCGATCCGGTATCGAAATAGAAGTTATTAATTTTTTTGTCTTTTTGGGGCGCGATTCAGTGGCTTCCTCGTTATGCAACAGCCGAACGGGCGGAGAGTGCCGGGGGCCGGAAAAAGGTGATTAAAATTTTCACGCCAAACCTACGGCTGCGTCGTCCTGTCCAACCCTCTTCCCCTCTGCCCCGGCTAATCGCGCGAATATTTCTGGCGAAACAGCCGCCCTCCGAAACGGTCGCCGAAGTCGGCGAGAGTGACAAGCTAAATTTCCTGGCAAACACTCGTCCCTGGCTCGCCGGCACGAGTTTCCGTCGGAGCTCGAAACGGAACCGTCTCCGTGGCGCATGTCGCCCTTAAAAAAACACGATTCAATTCGTCGATGCGAAAGCCGTTGAGGAAAGAAAATATCCCGCTCAAGATCAAGCTTGTTGAATTAATTTTAGACCGTCCGATTCTTTTGTTTTTTTTTTTACAAATTTGTACCGCGTCTTTTTTTTTATTTTTCCATTCAAAGAAACAATAGAAACGTTTTTCCAGCCTCCCTTTGAGAAAATCCGATGTTCGTCGACAGGCGGAAAATCTTAAAAAAAAAAAAAGAAAAAAAAATGTGACAATTGTTATCAGCGCGCACGTCGGCGGTTATCGGGAGGCCGCGCGTGGCTTTACCAGGTGAGCGATGCACACAAACACTTAATAGCCTCATGCAGTTTTAACTCGTGGGAGTGCACGTGCCCGCCCCTATTGCACGAAGAGCGATCTTGACTGGAAAGGTACCGGTTCGGTTGCACTATTACAGGATTCTAAACGTCGGAATCGAACTGCGAGCCATAGTGGGGCGCGAATTGTTCCCGATACCGTCGCGTCGTCCGGGTGCGTCTTTTCTGACGCTCGAGAAAATTGGAATACGCTATAAGTGCACGAAATAATAATAAAAAAAAACGTCACGAACGGTGGCCGAATAGAGTTCCCGGAGCAATTTGCGTGCGTGTGTGTCAGCATCGTATGTATAGCCATTGATAGTTCTAGAAAGCCCGGTAGTCCGTGCGCGGTATGCAGTATCCCGAGCACAGTAAGATAGCTATCGGCTGCTTATCTATAATGTATGCGACATGAGCGTACCGCGAAGCTCGGGTCGATGCTTCGGATGGGTGGATCGATCCGTTACACTTATTGTAATGTTCCGTGTTGCATGCCGCACTCCCAATCTAATGATGATACAATGTGTCACCGTTCGCTTATACCACTCACACACACGATATATTTGTGAATATGTACATATGTATGTTTCGAGTTTCGATACACATGTATGTATTTTATGTACACGTGTGGACTGTACAAAAGAAAAGACCTTATGAAATTTAGCGTACTGGAAGTGAAAGATTTCATGTATAAACTGGTATATAAAATTTTTATGTGCAATTGTGATGAAAAATCAAAGTACGGTATATTACAAACTTTAAGAACAATGTACTTTAATTTCACTGTAAAAGCCCATTAATCTTTCATCACAGTTGTACGTTAAATTTAATGTACCAGTTTGTGCATAAAAACTTCAAGTCCGGTGCATGAAATTTACAATTTTTTTTTACAGTGTATAAAAAATGTTTATGTAATTTAATTCACTGGCAGTGGGAGTTTTTATACATAAATTGGTATATTAAATTTCATGTACGATTGTGATGAAGAATTAATGTTCGGTATGTTAAAAAAAAAAAAAATTGGAAACACTTTACTTTTAATAATTTACTTCAATTTCAATGAACGGGTATATTCATTTCTCATCACAATTGTAGATGAAATTGGATGTACCAGTAGTTTTTTCATAAAAACTTCTAGTCCGGTACATTAAATTTACAATTTTTTGTTACAGTCTGTATATAATGTATACATATGTATGTATAAAAAAATGGTTAAACAGCTGCGGAAATTGAATGAAATCCCAACCCATTCAGAAATGTATACATGTTGCTTCACACCAATCAAACAACATTCTGTGAAATTTCAAGCAAAATGCATAGTCATACTTGCTGAAACTTTTTTAAAAATAAGAATGTTCCATTTTTTGAAAAGTTTATCGTGCTTGGAAAATTTTGAAAAAATTTACAAAGATAGTTAATCGAAAGTACCATCTTTTTGGTATACGACATTGTTTTAAACTACCAAAATTTTCTGAGATACAATTCGTTCGACGTGTATATGCTTTATACATATCTATGCATGGGGCAAAATAGGACACTAAGCAAAACGCAATTTTCCAATCATGTTTCGATATTCCATTTTGCCCGATCGATACATCCGGATTTTTTGCCCCATTTTCTCCCGCTGTCCCATCCCAAAAATCATTGGAGAATTGCATTTTGCCCGTTCCGTTTTGCCCCACGTCCCACTTTCCCCCGATCTTCCCTACACAGTTCATATATATATGCATGTATACAGCTTACATATTCAAACTGTATATATAAATATACGTGGCTAGATTTATGGGCGTACGTAAGTCACCCACACAGGCCAGTACAGATGGGCGTTACACTTACAATATCGTGTTTTATTGCCATGAGAACTAGAGGCCTAACTTGCAACTAGTGTGAAGGAAAATTGGTTCGCCTTTTTTTATAACCATTGGATCGCCGAGGCGAGACACGACGGCTAGGAATTTATGAAATAATAAATAACTTTGCCGTATTGGTATCGTGTTTATAGAGCGCACAGTGGCGCTGAGCTCATTACCGGGACGATGGCAACACGCGCGGCTGGAAACGGACGGGAAAGAAATTTCACGAAAAAAAAAAAAAGTGACGAATCGAAACCTTACCGTGCCCCCGAAGCTCGATCGGCGGCACACAACGCCGGAAGGATAAATCTATAATGAATCGACTGGAGAGCGCGCGCGGTAATACATTTATGCGAATGAGATAAACAGATATACGCGCGGTACGCATGCATATTATATACGAATGAATAATTCAACGTCCGTATTATGCGGGACGAGCGCGTGTGTATGCCATCGGGTTTCAACGTTCAACAAATTACCTCGAGGCGATAGTTACACGGGCTACCTCCCAATGTACGTCGTTGACGTTGTTACTGTACACACAACGCTCGACGCAACGTTCCCTGATGACACGAATAATGACGATCGGTGCATTATAAAACTCCGTACTGTTTACCTCTTTCGCACTTGAAAAACTTATAAGTAAAAAAAAATTTCGTCTGGAAAAGGAGAAATAATAATCGATATCGATAGGATTACAAAACTCTGCACTGTTCGCCTGTTTCACACACCTTTTTGTTGTTTGGATCTTTGCCTGGGAAAGAATATTATAATAAAAATGAAATATCCGTACTGTCTACCTGTTTCATACATTTTTTTGCTGTTTTGCTTTGCTCGGGGGAAACAAAGAAACAATAATAAAAAATCAAATATTAATCGACGAAGAAAAGAACGATAAATAAAAAGCGGGATCGAATGTATCTCGTGCACAAGTGTTTTTCCATGTATCAAATCGTGTAAGTAGTTCTTAGCCGGTTTGCGAAAAGTGATTTTTCACGCTCGCTATGATGGACACTTCGAAGCCTTAATGACACGTTATGCTCGTCAAAGTTCGTCTTTTTCTTTTTCTTTTTTTTTCCTGATAACAACAAGACGGTAAAACAAGACTCGTTATTATTCGTACACGATCGTGGACTTTGCTTAGTTTCTAATTCAAACCTCGAATTAAAGCGATTGTACGCGCGGAGGGACGTCGTGTTCGGTGTTGTTTTCTGCGCGTGTGCGACATGCACTCCAATTAAAAAGAAAAAAAATGCTTTCGAAGCTCCGCTCCGGATGGGACCCCGTAGTTGAATTTTCCCCGAACCCGCGTGGATGGAGAGAGAGCGAAGGGAGGGATTGACGGAAAGAGCGCGGCTCCGGACCAGTCAATTGAGTGAGACATTTTTCAAAATCTTTCCTAGAATGTTTTACGCACAAGTAGACTGCGGGATTGAGATTTTTGTTACGGCTTATAGAAAAAAATTCGCAGCGGAGAATTTGAAGAAAAAAAAAGTTGAAAATTGAAATTTTCATATGGCTTCCTCATATAAGTTGCAAAATGAAATTTTCATACGGGTTCCTTATATAAGTTGCAAACTGAAATTTTCATATGGCTTCCTCATATAAGTTGCAAATTTAAATTTTCATATGGCGTTCTCATAAAAGCTGCAAATTGGAATTTTTATATGGCTTTCTCATAATGTTCCTTTGTTCGCGAAACTTCTTCTATAAGAAAGCATTTTCTGTATTGTTGGCTTCCTCATAGAGAAAGCTTCGTGAATCGAGGAACATTATTCGAAAGCCATATGAAAATTCCAGTTTGCCGCTTTTATGAGAAAGTCACATGAAAATTTCAATTTGCAACTTATCTGAGGAAGCCATAAGAAAATTTCAATTTTCAACTTTTTTAACGTCAAAAGTCAACGTCGTATTTGACTTTTATGCAAAACGACTGACCGATTCAACTTAAGCGCGGAAAAATACACCGTATATTATTCTGATCGGGGTACATTTTTCTCATGCAAAAAAAATGCTCATCTCTTTGTCCCTTTTAATTTTCATTGAATTCATAATTCTTTCGACCTTCACGCGCGAGTTTCTCGGCGGTTCTTCAATAAACGCCGGGTTCGGAGTTACAATTTGATCGAGATACTTTTTGCTCATTACAAAAAAAAAAAAAAAAAAAAAAAAATCTCCATTCTTGTCCGCTTTTTAATTTTCATTGAATTCATAATCTCTCCACCTTGCCGCGCGCATTTCTCATCGGGATATTTTTTCACATTTAAAAATAATAATTTGTTCTCCATTTTTATCCCCTTTGTAAGTTTCATTGAATTTATAATTCTCTCCACCGCGTCGCGCCAACTTCTCATCAGGATTTCAATAAACGCCAGTCTCGGAGCTGCAGTTCGATCATTATATATTTTTTTCTCATTTTTGTTGTTTTTTTTTTCTGCACTTGTAATTTTTATTGGATCGATAATTCTCTCGTCGATGGGTTCTTTGCCTGCTGCGTAGGCCTAATGCCGCCCGTCGGATCGGTGCGCCGAGCTGCGAGAATGCACACACAAGCCTCGAACGCGACGCGGATATGAGAGCCGCATACCGTTCATCATTTTATTCCTCGGATAGCACGATCGCAACATGGTCATTACGAATGAACGACAAAAACACTCCTCTACTGTTTATAAACGTACACGGACAGGTAGCGCGCCTTGCCACGAGGACGCACCACAATTACTTTAAACGTCGCGTTTGAACTTGTCGTCCGCGACTGCTACTCTGAAACTTCGAGACTCGATCGGACGGGGCTCTTTTTTTGTTGCAGTGTTTTTTTTTCTCTACCTATACTAAGAATATAGGCTTTTTCTTCTTCATTTTCTTCAATAAAAAAAGAGACAACTTAACAGACACTGTTAAGGATTTACATACGTCAGAAAATTACGAGTCATTCTATTTATATATTTTATTTATTTGTGTTATGTAACTCATGCATGAAAAGCGCTACTTTTCGTGCCGGCCGAGAGTGGCGAAAGTGGCGCTTTACAGCCGAGTGTAGTGTAAACGCATGCGCACACCGGTCCGATTTTACTCTGCGCACGCTTTTTTTACTCTGCGCACGCAGAGAAAAAAAGTCGAATGAGTCAACAAAATGTGCGCTTACGGGTGGCGAAACAAATGTTTGGTTGATCAAAAGGAATATCTCGTTGATCGAGCTAACACACCGTCGAATTAAATGTTTCTTTACTTACTGTGACAATTATTTCGTTCGATCAACCATAAATTTGTTTCGCCACCCGTAAGCGCTCATCTTGTTGACGCAATCGATTTTTTTTTCTCAGTGCAGTAAAAAAATTATTTCGTAAAATCTGAATACGTAAGTTTCGTGAAAATTATTTTCGTAAATACATGACATACTCGTTTGTTCAGGCTTGAATATACAAACCTGTCCTTTTATTTCTCGTGTCATTAACAGTTTCAGTTTGTACTTTTGCCTGCAAAACTAGAACCGGATGGTTCCGATCGAAAAATCAACAGATAAAAAATTATCGACGCTTGACGAAAATAAATTGTTGTAAAAAGTATAAACTTATTTGTACTGTGTAGAATGAATTTTTTTTTTATCTAATGATGGTATGAACGCGTGAAGAATAGAAGAACAATTGTCAGAAGGACAGAATTGGCTCCGTGGAGTCAATGCGTGTGTGTGTGATCTCCGGAGGTTTGGTGATTTTTTTCCTTTATTTTTTAACAGAAAAAAAGAAAGGAAACAGTCATTTAATGCGGTGTGTAAAGGCAATGTCATGTACTTAGACATAAGATAAGGTATTATTATGATTGTTAAGGATGGGTTTTTTTTTAAAGTCGAAGTCGCCGTACGGTGCACTAAATACTATACTATAGCGATCGTACGCAAAAAAAAGCAAAAAATCTCGAGGTCAAGAGCCGCCGATACGCATCCGATACGAGTCCTTCAGCCCTGTTTGGCTTATTTGTTTTAACTTATTTATTTGATTCGTTTTACTTTATCTATTTATTAAATTTTTTGTTTGCTTCTGCTTGCAGGAAGACGAATGAAATCCGAGAACTGTGACAATCGAATGAGGCACGATGTCTGAGAGGGACGCCCTTGGCCCATCGCGTGAAAGGGTCATCGGTTCGTCACTTGTATCGTCGAGAAGAAGACTCCTGCATCGAACGGTCGATGAAACTTCGTCGAAGCTTCCCGCTAGTGCGGCACTTATGAAGAGGGTCAAAATACATTCGCGTCTGGTCGATTGAGATTCCAAAAAAAAAAAGCCGAAAAAAACTAAAAGTGATCTGCGCAAAGAATTTTTTATTTCCGATACAGAATACGGTTTTTTTTTTAGTATTTATATTTTCGTCGAGTTCTTCGTCTGTGTAAAGTGCGCGCGCCCGGCACAGGATTTTTGTTATTGTTTTGTTCGTCGTCCGTTCTTTCGTTCCGGAGGAGTTAGGCGATGGACTCGAGAATGAGTCGCGACAGCGACGCGAGCTCGGTGCGCATGAGTGAATCGAAATCGTCGACCGGTAGCGGCAGCGCTGGGCTGAGCCCGCGAACGCCGCCGAACTGTGCGCGCTGCCGTAATCACCGGGTTAAAATGGCCCTGAAGGGTCACAAGAGGTTCTGCAGGTATCGCGACTGCAATTGCGAGAAGTGCAAACTTACGAAGGATCGCCAGAGGGTGATGGCGTTGCAGGTGCGACTGAGACGGGCCCAGGACCAAGACGCCGCGAGAGTAAGGAGGCCCGAGGAGGTGATTTTGTCCTTGTTCCTCAAGGAATGTCGGCTCGGTGTGCGACAGAGTACTAATTATTTCACTTTTTTTTTTCCTTTTTTTTAACTCCAAACCTGTACTCTCGACACTCTCGCGGGAGACCCGACGAAGGAGAACGATCTCGAGTTGCTTACTTAAATTCGTCACGCTGAAGTGCAATTAACAAATGAATGAACAAAAAGGATCAACATTTGAAACAATTTTCGTATTTTTATTGATTTTTTGGGTTACTGTGTTTCAAGAGATACGGTAAAGTTTGAGGAATATAAAATTAATGCACGGTGGGCTCGATAGGGTTGATCTATCGAACTGCACAATATCGATCGGATGGTAAAGGGGCTAAAAGAAAGGTTTTTTTTTTTCTCATATATTCGTCAATTTAATTTTTTTTATTTTTCTCCATATTCTTTCGAGGGCATTGTTGTATAGAATATATATTGGGGTGAAAAACAAAATTAGTCGGAAAAAAATACAAAAAATTGAAAGTTTGTAACTTTAAAAAGATACAGACAAGGGTTGATTTATCATACCATACAATTATCGATAGGACACTAAAGGGGTGTAAAAGGGAAGTTTTTATTCTCCCGTATACTCGTCAATTTAATTTAAATATTTTTTCTATCCTTAATCTTTCGATGTCCTTGTTGTATCGAATATATATTGGGGTGAGAACAAAATTATTTAATTCGAAAAAAAATAGATTCCGTGTTGTTGATCGTTAACCGGAAGTAACGGTGGCGTATTTGCAAATATCGAGTAGAGACTGGACGACTTCTCGGGTCTCTCAGCGGCCGACGACCTCAAGGACCGCGAAGATCGCGCGGCCTTGACACGCTATATTTTTACCAGCAGGTCGAGCCCCAGCCGGTGGAGCTCGATGGAGACCGATTGGTTTCGGTACCGCAGCCCGCTCTCAGCCTCGAAGGTAGTTGCGGTAGCAGCAGCAGCGAATCTCCTGTCAGTAATCATGGGAGTACCGGTGCCCACAGTGGGATCGGCGGAATAGCCGGTGGATTCGTCAGTGTATCATCAAATCGGAAATTGCCCCCTCCGTTGCATACACACCCGCCTGCCGGCGGCCACCTACCACTCCCGCAAAGCGGTAAGTCCCTATTTTCACAGATAATGCACACTTTTTTTTTTTGCTTTTAATCGATTCTTTCGCTAATACGATTTATACCGCAAAAAATTAATTATATTCCCTCTTCCAGACCTGATTTTTAGACCTGAATTTAAAGAAAAGATTTACGACGAAATTGCATTGGAAAAAATCTTTACCAGGATGCATATCTGCTCTTCAAATATTCCAATTTTTACTGTTATAAAAATTACTATACGTATCATCTGTCACATATAATATATTATTACCCGTTTGGGCGGGAAGTCTATTTTCTGTAAAAAAAAAACGTTTCTCAATCGCTGGATACTTTTTTAAAACAGAACATTTGAAAAATCTACTCTTTCAATTTTTGGACCTGAATTTTAAAAAAATATTCATGGTGAAATTACATTCGAAAACCGTTTACCAGGATGCATAACTATTCTTCAAATATTTCGAGAATTTTTTTTGTGTCCACACTGTTAAAAATAATTGTGATTTTAATACGCCGGACTGGAAGTTTTTATGCAAAGACTCGTACATTAAATTTAATGTACAATTGTGGTGAACAATAAATTATTAAAAGTGAAGTGTTTCTAAACATTTTAACATACTATACGTTAATTTTTCATTACAATTGTACACGAAATGTAATATATATGCTTATTCCAAAAAAACTTTCAGTACCAGTACATTACATTTTAATCGATTTTTTCTTCCAGTGTATTTATTTCCGATTAATATTGAGAAATATATTTCCTTTAAAACACCTGTTTCACCACGCGGCGAATAAGGCACGCTCTGAATTTAAGAGTTAACGCCGAGGATATTTTTTTTTTTGGCGTTAGAAAAAGTACATCCGCTCGACCGGAAGCTCGAGATCTCGACGGTTGATTACATCCCGATATTACTTCCATCGAATCGGATTAACTGTACGATTACCTCGCCTGTGTCTACAATCCAAATCTAATCAGTGCGAACCGCTGGTCGCGCCGAAACCCCGGAGTAACGCGAGTCGATTAATCGGGGCGGTCGTCCTATCGTCGCTTGGTTATCAACCTTCCCAACCCGCTTGTCGATGTACCAAGAGCTCCTGCGAGCTTGCACACGCAGACCCAAACCCCCGTGGCTCCGCGTAGTTCGGCGTATCACGAAAGATACACAACGACCTCGAGGTGAGGCTCGAGCCTACCTGTTGCTCTCGCGTCTGCCCGAACCTCTGCCGAGCCCCTTTTATGCCCTGCGAAGCCCGCTCACGGAGCCTCGTAATTGCGTTCCGACAGCCGTGCAACATCGGTAAGCTGTTTGCTGAATCTTTCGCTTATGCCGTTTCATCCTTATCGTTATCGTCTCTCGGCACTTTCGGTTTCCGGGCTTACCTTCCCATCGCGGAATCAATGTTTGGGGCAAAGTAATATCTGCTGGAATAAAAAATTGATGGTCGGTAAAGAAGAAAGATTCTTTATCTTGTCGATCTTCTTCTTTTCCCTCGACTTTTTTTCCGGAGCTCTCGGGTCTCCGCGGAATACATCATCCGCGGCGCGGACTGATCGAGCCGACGCAGCGGAAACTCTTGCACCGAGCGCGGGCTCGGTAATTACGAGAAATCATTACGAAATAAATAATGCGAGAGATACGCAGCGCAGGAAGATGCGCCATCGGTCATGCGGCCGCGCGACACGAAACAATGAGGGCATTCAGGACTCGTCAGCGTTAAATTTTCTCCGGACCAGCTGCGACGATTAAAGTATACATAAATCTGCCTATAATTATATTTACATATATATATCTGAATGGCGTCTTAAAAAAAAAATTATCATTTACACACCGCAGTAGAGTTTTGCTGCAAAGTTTCCCAGTTTCTCGCTGCGACTTCCGTTCCGATAGGACAAATCGGACGATGGCGGATGGAGGACTACAGGCTTTATCTCTCCCCACCGGACGATCTTATAAAGTTCACGATATCAACGGGCCGTTGTAATGATTTACGGCGATCGGACAATATGAGCTCTGTTTGCACAATTTTAGCGACAAGCCGGGGAGATAAAATTATTTTTTTTTTTTGCAAGTCCTGTAATTTCTATGACGATACCCGTGCGATTAGTCGACTCGGGAAGTGTCGCAAAGATTTGATCCCGACCCCGGCAACGACCCGCGATCGAGATCGGCGAGTCTCCTCCGTCGATCTTGCAACTCCTCAAACGCAGTAGAAATGTTTCTTGAGACACTTTTCTTTACAAAAATTTCATTCGACAAATGCAACGACATTTATAGTGACGCGCGTCGACAAACATTTATGTTTTTGTGAAACAGAGGATATCTCTTTTTTTTTATTTTGCATACCGATAGCGATACGCGCACGTGTATGATACATATAGCGCATGCAGGCAATAAAGCAGCGTAGCATGGAGCGCTCACGGAAGCGAGCCGGATTCGTTAATGCCGCGACGCGTTGCAGTCTGCAACGCAACGCCGGGAAAGAGGGGAGGGAGAAACCCGACGAAATCCAAGCAACTCTCTTTCACTTGACAACCCGACCAAATGTCGAGACCGACTTTACGAGCGTTCCGATTGGGCAACGGGTCATTCCGAAGCCGGCTAATATAATACGAACTTATAACCAAAGGTTCTCCCCCCTCCCTCCCCCCTCCCCCCTCCGCCCCACGGAAACCTAGAAGTCGACCCCGTTCGATACTGCACCGTGCTCTCCTCGCCGAACAGAGACACACTCGGAAACACGTATAGTGTTCGCAGTGTTCTCTCGTTCGCTTCTCGCTTTTACGAGCGGGGCCGCGGAGCGTTTTAAAAAGTTATCGTTATTTAGCCTCGTCTCCCCTCCCCCCTCCCCGCCCCCCTTAAACCCCTTCCGACGACCTCTCGTGAAATAGTTTTCTTGGACGAGCCTTGCCATGGTCGAAATCGACCTCGGTTCGACGTCTCACTGATACCCATTTTTTGTTTTCTGTTTTTTTTTTTTTTTTGGGCGTGTGAGAAAAAAGCTCGGAGACCGAAACGCTAAAATCTGCAGGCGTCGTAATGAATAATACTGAGCTGCATTCATAGTTTTATTTTGTAGAGACGGTTTGTCTCCGTCGCTTGTGAGAGCGCCGAATAGTCGAAGTGGCTTCTCACTGAATCGTAATGTTTTTTTGTGTTTTTTTTTTTATTATTTGGGGAAAAATTGTTCCCTACGATATTGATGAAGTTCGTTTGTAAGCGGGGAAAAAGTCAGTGGCTGCTCGAACCCACCGCGCGGTCGATTAGGCTCACCAGGCGATTTATTCGCTTGAGCCAAAAAATATCTTGGTTTGCAAAAAAATTCGTATTAAAAAACAAAAAGGTGCCTTGTTTTACCCAAAAAAATGCCTTATTTTACAAAAGCTTTATTATTGTGCAAAAACTTTTTATGTCGCAAACAATTTCTTAATTTTTGAAAACTTTCTTAATTTACATAAAAAAATATCTCATTTTACAAAAAAATGTCATATTTTACAAATAAATGTATCATCTTAAAAAGAATTAAATTTCTTTATCCAACTGATTGACTCGGTTGCCGGGCTTCGGACATCAGAGACGCGCTCTGTAAACCGCAGCGCGGACCCTTTGACTCGACCTCCTCTAAGTTAACAACTACACCCAGAAAAAAAATTTATTTCACGGCCACCTCTTATTTGGTTTAAGTAAAATATTTCTTTTATTTAAATAAAAATATTTATTTCATTTAAGTAACTATTTACTTAATTTTAATAAATATTTATTTAAATCGAATAAATATTAACATAAATATTCACTTAAACCAAATAAACGGTGGCCGTCAAGTAAATGATTTTTCCGGGTGTATAAAAAGCAAGATTGGCTAAAATCGGGGTAATACGACCCACCCCGATCGGCGCCTGAATCGCCGATGCGCGAACCGGGCCATATTCGCTGCTTTCATCCTACATAATTAAAATCATTATCCTCGTAATACCGCCGGCGACCTTGACGGGGGGGGGGTTTGGTTTGTGCGGTACCCGGTGGTTAGGCCTTGACGGGCCGTTAAATCCCACCCTCCCACTCGCCGTCTCCCAGCGCCGCGGAGCTAATTGATTTATCGTCGTGATGGACACACAGCAGCGCCGTACAATAACCTTCGGAGCGGGAACCCTCTTCGTTTTCGCGGTATTATCCGAGAAATTAACGCCGCAAAATTTCTCGTTCCCGTGCCGTTCAACGGTCAGCGGCACAGCGGTGCGAGGATCGGTAATGAAATCGTGGCGGAGGAAGCACCGGCGGCGGCCAGTCCGAATATTATACGAGGGCAGAATTCGGGGAAAAGGTGGAGAGCCGGTGGAGAGCACGGGTCCATCGCCGGGGGGGCATCATCGCCCCGGGTTCTCGGCTCGGCGGCTACCGGCACGAGGGTGATTATTGCGACTGGTATACGGGGCAGGGATTGTAAAGACGGCTTTTACGAGCCCGCGTTTCGGGACCATTGAGTGGTATACGGCTTTTAATAACCTATCACTCTTCGCTCATTATGCCGGATGACGTAACCGCGACGGCGCAGGAAGGATCATTGAAATAAAGAGCGGAGAAGCGTGAATATGTCCCTCGTCGTGCCCTCGCTCCAAAATAATTTCCATTTTTTTTTTTTATTTTTGCTTTTCATTCTGCCGATGAACATCAAACGGCGTTTCGCAAACTTGTCATTAACCGCGGATGGATGCGAGTAAACATTTCGGGGTGTTCGGCAACCTCGAGGCGCCTGGAAATAATTTTGGGCTCCTAAAGGCAAAAAAAAATGTCTCTAAAATAATTTTTGTTACTGTATTATTTCTAAATTAGATAGATAGATAGATAAGTATCTATTGCACCTTTGTTTGGCATAAGCAATGGGAGATCTGGCTGGGCAGAAGGTGAGGAAGTTGCATTGAATTGCATTGAAGTTGTAATATTATATTTTTCTAAGGCCTTTGCTTTAAAACGAGACTTCCTCACTTTTGCTCAGCCAGAGACACCTCGAAAGATTTGCCCGGAGTTCATCATTGTTTGCGTCCCCTAGTTATTATTTCTAAATTATTAAAAAATATATTTATTATTTTTAAATATATTTAAAATTTCGTAGTATTAGTGAATTTATTGACGATGCGTAACATGGAAGAGTTTTTGGTACATAACAGACTTGAACTGCACATATGCTGCCAATTGGCCATCGACCGAAGTCCTTCAGTCAACGTTTTAAATTACTATTTAAAAGATTTCAAAAACGGCATGATAAGCTTTGTTTAAACAGGAAAAAAAAAAAAAAACGCTCGGAACGTTACGGTCGTAACAAGCAAGATAGTAAATCAGGTCTAGAATCGCCGGTGGGTCGACCAGCTTGGACCCGACGCTTTCGAAAAAAATTTGCTAACAGCATGACAGGCATGATAAGCTTTGTCAAACACGAAAGAAAAATTATGCTTGGAACGTTACAGTCGTAATAATCAAGATACTAAATCAGGACGTGAATCGTCGGTGGCTCGACCAGCCACCGACGAGAATATTCCAAGCGTTCGGTTACGCGTCAACTGTAATAGAAGTAGTTCCTGTTACATATTCAGGGTTGCCGTGAGCGGCCACTTTTACGAACTCGAATTGTTGCCCGGTCTGGATAGGGAGCGCTAAGGGCGGCTACCCTTGTTACGCGAGATGCACCGCCGGGCCGATCTTTGCGGGTGAGGTCGTTCAGTTGCGCCACCGGGGGGTCGCGTGGCTTCCGAACCCAGCGACCCGGGTACAGTATGGGAACGGGCTCTTCTCATTTTTACGATCTTCGAACGGCGACAGGACCTCTCGGAAGTGTCTGACGTCTGACGAAAAGGCTGACTCACTGCTACGAGCGGCTCGTAATTTCTTCATTCCACTTCTCTCGTTTTACTGCTTCTATTTTTTTATGCCCTTCTTTTTTCTGCCCTTCGAGCAGCTTTTTTTTTTTTCTTTTGGGAAAAACTTGACTTTCCTCACTCGCAAACCGACGCCCGCAGATCGTAAATTCGTCAAGGATAAAAAAAAGGTTACAAGTATTTTCACAAGTATTCTCCATAGACGGTGGATAGCATCGAGGAGAGCGTGATGCATCCTCGTTTGTCGAGGAATTTCACTCGCCGGTGGCAAATTATGTCCATCCTCGCCCGCAGCTCGAGCTGCGCCGAGGCCAGCGATGCTCTCCGCTCGGTGCGGACGTTTATAACAGTGTAGTTTTAATATAGTGCTGTACTGTACGATATACCATCCGTGTCTCATGGCGTAAACAGACTTTGGATATTTTCAGCCTCGCTCTCTCCGCATCGGGCTGTAGAATTTTAATTAAGACGTAGCCAGAGTTCCCCCTCCTCCCTCTCCAACTACAGTAGAAGCTCGATTATCCGAAGCCTCCATTACCCGAACTGAGACTTACTTTATCCGAATTTCTATTATTCGTACCGCAGCGCAAATTTGTTTATTTTTTATTTTTGTCAAGTATAAAGTTTCAAATACATCTGTTGGTTATTAATGCATAATTTTGTCTACATTGAAAAAGGTGTATTACCTGTGAAAATGTGCGATACACTGTACTTCAAAGGTTTAAGGGGAGGCTTAACACGTATGAGGGCGAGAGAAACAGAGTTAAAATTTTGAATCAATTTTTCTCCGAAACGATTCTATAAAATTGAAAACACAAAAAAGTTTTTACAAAAAGTTTGTTTTTGACCAATTAATAACTGCTGGAATCTGGGGATGCTTAACCGTGCGGGCATTGGTACCTTAACCTTACAGGGACAACTGTAAATCACCGATTGTACGACACAAGTTTATATACTCGAAAACAAAAATAAAACATCATAGTATCGTAGATACGAAAAAAAAAATTTTCACACAATTGGTACAAAGTATCATTAATAGCATTAGTGAATTGCATATAAAATACACACTACGATAAGCAGCTCGACGGCCCGAATAGTTTATTAACGTTGATAAATTATATCCAGCACTTGGCTCGTTACTCAATACTAAGGTTTATCGTCAGAACAAAAAATCGTCATTTCGTAGATACAAAAACGAAAAGAAAATATATATTTTTACATAATTGTCTTACAAAGTTTTCATCGACTGGTTACAATCATGACGAAAATCGGTGAAATCCATATTCAATAAACTGTTCGACAAGCAGTTCGCAACGTTCCGAATTGTTTATAAACCTCGATAAATTATTTCGTACACTTGGCTCGTTACCCAATACCGTTACGCAAAACGATTTATAAATAGTAGTGATCTTATTAATCGATCGATAAAACGATCTCGAAGTGACAATCTTATGAATAAGCTGTTTCGTCGATAATGTGTCATGCATCCATGTATATATGTATATATATACATATAGTATATATGTATGTATATATATACATATAGTATATATGTATGTATATATATACATATAGTATATATGTATGTATATACACATTTATGTACATATATATATAAATATATATGTGTGTTAAATTGCACGTTCTTAGCTGTTCCTTCTGGCACCACAGTGGGTAGACGCACGCCCAGCCGAGCTCGTTTATGGCTTTATCGCAACAAACACGATTAACAGGCAATAAGTTTGCGATTAGTTCTGGATTGTATAATGGTACACGAGTTGGTCAGTGGCATGCGAGTTTTACACCGCTTGAACCCCACGGAATGAAGGAGTAAACCTGTCGATATGAAATTTCACTTTTGTTTTTATTTTTTTGTTCTCTCCTACCTTTTATGCGAAGAAAATTGCGATAGCGTAATTCAATAATTACGGGCAGAAATAATCGTTAATAATGTTCGTGTCATTTTTACTCAATATGTATGTTGAATTATATTTTTTCATTTTTTTTTCTCCGTTTACGGCAACGTGGTGTTTATGTCTATAATTGCAGATTGGCGGGGTTTCGAGATGAAAAGCCGCGAAAACGCGAATGGCGAGAAAAACGTAATAAACGAGTCACGTTGCGAAATCTCTTTCTCGCGGCTGCTCGCACGTTTTCGTTATGCCGTTAACGGTTGTTCTTTACAGTAGAACCTCTATTATCCGGGCCGGATAGTGAAAAATTCGAATAATCGAAACGCCCCTCTGACCCTATTGTTGACCCCCCTCCCTCCCCCCCCCGATCCTAATATTGACCCGCTGACCCTAATATTGACCCCCTGACCCTAATATTGACCCCCTGACCCTATTGCTGACCCATCTGACCCTATTACTGGACCATCTGACCCTATTACTGACCCATCTGACCCTATTACTGACTCATCTGACCCTATTACTGACTCATCTGACCCTATTGTTGAACCCTCTAACCCTATTGTCTCCCCCCTCTTCCTATTATCTCTCTCCCTATTATCTCTATTATTGGTTCTCTTTGACCCTATTATTGACCCTGACCCTATTATTGACCCCTTTTAACCCAATTATTGACTCGTCCCCTGTAACCTAATTATTGACTGCCCCCGATTATTGTACATTTTTATTACATTTTTTTCTTGAAATCTTTTTATATTACAGAGAGATACATATAATCTTTGTAGTTTATAGAATTACGAAGAAGGGATTAATGGCGCTGGGATCATCGGTGATAAATTATACAGGTTGTGCACTTTTCCGTCACCGGACGAGAGGCTGAGTCATCGACGTCTAAGAGCGAACGTAAAGACACCCTCCGTCCGGCATTCGGAGTGATGAGAAACGAAAGGGCGTATCTCGCGCCATTTACATGGTAAATCGACGTGCGATACGCCCTGCTGCTTCCCAGCATCCGATACATGCATAAAGTTCGAGTCGACTGAAGCGGAAGTTACGACTGTCGCGAATTCGGATATCTCGTAGCTCTGGTATTATAGTTGAACACTGATACAAAAAAAAAAATGCTGTTGAATCGACTAAAGATTCGGGCAGGGACGTTGAAATGAATATTTTGTTGGTCAAACAAAATATTTTAATGCTTCAAAATTATTTTGGTGAAATCCATTTGAAAAAATGTTTGTATTAAGCCAATCTTTTGGGTGTAATAAAAAAAATAGATATATTTATTTGACCGTCCATGCTCGAATCTTTCGTTGATTCCGTCGTATGTTTTTATCAGTGAATGCACAACGTTACCGAGCGATCAGTGATACGAAAAATCAAAAAATGTAAGAAATTTGATAACATACTTAATTAAAAGTTAACATATAAAAAATATATTTGATAACCCACAGGCCGCGAACTTTTAACCATTTTCCAAATACGATTGATTCGCGTCGGTTCGCATCGTGGCTCAAAAATATGTTGCCACAAACATAGCTCATTGTACATGGAACCAATAAGCCAAATTTGGTCAAGTCACTTTGAGCAGTTCCGAAGAATTTTGGCGCATTCGGAAACGCGCCGAGGAGCGACATAGCAGTTAAGGAAGTTGGAGCGCTTTACACTAGTCAATAGAGTGCTAAATTTGTAATGCCGTTTATACAAAATTTCAAGCATATATTGATTATAGTGGACGGTTGTTTGTATTACAGCAAATCTCCTTAACCTAGATAAACATTAATTGGAAAAATATTAACCGGTTAGTGCTATTTTTTTGAAAAGGAACATATTCGTTAAATTTTTTCAAAGAATAATCAAAGATAGATGCGTAAGAGTTTGTACGGATGGCTTAAAAAAATCTAGCACTCATTTGACTAGTGTGAAGCGTTCCAACCTCCTTATATGCCTAACCTAAGCATTTCATCCGAAGGGCAGTCGGAGTTAAAAACAAAGCAAAAAACAAAAACAGAACGAAAAATCGTACGACTGCCCGTATAAGCTTTGTCGGTGGCTATTGGTGCGTAACTATACGTAATCGCAGCCTTGCACACCGGTATCGCGTGACGCTTGAGACTCGATTATTAACAACTTTTTTTTCTCGTCTTGAAACATTTATAATTCGTCAATATATCAAAGAAACGTACATGGTACACTATAAGAAGATTATAAGTCTCGTCCCCAAGTGTCCTTTATTAATTCTTCGTACATCGTACGGACGATAGCAATTATATTTGTACGTGTCGGCTGAACGTTCTTTTTCTTTTTTTTGGCCACCGTTCCATCTGCCGCGATGCTGGTCGGCAATTAACGCTTTGTTGTTCAAGTCCGACGGAATTAAACTGAATAAAATTTTGTATCAGATCAGTAATAGTGCCGAAGGTCAGGAGAAATTGAGTTCCGTCGAGGATTGACTTTCTGTAGTACACCACGAGTACATAAATTTTTTTCACATTGAATGAAGTGCCGGTAACACTCGAGTTGCACAAGTCTTCTCCATGCAGCTATCTCTCCCTCCTTAAAGTAATTTCCCTTAATCGACCGAATGTTTTCATCGGTCGATAAGGGAAATTTCCAATTTTTCTTCAACTTTATTTTACAATTGTTCATCAATTTTATTTTACAATTGTTCATCAATTTTATTTTACAATTGTTTATCAATTTTATTTTACAATCTCCTTCAATTTTACTTAATTGTGTTTCATTATTTTATCTGGAAGCCCTGTTACCCCTTGTTGAAAACATGGGGTAACATTTACCATTTAAAATTAAACACGCAAGAAATGTGGTTAATTTTAACGGTGTCTGAAAAAAAAGTATCGTACGCTACACGGGGTGGGGTAGATTTTAACATCGCGTGATTTCTGCCCTCGCTTCGCTCGGGCATCAAATTTCACACTCTCGGCGAAAATCGCGCACTTCCCTCCCCTGTAGCATAATATACTATTTCACATCGAATGAAGTACCGGGTATGGCCCGAGATGCGCGAGTCTTCTCCCCGTAGCTCACACTTCTCGTAGTAATTTCCCTCAATCAACCGAATAGTTTCATCGCCACTCTTGATACCCAATTTAGTCGACTCGAAAAATTATTTTTCTCCCTTCAGCGCACCTCGTGTAATGGCTTTGTGAACGATCGCTCGTTTTCTTCAATTTTATTTTCCACCTATAATAGTCCCGATAGCCGTTTTATATTTCTCCCTCCGGATCAATAATTCCTTATCCATCCCACACAACGCCAATTCGTTACGAAGAATTTTTCGTGACTGACTGTTGACGAGCGCGAGTATAATTATAGCGTCGGGGTGTCAAAGTCGGAAGGCCGCGATAGCGGGGTGGGCGAGAGACCGCGAAGGTAGATAAAATAATAAAAAGAAGAAAAAAAAAGGGCAGAAATCGACTGAGACGCTGAATCGATCTCGCGTGCAGCTGCATCCGCTTCAGGTAGAAGACGCGTGCACCTGACGCCCTGTGCGCGGTCCCTCATTCAATATAAAACATTTATACACTCCCGGTTATATTGCTGCAAACAGGTCTGGTGAGTAACAAAGTGGCGACGAACCTCGAGTTTTCTCACGTGCGTCACTCCTTATATCTGGAGTATAGTCGATACGTGGATATAACGCACTGTATCTAAGCGCTTGGAAAAAAACGTTACCAACGTCATTCACTTTAAGGTCTATTTTAGCGTTACTACAGGGTAAGTCAGGGTGATATTGCCACGCGGGTGATATGGCTACCGGTAATATCTCGTAAGGTAACAAACGAATGGCGCTGTCGTTTGCACAGTTTTTTGTATATGTCGATGCAATACGATTGCACCGAAAATTATATGATTGTATGTGCAAGGGTCAGTGCGATATGTCACGTCGCCGTAACCCCCGCAGTTTCCGGGTGATATGGCCAGTAAAACCGTTTTCTCTTCATTTTGACATTCGAAACATTTGACGGAGGTGATTATTGTCTTTCTGCAGTTCATGTAGTCAACGTAAAGTACACTAAGACATGTTTTGTGCGATCCCTCTATGCTTCTCTAGGCCTAATCGACTACCATTATTACTGCGGCCATATCACCCGTAGTTTCCGGGTGATATGGTCAATCGCAAATATTTGTTTATAGAGCTGCAATTAAATCACGCATCCAACATATCAAAAGTTCTGAGTGAATTACTTGAGTTTAATGTTTCTGGAGTTGGTTACGATCACAATTTTAAGGTTTTTTCAACGTTAACCCTATCGTTTTTGTGCTCAAAAGGAAGCATGGTCGTTTGCTCTCAGCAAAAAGTCCCCCGTATTTGAAGGCTTAACGTTACACCTCAAATTTTCATTGTTTAAAAAACCATGACCATATCAACCTGACTTATCCTAAGCCATGCTGTTTTCATTTTTTTAAATTTTTTCACCCGTCTTCATGAGCCGTTTTATGCAGTTGTTATTGGCAATGGCAGACCGGTTAGAAGAGGCAGCCTAATAACAGACGGTTGAAGCGGCGAGGTGCTCGAAAGAGTATGTGCAACGCTGCTGTTCGGAGAGGGCATACAGGAAGACACAGAGTCGTCCGTCAGGCACGGGAAGTGCCGTCGCGAATGTTATGTCGCGTGCGCACCTCGCAATGCAAAACGTTTGCTGGCCCGGCCCCGAGGCTTCCATCTTTCCTCCCTCCCGCCATCGACGCGTTAATACCCAGACTCCCGTCCGCCGAGCCGGACACCGGGCCGGTATGCGACACTGAGGGACTCGCGAGGAGACGCGTGAAATGCTCGCAAATCGTCCCATTGACACGATCGCCACACATAGCTGTGTATCGTCGACCTCGGGTTGTTATTATTGCTATTATCATTACTACCATTATTATCATTATTAGTACAATTATTTTCACTGTCATTAAAATAATTATTATTATGATTGGTATATGTTGCAAATTTACAGCGCATTCTTCTATATAGGCTGTAAAAATAAATTGTAAATTTTATGCACTGGACTTGAAATTTTCTCACATTACTTACATTAGTTGAACATTAATGGACTTTGTTTTTGTAAAATAAAAATACGACGACTCTGAAGATATTCGCATGACATCAAGTTTCATCTTTGGCCCGTCTCTATCAGTGCACGGCTTTAGCAACAATAACCAATTGTTCACTTATAGAATTTTAATCTCCAAGTGAACTTCCTCGAGCGAAGTTTGTACAATGCAAAATACAACCATTATAACTTGATGAAATTTTGGCACATGCAGATATCTTCAGGGTCATGAAATCCGAGGTGTTAAAATTACAAATCTTTTGGATGAAGTTTACAGAAATGTTCATTAAAAATAAAAATTTAAGAAAGAGTTTAGGTAAGAAGGCTTCCAATACCGTTAATTAATTTTCAAACGTTTTTTTTGACAGTGTAGGATAATTTGTCTCATATGAGGTGGACATAAATTCGGGGACCGATTAAAGGCGGTGCAATTTTATCGGAGTATCTTAATTATCTGGAATATCGGTGCCATAAAAAAATACATGTATGTATATGAAAATATTGACTCGGCTGAACTTGAAACTAATGACTTTGACACAAAGGAAGTTGAATTCGTTAGTTGATAATATTGATTACAAAATTTTTATTATCTCGAGCACATCGAAAGTTATTCGATGCACGAATTTCAACTAAGTGTACCTTTGCTTTGTGTATTTGCCAAACATTTTTTATCCACAAAAACCTCCGTGAATTTCTTTTTTTTTAATAAGATTTTTTGAAAATAAATAAATGTTACATCGACTAAAAACATGTTGTGGATCTTTCTGGTCGAGATATATTTTTTTTTAATGTACGAACACGTCTTTACCGTCACAGTCCTTCATGACTTCCGGGTCACCGGATTTTGTTTACTCCGTGTAAAATTGTTTGTGTCGAGAAGTTTGTTTGCCCCGTTCATGGGAAAATCCGTAGCGACGAAAGATCCGAGGTGCCGATGTCGCTGCGAGGGGATGCGCGATCGTTCGCTCGGCGCGTCGAGGCAATGCGAGAACGGGAATAACAGTAAAGACGCATAGAAGTCCTTACATTTTGTTCTTTTTTTTTGCAATAAGATTTTTTTAACAACAAAATATTAAATTAACTTACAAAAAGTGGTACTGACGTTTTTTGCCCACTAACGTCCACAAACCTCTTTTTAAATTAATTTTACAACAAAAATGTTGCCCATTTTCCAAAAATGTTGTTTCATTTTATTAAAATGTTTTTTCCTTTTGTAAAAATGTTTGTTCATTTTACGAAAATATTTGTTTATTTTACAAAAATATTTGTTCATTTTACAATAACTTTTTTGTAAAATTAACAAGAAAATAATTCTGAACATTTGTGGACAAAAAAGAAGTTTTTTAAGAGTACAAATCTTTTTTACTGTGTCGGCATGTTAGTTTGCGCGGTCATCGATAAAAATCCGTAGCAACGAGAGATCCGAGGATCGAAGTTCGCTCTTGGTCTCTCTCGAGGTGCCGACATCGTTGCGAGGGTATGCGGGATCGTTCGTTCGGCGGATCGAGGAAATGCGAGAACGCGCACAGCAGTAAAGACGCTCCGTCACAGTCTGCCGAATCTCGAAGCGACGGTCTCGCAGCAGTCGTTTTACGACGGGCAGGGTTAAATGATCTGTCGCTTTCATCCCCATTCCCTCCCTACCTTCCGTTCCCTCCCTCCCCGTTCGTACATGTCACAATTCTGGCGCAGGAAACCACCCCTCGTCCGCGAACTCGCTCCGACAACTATAATAAATTCAGTGCGGTTAGTGTTGGCTCGTATCAAAGCCCCGATCGGTGGGGAACATCCCCGCGCCGACAAATGTCTCTAATGACCCTCCGATGAATCTTCCCTCGGGACAATAAATCCCAAATTAGCGCGGCGAGTGACAGAAAACCACCGGCTAACAGAACGTTTTATGAGGATGATCCTCGAAAGGATTGAATTAAATTTTTGACCGCTCGATATCTCTGTCGGGCATAACTTTGCCTCGTCATGAGTCTTCCGAAATTCCGGACTCTGCCAGCAACCGAGAGACCGTTCCTTCTCGGCTCTTTCCCACATTAATCGGGTGAGCTGAACGGAGTGAACAATTCTTCCACCTTTTTTTTTAATAATTTAAAAATTATTTAAGGATGATTTAAAGATCATTTTTTAAATACTAGATAGATTTAGGGTCGCATATTAAGGTATTAGGTTGAACTTGAAATCGTACTTAAGATCAAACTTAAGTTCGATTTTAAGATTAAACTTAAGTCCAAACTTAGGATCTAACTAAAGTTGGAACTTGAGGTCAAACTTAACCACGCAATGACGTTCGGGTCAAACTCCAATCTTAAGTTCAAATTAATGTCTTAAAAGTCGACCCTTAGATAGATTGCTTGTTGCTTACATAGAGTACAGCGAGGTCTCTTATAGCAAGGGGGATTTACAGCTCTGCTTATCGTAGGAATACATAACAGATATAAAAATATCGAATAAATATATCCGTAAGGAACAATATGGAACGATAATAAGGACGAGAATAAGGAACAAACATTTTTTCATCAACACTCCGCAAGGGATTTTTTTTTTTTTGTTCAGTGTAGCTACCTTAAATCTTTGTCAGTTCCACGTTTCTATTTCGCACAACTTTGCCTCATCACGAGTCTCTCTAAACACCTCTCCGCGCCAGAAACCCGGATCCCGTTCCTCCCCAACTCTCCCCCAGAACGGAGTGAAAATGTCCTCGACCCTCTTTGGGGAAAAAAAATAATCTTTTTTATTAACGCCATATCAAAAGAAAAACATGAAAATTTCTCGTATTTCACAAACGGAAATTATATGTCTGTAGAAGAAAATATCCTCCCTAGAGTATTCATTTTTTTTTTTACATACTCGCTGTTTATTTTAATTTTAAAAAATTATTATATATTTTTTTTTTACACTGGAGGAGCTTGCCGAGCGTCCGTATCGATTGGGCGTCGAAACTGTCGGGCTGGCGTGCCGGGCAGTCCGTCGACAGCGGACCGTCACCTGACTGAGGGGGTTTCGGTTACAAACGACAACGGTATCATTGATACAAAGCATCTCCCTCCGCGTCGCGCGGCCGCGGGGGTGGACAAACGGACGACGCTGCCCGGCCGACGCGTGTGTTTCCCCCGTGCGTTCTCCAATGGTCGAAGCGAGCCGTTTTCCCTCTCTGCAACTCGAGACCCACTGCCGGCTCGCTCGGCCGCGGAAAATCGCCGATCCCTCGCGGGCTATCCTCGTCGCACGAGTAACATGACGCACATACGCGTACACATACGTTCGCGCGTCGAACTAAAGCTCCGCTCGAGCTCAGTTGTACCTGCGGTGTTACGCTCCGTACGCACTCGACGGATTACGAGCGTCGGGCGTAACACCGGAAATACCATCGGAGCTCGAGGCAGCTTCGACTGTCGGCCTCCTATGACAGAGCGCGCGTTCCTCGTCGTTTTATCCTCCGTCTGTCCCCCGAAAAGATCGTCGTCGAGAGATCTGACGAAAATAAAAAATAAAGAATAAATGAATTAAAAAGCTGCGGGGGATGAAACGAAAATTCCAAGGGTATCGCGTTGACTCTTTGCGCAATCCGAAACAGAGTGAAACTGTGCGCGCGCGAGGAGGCCTCCAATACCGCAATGTTGGGAAGGGTAGTTTGGATTTTTCTTTAGCTGCAATAACTACGAGAACTTTTTTTGATGATTTTTTTTTTTTTTTTTCGAGGAAATTGTCGAAGCAGTTTCGACTACCGAGCTCCTATGAAACAGCGCCGTTCCTCGTCGTTCTATTGTCCGTCTGTCCTCCGAAAGGATCGTCGTCGAGAGATCTGACGAAAATAAAAAATCAAGTAAAATAAAGAATAAACTAATCAAAAAGCTGCGGAGGATGAAACGAAAATTCCAAGGGTATCGCGTTGACTCTTTGCGCAATCCGAAACATCACGAAAAACACGGGCACGATGAGGTCTCCAATACCGCGATTTTGGGGGTAGATTGGAATTTTTATTGTAACTAAAGCATCAACAGAAACTTGTCTGATCAATTTTTTTTCCTGATAGTCCGAAAGACTGCACTTTGCCGTAGCCCTCCGATTTTTTCACAATTTTTTACTACCCCAATTTACTGCCGAAGATAAAAAATTTCTGAGCCCCGGGTTCTCGCTCGGGGGAAGGGAGAAGGGTCGGGTGAGTTTAATTACCCTTTGATCGAGTTCGTAGTAGCGAGCCGATTGAATGGTAACAAAAGTGTCCTTATCGCCTTCGTGCCTTGACTCCCACATTGGATTGTCACAGACGAATCAAACCCGACACCTTCACCGATAACTCCCCGCCATAAGAACGTCACATAACGCCCTCGACGAAATCTCGCACGGTGACGTGAGCATTGTATATATACTCTTCCACACGTACGAACGTAAATTATGCGCGCCTCTCCATCCGTGTTCATATTGTATAAAAAAATAAAATAAAACATAAAAAAATTAAAAAAATTAATGTGGTTGAAAACTAAGGCTGCGACAATGTTATCGCTACACCCGCAGGTGGTCCCCGCTCCACGGTGGTGTTGATACGGCTCGTAGTGCAGTCACCGGTCTCAATTTTCCCTTACTTTTTCGACTCTCCTCCGTTCTCGTCCGGCTCTCTTATCTCTTGTTTTAGTCACCCGATACGAAGTGCGGTACACAATGAGCCGGTATTCCCGCCATTATTTTTCAACCCCGACCACAATGGATCGTTCGAGGCTCCGCTGCGTTAAAAAAAAAAAAAACGCCCCGCGCACGTAAGCAATTTTTCATGACAAACAAGTTTTGCGGAGCTCCCCTTTCTTACAGTAACGAGAACTGAATTTTAAGAAAACAAAAATATACAAAATGAGAGAAAAAAAATTTTCTGAAACTGCTAATATTTAAAGGGTGTTCAATGGATCCGACGAAAAATTGCAGGGCTGTCGATGGTTGGCTTATTTGAATAATTTTTGGTCGTCGGGCCGGTCGTGCCGACTTAAGTATCCACCGCTAAGAGGCATTTGGCGAACGTACCGAAGGTGAAAAATTAAATGAATTGTACCAAAAAAAAAAAAAAAAAAAAAAACAAAAAAAGTGGTATGATTTCACGGATGTAAGTGACCACGTCACTTTTCTCGTCGAACTTCTGTTGCGCAATTTCGTTTTGTACGTTTGCGCCTTCTTCGAATTCTCTCTTCCCGGTCGGGTTGAAGCGGACGCAGCGGTAGCCACAATATCGTTACGCATAATACGCACTAAGCGTATCAGACTGTTATTGTTATGCCGCTGCTTGCGGGTAGATGTTGCGTACGGCGGGGCTCAAAATTATTGCGTGATGTCACTGAGTGCCAACCGTCGCTTATACCCTTTTCCTCAAAATTTGTTTGATAAATGTCGAAGTAAGCTCGGACAGCTGGGAGCCTCGGACTGAGCCGGGTCATTAATGGAAACGCTGGAGGACACTACAAAAAAATTGGGTTCGTGTTTTCCGATCGTTGTCGTCATTGAGTAAGCATCGCGATCTTTATTTTCATTAATTCGGGAAAAGCGGGGCAAAATGGGATAATGGTGAAAAAACGAAATTTTTCGATAACTTTTGGATTGAAAATCCGGATGTATCGTTGGGACAAAATGGGGCGTTCAAAAATTATTGGAGAATTGAGTTTTTTTCCCCCACTGTCCCATTTTGCCCCGCCCTCACCTACCATTTTCCGTAAAATTGTTTAACACGTTGTAAGTCACACCTCCATCCGCACTCTTGCATTGTAAAGATTAAAGTACTTTCATAGCAAAATTAAAGTAATTAAAATTAAAGTAAATTTATTGAAAATAAAGTATTCCCAATGTTTTTAATATACACCGAACATTAATTTTTCATCGCAATTGTACATGAAATTTAATGTACCAGTTTTTTCGTAAAAACTTCCAGTCCGGTGCATTCAATTTACAATTTTTTCTAACAGTGTGACACGCGTTGTTACAGTGTAGTAACGCGTGACCTCCACTCCGCGGCCGTTAGGCCCGATTCGGCACGATGTCGGACGTTGTGACTTATAAAAGTTTAATAAATGTCGCAATACGTTCGAACAGCTGCGCACCGCGGACTCAGCTGAGTCAATAATGGAAACGTTGGAGGGCACTGTAAAAAATTTGGTTCGTTTTCCGATCGTTGCACGGAAAAAGTTACACAAGGTTTAAGCCTAAATTATGTTTTATTGCTGCAGTTTCTTAAAAGACAGACGACAAAGTGTCCGGAAATTGGTACAAGCGTTACTACATACGCGACCCAATAACCGGACAGTCTGAAAAAGTTAAGTTAGCCAGCTTTTTACGTAGTTTAGCGTCCCGCAATTTGTTCATGTTGTTTATTTAAAATTTTTACTCGGTCTCTATCGCAATCACACGTGTTTAGCCTCCTCTTAAGGTGGGGCTGAAGATCCAACACAGTCTCAAAATATTTTTAATCCATTTTTCTCCGAATCAGTTTTTCATTTTATGGAATCGTTTTGAAGAGTAAAAATGGATTCAAAATTTTTACTCTGTCTCTCTCGCACGCATAAGTGTTTAGTCTCCCCTCAAGGGAATACGTCACGGATCGTCGTTTCGAATCATTTCGATCGATACCTATCTTCGAAAATCTATGGGTGCAGCTCGATTTTATTTTTTTAATACGTCCCTAATAATGTTATATTACAAAAAAAAATTCTAATACAGTAGTCTAGAAATATATTAAAAAAAAAAAAGAATGTTGCTTTTCACGCGACACCATATGCAGCATGCCAATTGACACAATTTTAAGCTCATGTACCTCGGAATCCATGTGGGGAAGAAATTATTAGAAATTCTTATAAAAAACCTTGTTCATTGCTTTGTAACACTTGTGATTTTTAGTTCCAAAAGTAGAAAGGTCGTTGTGTGACGTATTCCCTTAATTGAAATCAGAAAATTCCGAAAATCACCAAATTTGAACTCTCAGTCCGTCACGCACGCTCTGTCGGATGTGTTCATTGCGCTCTAACTATCGAACAAGCGCGTATTTATCGGTTCAATTGTAGTGAAATCGGAACGCCAGACTCTTGACAAGTATGAGCCGAAGACCAATGGCAAACATTATTTTTTTTTTAAGTTGTGGCCAATCGCGACAAATTGCGATAACGCCGCTTGGCCTGCCCGTTTAGATGTCCAGCATAGCTTCAATGTATAATCCTCGCGGTTCTTGTCCAAACATAAACTCCATAATACCATTGCCGCAGTGATATCTCCAGCGGATCTGTTCTCGTCCCAGCAGCCGGTCGCGATTTCACCCCCTCCTCGGTCTCCCCCCGCATCCCGCCGAGAGATTTATCGGATAATCAAACGTTGTTTACCGCGCCGGCGCGCCGGAAACTTCCGCAACTCGAACGATCGAGGCATGCAGGGTTGGCTCCCACAGAAAGACATCGCGTCTTTGTTACGCATGCGCGTACACACACTTGCGACTTTTACTTCATCGAAGTTCTTTCATGATTATGCCGGGCGGCAACTCTGCATCACCCTAATCGATACTCGCGGGAAAGAATTATCTGACTGATGCTTCGTAAATAAATATGTATTTGAATTCAAACAATATTCATTTGAATTAAATGATATTTATACGAATTAAATGATATTTATACGAATTAAAAAATATTTATGCGAATAATAAAATATTTATGTGAATTGAAAAAATACTTATTTGCGGAACGAATAAATCATTTTTTTGGATGCACATTCCGTCGATCACTTTGCACCGATAGAATCGAGTTGACTCAATAAAATTTGTTAGAATGAACAGTTATTCGAAGAAAAAAAAAAAATTAAACAAATTTTAATATATACATCGACAAGCAAAGTGAGATTTTTGAAATAATTATCAATGTATATACATACATATATGATCGCTAATACCGTTGAAAATCGGTCACGAGAAGGGGGCCATTTTCCAAACGCCACGTCGCAAGCCAAGATTTCGTTTTATGGACGGAGTGTTCGCTATGCGGCGGGGTTTGGGGTACGTGAAATTTCCGCTGCACTCGCAAATCTTACGGCGAGGAATGGGTGCAAAGAAGGAGGCAGAAAAGAATGAGACTGGCAAACGGAGGAGGACAGACGGGGGAGTCTCGTCTCCGAACGTGGCGACGAAGAGCCGTAAAACGGAAGTGCACGGCTACCGGATAAAGCTAGAACCCGGCACGGAATAAATTGCGCCTGAATCTCAAAAATCCTCATTCCGGCTATGCGGTCATCAAAACTCTTTTCTCGACTCGGCGGAGAAATTTTACGAAGTTTTCCGTCGTGACGAGAACGCAGAATAGACGAGATTTATTCTTTCTCTCCTTGGACGGCTTGTAATAACGCGTCGATCTCGCGATTGTAGTTGTCCGGATTTTACAATAAATCGCGTTTTGGGCTCTCGGAGAGCCCAGCCTACAGTTCTCGCCCGTTTGGGCCACCTGAGCGTCGAAGCATTAATTAATTAGCCAGTTGCAACTAGGCTTAATAAATAAACTGATAAAAAAATTACATTGCAAAACCAATGATCCTTACTTTTTCGCATAAAAAATAATTCCGATGGGGATCGTCTAGATTTTAAGTTACGACAATGACAAGAAATCATGGTTTCAAACATAATTATAATTTAACCATTCGAATACATACTATCGGAAACTATCTGTATAGACGTTCCGTCTGGGAACTATTTGGCTATAGTAAGTAATAATGCTTTTTCTCAGTGCATCTGCAATATCGCAGTTATGGTAATTTATTTAAAAAATAATAATAATAAATACTTAGAAATATGCTTAGGACTATTTCTAAATACTTAGAAATCTGATAGAAATACGCTTATTTAATTATCTAAGTTGCAGCAGTACAATATTATCGGCGTATCGATAAGCTCAGCATCAATCTTGCGATTCTAATTGTCCACATTTTACAAGAAATCGTCTTTGGGGATCTCGGAGACCCGAACCGACAGTTCTCGCCCATTTGGACCATTTAACGGTCGAAGGATTAATTAATTAGCATGTTTCAATTGAGCTGAATACAAATATCTACAGTTCCGCAGGCAAATTAATTTATTAAATAATAATAATAATAATAATAAATATAAAGATGTTTTTTTAATTATCCAAGCAGCGGCACAGGATTGTCGGCGTATCGATAAGCTCAGCGCCGATGCGATAGGGGCCCACACACGAGCTGTTTAAACGGATAAGTGCCAGGGACATAAATCCCACAACAAAACCATTCATTCATAATATACTTAGCCTCTCGTCGCATTAAATTATAAACATCCGACGATCATTCGCGCTCGATGACCGCCGTGGTAGTCTCGTAGTCCCACGTTGCCACGACTTTCGGTCGATTATATTGATCAGTACCATATCGCGCAGCGATAATTCTCATTGAGAATACACATTCTATATTTGTTTTAGTGAGTCATCGTCGATGGCGTTTGCGAGGTAATGTTGCTCCTTCGCGGATCTCGTCTTTCATATTATAACCGTTTTCCGGAGCTTCGTACCCTTTGCGAATACTCGGAGTAGAACTCCGATTAACCGGGGCTTACGTACTATTAATGAAAAAAATATCCAAAGCATTACATTCTGGTTCACACTATTTAATAATTAAGTGAAAGTTGTACCAAATGTCATTGTAATTAGTCAAAATAAAGTCGTATCATCAGCCATTATTGACTTATATACTTTCGCTGTCTAGTTCGGATTAACCGGGATTTCGTTTAGCCGGGGACTCTTCGGTCTTGAGCATCCCGGTTAATCGCTGTTATATACTGTACACTTTTTGGAGTGTTTCTTTTCTTATATGAAAAAAATGTAATAAAATAATGGATTTTTGCGTTTTTCTTTCTTACACCGTGCATATATTTGGGGAAATTGGGTATGAGAATATGTGGATTATTTTCGAAGAACGTTAAACTGGTCGCGCAATTTTTTTTCAACTATCGTCCGTCTCGCCGCACGATTGATGGGACGTGCTATGTCGCGCGAACGGTTTACTCAGAGTCGAGGATCGTTTCTCCTATCGTTTTTTGTTCCCCGTTAATTATGGTCCATCACGCGGAACTCCACTTCAACTAATTAGCGGATAAATAAAAAAACAAGAAGTAATCTGTCGTGCGATCTCTCGATTACTCCTATGAGTCTCTGAACATAACTTGCAGTGATTGATTGTGGAATATACTTTGAGCCACAAGCTGCCGGCTCCCGGGGCAAGCTTCCTTTAGGATTCTTCAGGTTTTTCGAACTGTGGATCTTCTGCCTCACAAATATAAAATATAAAATATAAAATATAAAATATAAAATATAAAATATAAAATATAAAATATAAAATATAAAATATAAAATATAAAATATAAAATATAAAATATAAAATATAAAATATAAAATATAAAATATAAAATATAAAATATAAAATATAAAATATAAAATATAAAATATAAAATATAAAATATAAAATATAAAATATAAAATATAAAATATAAAATATAAAATATAAAATATAAAATATAAAATATAAAATATAAAATATAAAATATAAAATATTGTTAATGCGTATAATTATCGTTAGGTATAAAACTATATTAAGGTGATAATTGTATAAATGTATAGCGTTGGCAATTAATTTCTTAAAATACCAAATATCAAAATGGTGCAACGTCGAAGCGAGGGAGCTCGTTCATTTCGAGTCTCGCGTGTGAAAAAAAGGTGTACGGCATCGTGTGAACCGTTGCGGTCGGCGTTCACGGCAAAATGGCGACCCGAGAGACTGCAACGCTCACAGCAGGAGCGAGCAAAATCGCTGGTTTTCCCCCTTTCTATGGTTCTCCTCTCCAAGCCCCGGCGCTCCCGCCCTTTTACTCCCTCTTTTAATCGTGTTTTATCTCTCCCTTCCTCTCCCCCCTCTCTCTTTTCAGCTTAATCCATACGTATTTTTCCTCCACATTATCTCTCTCTCGCTCTCGCCTCTTTCGTTAAGCATCGAGCGAGCGGCAATATTGCACACGGGTTTGCCTCTGAAGAGAATGGATGCAAGATAACAATCGCATGTGTAGAAACGGAGATCGTGTGCGCGCGTACGGCGGTAGTATGCGAAGCGTGGAGAGTAACGGAGTCGAGCGGAGCTGTCCGTTTCGCGACGCATGTTTCCCCACACACCTGTCCCCGCCTCCTCTGCAACTACACGCGTTTCGGAGTACGAGGCTCTATTCGAGGAGTCCGTTCGTACAACGTTTCAAAAACAATTTGCCGCTCGCTCCGTCCCCGTGGGCGGAGCAAACGGCACTCCCGACAACTCCGTATTGGCTCGCGTAATATCTAATATATCATGTCATGAAACTCCGCTTGCCGCTGGGAAAGTATTGCCCGTTCTCTCTTCCTGTACATACATATATATATTTCATAAATAAAAACATACAATATGTATAATTTATGATATATAAAATATTAAATAAAAAAAGGCACTCTCGACAACTTTGTCTTGGCCCGCGTAATATCTAATATAATCATGTCATGAAACTCCGCTTGCTGCTGGGAAAGTATTGCCCGTTCTCTCTATTCCTGTACATACAGTTATATATTTTTTAAATAAACATTTACAATAAATATATAATATGGATTATTTAAAATTTAAAAACAACAGCACTTTCGACAACTTCGTATTGGCTCGCGTAAATCTAATGTATCATGACATGAAACTCCGCTTGCTGCTGGGAAAGTATTGTCCGTTCCCTCTTTTTGTATATATATTTATGTATATGTCTATAAATGGACTTTATATGGCTCGATATGCTAAGGGCTTTCTATATTTTACCCCACCACATATATTCTATAATCGTTTCTGTAATCCACTTAAAGTTTCATAATTGCCGTTCGTGTCGGGAGAGCCATTATCGTGATATCGTCCATCCGATGATGATTTTGTCGGCCTCGATTAAAAGTTTATATGCACTGGAAACTACGAGATGTGAAGGAGAGAGCGGGACAGAACGGGTCACTTTTGCGTCCTCGTAGAGGAAGCTATGTTTTCGTAAAAAAAATTATATATATATATATATTTCGAGATTGTAGTGTCAGAGTATTTAAAAAAATACAACAGCCTGTGAAAATATAAGGATTCTTGTTTCTCATTGACTCATCGATATGACACCGCGAACTATTAATTTGTTTACCGGAATATTGTTAATTTACGTGTGTTTACAATTTAGATGACATTTTTTTCGTCACGAACATAAATCATTATACAAAAAATCAATATTTCAATTTCGGTTAAATAATATTTTGTCGTTTCGACAAACACTGGCGCCTTCGAAAAGACGCCAAAGTTAGTCATTGCAGTGAACCGCATAACTCCGCATCGAGCCCAAATTTGACACGGGAATGGACTAATACTGTACAATGTTTCGTATTTAATTTGGTGAAAATCGATCAAACCGTTTAGACTTTATAAGATTTTGAAATTTTTGAAATTTTCCGGAAAATGTTTATTCTACGTCCGACGAGAGTTTCTGCATCGGATATCGCTCCAGGTGTAAAATAAGTTCGAGGGTCGTAGTCAGCGGGGAAAAATAAATTAGACATGCCCACAAAACAGCGAACATTGAATAATCTACTTAATGTTTTTTATCGTGGAACATAAAAAGCCCATGTCGAACGGACCGGAGCGCTCCGAGATTTTGGATAATTTCAAACGTACAATCGTGATAGCATGATTTTTTTGTATTACAAAAAAAATTATTTAATTTTTCAGGGGAAAACGTCGAGATCCTGCTGGAATACAGCACAAAACTGCTCGAAAGATTCTTACGGTATTCCTGGGAAATGCTACCGCTGATGTACGTTATCCTCAAGGACGCTGGCTCGGATCTCGAAGAGGCCACCAGGCGCATAGCGGAAGGTAAGATTACAAAAAAAAAAACAATATTTTTTCCCAAATTCCTCAAATTTTAACGAAGGAAATTTGAATGCCCGTTTACACCGAAAATCATCTCGGTAATGATGATTTAACTAATTTGTTAAAATCGATCGAAAGTATCGACATTAAAAAAAATGAGAACAAGTTCTTCGAACACGTGAATTATTATTGTCGACGATTCATTAGCTGTACTTGACGTTGCAATCGTCGTTCTGTTTTTCTTATCGTAACGCACAAACGTTTTAACGTGCTTCATAATTGTCTGTAGAATTTTGTCGTTACGAATGCATCGTCCAAATCGTTGAAACTGTAAAATTTCAAATACAATGAATATTCACTTGCACAAGTAAACTTAAACAAAAAAAAACGCATTCGGTGTTTTATAAAAAGTAAATGTTTTATGTTAATGCGCAAGTTATGACTAATGTTCAGTGATTAACGACTCGATAATACCTCGGTTCATAGTAAAAAGAAACGTTTGTACTGTTTGCAATGATTTATCGTCCACAAACCTCCACAATTTTTTATCTGTCAATATTCCGATCACGTCGTCCTATTCTAGTGTCACGTACAAAAGTTCAAACTGAAATCGTTAATGACCCGCAGAAATAAAAGGCCATGTTTGTATATTCAAAGCCGAGCAAACGAGTTTGTCACTTATTTTAAAAAGAAATATTTTTACGAAACTTTGTATTCCCATTTTACGAAATTATTTTTTACCCTCTACAATCGAATCGTCAATCACTGAACACCGTCATTATAGAATCCAGCGAGGTGGGATGTTATTTTGTTTTTAAATGTTCTCTTTTGTTCCCCTCACAGCAACGGACGTTTTGAGTCTCAATATGACATACTCGACAATGATAGCGTAATCGTCAAGTTCGTCAAATTTCTCGACGTGTTTATTGTCGTGACACGTAACAATATGTGTGTTTACACTTGTCGTGATTGCAATTTGAATTGTCGATATATTTCGTCTGCTGCGTACAACCTAAAAGTCGCAATTCCGTCGTAAATCTAACATCTTCTTATCGGAGCTTCCACCGAGTGATTGCTTTGCGGAGAAAACACGCTCAAATTTCGTACGTCAATAATTGTTTATTTATTTCGAAACGTCGCGCGATGTCGAAGGATTTCTCGTTTTTCGATTGAAGACAAAAAAAATGCATGAATTGCGACGAGCCAACCGAACGAAGGTTTCTGGTTTTCGAAGCGGTTTTTCCTCAATGAAGATTCGAGCGAGCAAATTGATTTTGCTCGAAGCGTCGTCAATGAAGATCCCCACTGAAGATTTTTCTCCCACTTCGTGTGCGCAAGGTGAAACCGATTCTCAGGGAGAAATGAAAAAAAGTCTCTTTAAGGCACCAGCATAAGAATTTTGTCCAAAAAAAACGGATATTAGAAGGACAAGGTTGGATTTTTATACACAGTTAGAGTACAAAGAGTTATGAAGTTTGAGTTTTTTTTTTTTTATTGAAAAGTATGAATTAATAACATACTTATTAACAATGAAAAAATAGCAATTAACAATGGACATCGTGTCTCAAAATGAATTAGTCCGTTACACCGAAATTTTGACATATCCGTGATTAAAACAGTTTTTATCTAATGACCGAATGATTTAAAAAACTGTTCACTTATTTGTTGATAACGAACGATTTCGTCGAAACTAAAAAAAAACTTCATCGTTTGTTATTAACAAATAAATTGATTTTTTTAAATCATCATTTTAAATCATCAAAGATCAAGGATCTCTTAAAATTTCAACTCAATCGGACGAATAGATTTTTAGACACGATGTCCCTTGTGAACTGTTAATTTTGATAAATTTGTTGCTAATTGATATTTTCCATTAAAAGAAAGAAAAAAAACTTAAACTTCGAAACACCTTGTACTAACTGTGTGCAAAAGAACTTGTCCTTCCAATACCCGCCTTAAAAGAAAAGTTGAAAAGTGACCTGTCTTTTGGACCAAATCTTTATGGTGGTGTCTTAACGTATAACACTGAAGATTACGAGCGACTCGAAGATGAAAGTGACCGTCTTACGGAACGCTCCGGAAGTCAAAAGGTAGGATCTTGGTGATGATGATGGAAGAATGATGCCCCGGCATGTGGGATGGCCGCTCGCCAGAAAGCGTTGTCCGTTCGTTTCGTAGAAGTGCGAGAGAAGTTAACCGTGAGGAGTTATCCCGTTGAATTATTTGTGAAACATCGGTATATAATCGCCGATCGAATAAATATCCTCCACCCGAGAACCGAAGAAGCTTCCGCGTTTGAACCTTTTGCCACTGTCCAACTCGACGGTATTTTCTATATGGCAGTGGGCCGCTATATTTAGCGTCCGGCAATCGGCAAACGCAACTACGAGTGGAACCGGCTCTCTACTTCTCCGGTTTTCCATGTATTCTGTAAGGCTCGAAACCGGTAATATCGCGGGACTCTCGCCTACTCATAGACGCCACTCTTCTCGACGATATCAATTGACCAAGGTGCATAGAAAAAGCTTCGAGCTAAACAGTTAAACTTTTTTTATTCTTGACTAGAATTCTTCTCCCACTGGGAATCTTCATTTGTACTAAAAGAAAACATACTAAAAACATTTAATTGATTGTAAGCAATCAAATTTTTTTTTTTTCATAGTTGCCCGAAGACATTTTGTTGTTAGGGTATAATTTGGTAAAACAAACTTGAGTCATGTTCTGGTCAAAGCTAATTCGCTTGAACCGACGAATTGATTTTCGTATCGATAAATTACAAGGCGAATATCGGTTTTAAAAAATATCGAATATCGATTTTTCTAATGATTTCAGTGTTTTTGTTTTTTTTTTTTAATTTTTATGGGTATAAATTCGTCGTTAGCACGTCGGCTGTGATAAAGCCACCTCTTCGTTGCACGTTGTTCATTCGGATGTGGAACAAAATAAATATAAAAAATTATTACGATTATTAAACCGCGATTGGGCGAACGAATCGATTCGGGATTAATTGAGTTGAATCCACCGTTAGCGGTCTGTTGACTGCCGAATGTAAATCGGAGTCTTCCGAGAGACTGCAGTTACCTTTGAGCAAAAAAGTTCAAAATTTTGCTTTTGTATTCGCGACGCCAAAAAATATTTTTGATTTCACATTGGAAATCAGACTTTACTAAAATCAATGATTTTTTTTTTCCACAGTCGCCATAACACATCTTGTTGTTACGAGATTATAATTCGGTAGAACAAACTTGAAAATTGTTCTATTCAAACCTAATTCGCTAGAACCGATGAATTCAATTTCATATGAAAAAAAATTACATTGCTTTTAGTAATTTTAATTTTTCTCCGTGTAAATTCGTCTTTCGCACGTCATCCGTGATGAATCGATATCTCCGGTGCGCGTTTTCCAATCGAATCTCAAAGAAAATAAAAAAATTAAAAAATAATTACGAGTCATCAGATCCAAATATTAAACCGCGATTGGGCAGACGAATCAATTCGGCATTAATTGAGTTGAATCCATCGTCAGCGGCCGGTTGAGCCGTTGCTGCCGAGTCTTCCGAGATACCGCCGTTACCGACAAAGTAAAGCTCCCGTGCAATGTGCCATGACGCAACGTACGAAAATATCTGGTCGTTGAAGACGCGCCCGGTGGTTCGTCGCATCGTTGCACCGTTGCACTTGTGGGCTCTCGTCTCAGTGTGCGCGCGCACACCCGTCCGCCACTGACAGTCATTTTCTGCGATTATTATGTAGCAATCTCGGTGTATCTCTCTCGGTACCGTCGGGCAATCGAGTCTCGTGAGTGTAGTTCGCCTCCCCGAGCCCACCGAGCGAGCATCTCTGAGACGCGGTCCGAAAGCCTTTTGGAAACACGCCAGACATGATCGTCGACCGCGGGAATGCACTTTGGGTTTCCTCAGTCGGCGCTTCCAACTCCTCCTGCGTCTCTTTCATCTACCGCCGATTCAAGGCTATTTATTTGCACCAATTCGCTAAACATTTTATCCACGTGGCCGCTGGTAATGAACCCACTACAGACGAGACGGATACAATATTAAATAAGATATTGCGCAATATCGGAAAAAATAGAAAAAAAAACCCTGGTCAGTTAAGCGTATTAAAAGCTTGAGACACAACGCAGTCAAGTTTCAATTTTTTTTATTTTTTTTTTAATAATAGTTTATGCTGTCAAGAATATTTTGTTAAATGTTTATGTCGAAATTCAAAGAATTATGAAAGTTAGAGATCGTTATGTGGAAAGTGGCGGAGCGCTCGAGCAGCGGCGCGGCCGAACTTTGAACGAGTTTTTTTTTCAGAATGTGATTTTCAAGAACGGTGTCCCTGACATCTCAAAACTGGCTTGATGGATTTTGATGTAAATTTGTACCGACATACTTGAACAGATTCTTTAGTCCTGACGATCTCATATTTAAAACAATTAAAATAATTTTTAAAAAATGATTCAGTGTTGAAAAATTTGTAAAAATCGATGAAGGAAAGTAATCGTACATTCAGTTTTATTAACTTTTATTTTATTAAATTGAATAAATAAATTATGCAAGTTAAGTAATTTTTCGCTTGGTTGAACATTATGTCCCATTAAATCGATCCATTTTTTTGATTGATCATTTAGACATGCAATACCGCAATCGATACCACAGTTTGCAAAAATATCTTGATTTCGCGGGAACACATTTTTCTTCGCACTCAACAGCAGTTCCGAGAACCATCAATGTGACGCAGTGTGGCGAACGCTTCTGCGAATCAAGTAAATTATTTATTAAACAGAAATGAATACTTATTCAAAGCCGCGTACGCAAATATCAGGTTTATTACGATGGAAATCAATATCTGTTGAAAGTGCTGTTTTTGTCGCGCTATTCCTAATCGTCCAATCGACTATTTCGTTATCTTATAAAAATCAGCCTAGCTATACTTAGAGGGAATACGTAACACAGCGAGTTTTCTACTTTTGGAACTAAAAGTCACAAATGTTATAAAGCAATGAATGAGGCTTCCTTAAAGAATTTTTAATAGTTTTTTCTCCCCATAGATTCTGAGATACATGAGCTTAAAGTTGTGTCAATTAGCATGAGCTGCATATTGTGCAGCGTGAGAAGCAACATTATTTTTGAAAAATATATATATTTCCACATAACTTTATTACAATTTTTTTTCTGAAATGAAATTACAACATTATTAGAGGCACGAAATAAATTAAATCGAGCTGTGCTTATACACTGAGGAAAAATTACATAGTTAACCCTTTATAAGTCACAACGCCCGAAAGCGTACCGAAACGGAACTAACGGCCGCGGAGTGGGGGCCACGCGTTGCTACGGTAGCGCTTATCAGTGGGGATAGAGGTGTGACTTGTAAAGAGTTAAAGCAACAATACTGATTTTTTAGTATCATAAAAAAATAGTTCCCAAGGGGAACGTGTAGTATTTATGGTTCCGACAATTTAAAAAAAATCATGGATGCAATCATAATTATAGTTTAACTAATTAAATATATACTATCAGTAACTATCTATATACACGTTCCCCCTGGGAACTGTTATGGTAGGAAACACTAAATTTTTTTCTCAGTGTAGATTTTGACGATATTACGAGTTGAAGGAGCTTCGAACCTACATATCGCACCCTTAGAACAACAGTGTAAAAACTTATATGGTAATCCCATAAGAGATGTTACACTGTTGTTCTAGGGGTGCGATATCTTCTTCTTCTGCTTTCCCTTCTTGTCCGGATTTATGCGGTAGGTCAAGTACCGGTCTCCCATTGGCAACCTGTATATGAATAGATATCTGGACCTCAACCACTGCTGGCAACATTTTCCCACCATTAAGAAACGGCGACCATGTGACATATTCCCGTATATATATATATATATATAAATAAAAAAATTACAGTTTAATACTCCATACTACTTGAGGCAAGTAAAGATATCCTTGAGTCAAATTAAATTATACTAAATTCACATACAAACTATTCTAAAATCCGATGTTGTTGACAGTTATTAAACTTGTTTTCTGGGTGCGGATAAAATATTAGAAGAGATATTGCGCGATATTGAAAAAAAAAAAACTACGGTCAGTCAAGCGTATCAGAAGTAGGATGCGAACAGGTTATCGGAGTGGCGGATAACGGAGCATTGCTTATCAATCACCGTGAAAACGGTTCTTTTACCGTCCGTATTTTAAAAAAATGCTCACACTCGTTTTCTTCTTTTGACGACGGATCGACGGTCAATTCTTCGCCGTGGACTCAAAATGTGCTAAAATATTGTCGGTTATTTTTTTCTCTCAAAAAATTCGTGCATCTCAAGCGCACTTGAGTAAGGCTAAATTCTCCGTCCACCGGGCCTCGGCCATCTTCTCGCGAAACCTATACTTACCTCTCCCGTTCTCTATCAGTCCCGCGCGACCACAGACGCTCCAATAATTGCGAGTCATTTGATTCAGCACGTTTGCAAAAAAAAAAAAAAAATCTCCGTCTCCCTCTCCGGCGACCGGGTGGCGTTAACTTCCGGATAACGGATCTTAGTAACGGCCTTGTACCGGCGTCACTTGCGCGCGGCGGTCGCAGCGAGCCGCAAGTCACGTGTTTTCCGCGCCAGGAAAATCACTCAAACTTCTCCGCTCCGAGTCGCGGTGAAATAACATACATTTTTTTGCCGTTGAAAAAAAAAAAAAAAAAAAAAAAAAAAAAAAAAAAAAAAAAATAGAACTGAGAAAACGAAAACAAAAAACATTGTGAAAAAAATAGGGCGCTTAGGGCGTTAATTTTATCCGTACTGTGATCTGTCGTGACGACCGAAGAAGTCATAACAGTCCGGTGTGCACGCAAGGTGAAAGAAGGAAAGCCGTGCATCTCTCGACTGTGGTTTCCTATCCGGTTAGACCACGCAAACCTGTTGTAAAAAAAAAAATGTATTTCCTGCTCCACGGATTCGCGAGTAGGTTTATATCGCCCCTGCGCCGGAGGTTCGCCGATCGTGACAGTGCGAGATCGAAGCGATACGACTCTAATTGTCGGTACACTTGCGGAGTGAATGAAAATAATAATAACAATAATAATAAGAGTATCATAACAAAATAATAATAATTAAATCGTACAATTTGTCGTATGTGTGACAAATTATACGATTCGAGCATGGAGTAGATTTCCGAGCTATCGCTGCGAAACATCGGAGCTTAATCCAATGTAGCCATTTCACAAAATTACCGAGTCTTTCGCTACCCGCTACCGTATAACTCCACAAGGAGCCCTTCATTACGAATCGTTTAACTCGTTTGCCCCGACTCCATACTTTGCCCGTTCGCTTCCAGCGATTGAGAGAGCAAAAAAAATAAACAAGATATAACAATAATGATAATGATCTCTTTCTTGCTCTCTCCGGCTATCATCAATTTTCCCTTGGCCTGCGCGCATCTTTCAGCCTGCCGTTACGAGCCGGGCTTAATTACTCACCAAGTGTATTATTTCTTACGGTAGCACCGGGAACATAATCATCATATAACGATTAGCGTCGACAGCTCGTTGCGACGTTAAATCGCCCTCCTGCCAGTTGGCAGGACACACGGAATAATATACGATCGTTCGTTGGTATAGGTGGATATCAGGGATCGTAAATATAGAGTGATTTATTCACAAGTTAATATAAATCCTCTCGAGTTTTCTTGATCGTTGCAAAATCGTTAAAAAAAAATACAAATTAAAAAGTGCCATTTTTTTTTGTAAACTCGAGAACCGGTTCGAGAGCAATATTTATTCGATATATATATATATACTGTTAAAGAACATTGTATGGAAATTAATGAACGATGTTCGAAGCTTCTTTGTATAAAATGTTTCAGAAATTCCAGACACACATGAGCGTTGCAATTTTACACTAAATTTTCCATTTTTAATGAACGTTTTTGTAAATTTCAGGCAAAAGATTTGCAATTTTATTATGTGGTATTATAATTTTGCGAAAAAATACATTAATGTTCAATTAATGTAAATAATGTAAGTAAATTTCAAGTTCCAGTATATTAAATTTACAATTTATTTGTACAGTGTACATTTTAAATGACGTTTAAAATTTTTCTTTGATTGCATAAAATCAGCTGTTTCAGCAACGTGACAAAAAATTGTAAATTGCGCATAGAAGATTTAATCGGTAACGGGGACTCATGAACGCAAATAACATAAGACTTATTTATTAATAAATTAATTTATTCATAAATTAATATCAATATCCTCGAATTTTCTCGTTCGTTGAAAATCGTAAACATTTTTTTTTGTTTAATGGCCAAATTTTATTCGAGAAGCAGTTTGAGTTAAATATTTATTCGAAATATACATAAATGCATTTTTTTTAAACTACATATATAATTTTAAAAAATGGTTGTTTCAGCGGCGTGGAAAAAAGAAATCGTAAATTCTGCATTGAAGGGTTAAATCAGTAACCCTTCTGCATTGAAGCGTTAAATCTTATATTACTCTAAAGCGCGAGTAATATAAGATCAGCGAATTAGCGTGTTCCTCTTAGTATTACATAGACGCGGCGAGATTCCCCGTGCCGTTAGTATGTCTGAACAGGGTTTTCATTTACCCTCGCAGTCGCATTCGCGGCGGTCGGAGAGCTATGCGCGCGTAGCTACACCCTCAGTTAAAGTCCACTCGGCAGCGATTCGAGATGCTCTCCCGGAGTGGCTCGATCCTCGAGTCCATCGATCAAGCTGCCTCGGCTCGCGGGATAGAGATAGAATGCCCGAGAACAAGAGAAGGAGAGATTACGTTAGCAATTCACCGTATACACACTGAGATACAGTGTTGCAGAGCCTCTCTAGGCACGGTTCGTCGCTGACTCGGATTCTGCTCGGGGCATCTTGTCTCCGAGATGCTCGTGCGTGCGTGGTCGTATAACACGCGACACTGTCTTTTTTTTTTTTTTTTTTTTTTTTTAACGCATCAACTTATACACATTTACACGTACGAGGGAAGCGAGCGGGTCCGGGTGCACGCACGAGAGAAACTGCATGCCGGGATGCAGTCCCCGGCACGGTGAGCGAGCACGCGTGCCTGATCTTACGGCGGAGGAACCACGCGCGACCGCAGACCAGTGATTAATGACTATTCCCACCGTCTTGTTGCCACTACCAACGATTAACAGGTAGCTAACCACACGGGAAAGATGGGCAGAACAAAAAAAATTATTTACGTCTCGGATTTATACCGATGGCTTGCGAGATCGCATAATTTCTTGCCTCCCGTCGATGATGACTGTGAGACGCGATAAGAAAAGAAAGAAAAATAATCAAAATGTACATTCCCTCGGAGTTTCTTACGAAATTTCACCTTGGAGTTCCCAGGGGAAAATTTTGGCACCAGCTGTCGTGAGCCGGAGTTGCAGAGAAATAAAAAAAAAATCCAAAAAATTTGAGTGAGACGTGAGGCGACAATAAAATAATAATATTATTAATAATATGATCAATAATATTAATAATAATAATAATACGATTCCCACCGTCGTGTTGACACTACCAACGATTAACAGGTAGCTAACCACACGGGAAAGATTGGCAGAAATAAAAATTGTTTACATCTCGGATTTATACCGATCACTTGCGAGATCGCATAATTTCTTGCGTTCCGTGAATGATGCCTGTGAGACGCGATAAGAAAAGAAAAAAATAATCAAAATGTATATTCTCTCGGAGTTTCTTGCGAAATTTCGCCTTGGACTTCCCGAAGTAACATTTTGGCACCAGCTGTCGTGAGCCGGAGTTGCAGAGAAATAAAAATATATATATGTAATGACTATTCCCACCGTCGGGCTGCTGCTACCAACGATTAACAGGTATCCGGAGAAAAATTGTTCTGTTTTTCTAACAAAATGTAGATCGTTAATAATTTATTGTTGTGGCAGCAAATATATTTGGCTGCTAGGGGAGACCGGGGACAAAAGTAACACGGGTCAATTGTAACAAGCGGCTGCGCGAAGTGAGCAACATTATAAGCATCACCTTATGAGGTGATGTTTATAATGTTGCTCACTTCATATCCGATGCGTCCGATCATGCGCAGCGTTGCGCAGCCGCTATGTACAGTTATGGTAACAAAATTCTTGATGTCCCAACAATTTTTTTTCTCCATGTAGCTAACCACACGGCGAAGATGGGCAGAAAAAAAATATTATTCACATCTCGGATTTATACCGATGGCTTGCGAGATCGCGTAATTTCTTGCGTCCCGTGGATGATGACTGTGAGACGCGATAAGAAAAAAAAAATCAAAATGTATATTTTCTCGGACGTTCAAGCGGAATTTCGCCTTGGACCTCCAAAAGTAAGATTTTGGCACCAGCTTTCGCGAGCCGGAGTTGCAGTGAAATAAAAAAAATGGATATACTAAAAAATGAGAGTGAGACGTCAGGCGAGAATAAAAAAAAACGTAAAAAAAATCATTGAAATTAATGCAGTTTTACGAACTGCCCCCCGTGCAACTTTTTCATCTCTCATTCTCGCCTTCCGTTTTCGGAGATATTCGAGAGGTGAACTTCTCTCGTTTCGTGACAGGCTAGCGTGTAAGATCTGGCGTGTAATTTTAAGGCGCGCTGCTATCGCCGGGACGTCGGTTCGTATTCGTGCAGCTGCGGCTGATCGGTAAAATTCTTCTTTTGCTTTTGACGCGACGACGAATACGTGTAGAACTCTTGAAATTAGAACGATATTGAAAAAAGCTGGGTGAAGCTGTGAGGCTCTTCCCATATTTTTGTTTCAAATTCAAATTCATAAAAATAAGAAATAAGAACGAAAAAATACAACCTCTCTATGGGCTGGCCACCTGGATGGAGCCGCAACTTCTGTCAGTTAACGATGCATCGTTCTATCGTGAATTTACCCGAATTGTTAACTCCACGATAACGATGACGATGACGATGAATCGAGCGGTGGTCGAGCCAAGTCATACGAGCCGCCGTGAATCGATCGTTCGCTCGATCTCCGTACGATACGATAAGGTTCGATTGAATAATTAATTCGCGAGTCCAGCCGTGATACATCGTTCTCCAGAACGCCGACAGTGTGCGGCGCAGAGGAGAGAACTCGCGTCTCATCTCCGTCGGAGTCTTGCGAGAATTTGCCTCTGGGAAGCGTTGTATCGCGTGTACGATACAGGTGGAGTCACTCGTCCGACGAGATCCACCTCGCCGCCCGTATGCGCTCGCAATTTATGCCGCGAGCGCGCACACACCGGAGGCGGCCGTGTGAATTTCCATCTCTGCGGATCTTTCTCGAATAAATGCAGGTCCCTCGAGTGGCCCCGCTGATACGCAAGGTTACACGTGATCGCGTCCTGCGAGTTCGTAAAGCTCGTCCCGACCGCCCGTCAACTGCAGATCTTCTCTGCCTCGGATTTTCGAGCGAGTAGGCAAATCGCTTTGGCCATCTTCCTCTGATCGTCCTCCCTTCTTAATCCTCCTTAATCCCTAATCAATCCTCCTTATCCACTGCTTACAGCGGTTAAGGAGGATCGACTATCAGATGGAATCCAATTTAAGTCATCCATTTTGTTGATATCTGCCGATTGATTGAATGAACACTTTACGCATCTATTTCCGAAGTCTGAGCAATTTTGACCGTATAGTTTATTTGTAATCCAATTTAGAAGTTGACAACTTTGATCGTGTCATCCTATGTTCTGGCATTGGAGTTGGCCGCTTCCGGGATCAAAGATCACTAATTTACAACTTATGAAACCAACTTAGACCTCTGAAAAACTGGCTTCGAGTAGACTGAGCATCAAAGATTATGTAAAAAAAATGCGAAATGCGCACTTTACCGTGGAAACTCAATGATTTATCGATGCAAAGTTTATTTTGTCATCGCAGTCTATTAATTTACCGAATGATCGCAGTCTATTAATTTACCGAATGATCAGTGTCAGGCTAGACAACCTTTCCGGTCGAAAGCTGGTGCGTTCGAAGAACCAAGCAGAACATAACTTTGGGTCCATTTTAATACACGTCCAATTCTGAATGTTTCAGCACACATAACGAATCCACGCCATCAAATTATTAACTTATCAATCATTTTATATCTCAAATATTCTTTGGAAACTGTTCATATAAGTTTCGGGAAATGTTTTGTGTTTTCGTTTTTCGTTTCGTTGTATTGGCCGATTAAGCTTGACTATACATTTATCTTGATCTTCAATACACGGATCATTTTTGCAATATATACCCAATGAATGACGTGCATAATTGATTTTACTAATATTGCATGCGATTCGAGACAGCTACGATGCATGTTTATTCAATCACATTTTTGACTCCAAAAAGGCAGTCGATTCTCCTTAATTACCGCATCACGAAATTTTCCTTACTCGATATACTTCGTTGTTATTATCTCTGACTATCTGCCAATCTTCCGACGATGAGAAACGATTGGGGTAGGGGGCGAACGAACGACTCAGCTCGGATGTGTGAATGAGATGAATAGATGGAGACGGACAGGTACAAAAAAAAAAATCGCTTCTGCCCCTCGTCCGGTGATGGATCGAGCAACTGATTCGTCTTGAATGCGTCCAGTCGAGCCAATGAGACGCTCTTAAGGATACCTACACGTATACATTCCGAACCAAAAGTTTGATTCGGTTGGAATCTCGTCAATTTTTGAGTTTTTTTTTTTTTTTTTTTTTTTCAACCATATCATCCATGTAACGAGCATTGATTCTGCACAATAATAATAATACCGAAAAGTTATCAACAAATTGACGTGAAAAATAATCGGAACATTAATTTTTTCATGAAAATCAATGTGTTGATTTTTCTGAATACATTGCGATTTTATTTAAAAAATTTCTTATCGTGATTTTTATTTTATTTGAAATTTTTTATTTTTGCGTAATTGTCAAGAAATAAGGAACTTTTTATGTCTTGAACGTATACGAAATTCTCGTCGAATCTGACTCTTGGCTGAGAATGTATACGCGATCAATCTTTGATGGACTAACGATCCTTACATACAGCCTCACAGATCCTTTTATCATAGTCGTATCGACAATGTCATAAATTCCACGCTAATTTAAGTTGCTCTTGGCACGAGAGCGACCGTTTCGGTCGCGAGAAAGAGGATATCGGCACGCTCGAGTGGACCGGGGACGTTGCCAGATCCGTCGCGAGTCGGTTGCACGTCGCTGCGCTCCCTACCTGCTACGATGCACTCGGAAGTCGCGCAGCTTTTGACGGGTGTCTAGAGTCTAATTAGCCAGATTCAAGACTCTCGATGAAACCGATTCTCGGCCTCCTCTCTGCATTGAACGTTTCCGAAGAGCAATTGATATACATTCACACAATTGCATCGTAAAAAATTAGGTTTTTTTTTATCTAAACATTTTCCAGATATCCCGATACAAAAAAGTTCGAAAGGTTTAAGAAAAATCATTTTCTTAAAACTTCAACTGCTTGCTCAAGATAAATGAATAAAAAAATTGGAAAAAATTGTTTCATGAAAATTGTTTCATTTACGAAAGAGAAAATAAAAATGCCCCTAATATATTAGTTCCGAATCCGCTTGTTGCATAACTCTCGAGTGGCGCCGCGGAGCTGGTAGCGTCGATTTCCGTCCTGCCATCGGCGACTGTGACCTCCGTCAAAGCCGCGACAGTCGGAGTAATCTTTCTCTCTCTCTCCGAGCGATCGCTCTTCGTCGTTTCGTCGCTTGGACTGTTCAGCACGCGAAACCTCAGCGAGCTCGCGAGTCCGGTGCTATTACATCGGACTAACCGTCGATGAGAGTGGCACCGGCAAGTTTTTGCCCACAGTTGCAAATTGTGGCATTCGCGTCGGGTTCTCTCGCAAGACGCATCGACGCTCCGGTCGCGCGTGTGCGAGAGATTGAGGAATGCACGGAAACACCGGCAAAGCCGCGCACGCAGCGACGAACGGGGATAAAATAGTACGAAATGGTACGCCCGAGAATGACGGACAGAAGCACCGGCCGCTGAGAGAGGAAGCTACGAAGATCGCGATACCCAAATAGATACCGGACAGACAGACGGACGCACAGAGACCGCGGGCTCGGCACGCGTGGATTCGCGCCGACTCAAATCCACATCGCGCTCGTAATAACGCGTTATTAGTCATACAAAAAAAATTAGAAAATTGTATCTGAGGCACAATATTTAGAGAATTACATCGCTGACACATATCACTTTGCGGAAAAACATTGTACTACAGCGATCAAGTTAGAACTACAGAACTGTATAATTCACCTTCTCTATTAAACTCCTTTTTTTGGGAGTTTTGTTTTTTAATTTTGTAACATTTTTTTCATCCTTTTAAAAGTATAATAAATAATAGAACAAAAAGGCGAAAACCCTAAGATTATAAACAAATAAGTAATTAATAATAATTTAAGAAACACGCTTAAACAAATTTTATTTATTCAAACAAATTAGCATAGAGCAACGCGACGCGTATTCGAGATTATACTATTCGTTGAGTGAATTCAATGCACTATAATGTAGTACATAATTAATAATTATACCATTTTTCTAGCAAACGACGAATAATCGCAAAGGCGATAGTGGATAATAGCGGCCGCCTTTCGATACTTCTGAATAGGCTTTTGGTTCGTTTGTTCGAAGTTGGTTATCTCTGCCAGTTCAACATTATTTTCCTAATCCATCGCACACACTCCTGCATCCACAGAACTAGTGTGCCAAAATCTGTCAAGAGACATTGCGTCATGCCAACAAATACCGGAGACAACAAAAAACAGCAAAATCGTGGGGCCTCAGTGAAACGCGTAAATCTCGGCTTGTTTGCCTTAGCGGGCAGTCAGTAGTTAAGGAGGATCGACTATCAGACGAAATCCAACTTAAAGCCTCAATTTTTTAAATATGTTCTACACGAACACTGCGCATCTGTTCCCGAAGTCTGAGCACTTTTGACCGTACAGTTTATTTGTAATACAATTTAGAAGTTGACTACATTGACCGTATCATCGTATGTTCTGACTTACATTCGGTCGGTGCCGGGATAAAATATCACTAATTTATTATTATCAACATAACTTAGAGCTTTGAAAAACTAGCTTCGAGTGGACGAAGCATAAAAAATTATGTAAAAAATGTCCAATTCGCACTTTACCGTCTAAACTCAATGATTTATCGATGCAAAGTTTATTTTGTCATCGCACTCTATCGATATTAACCGAATTAACAGTGTCAGGCTCGACAACCTTTCCGGTCGTTCGGAGAACCAATCATAAACATCACTTCAGGTTCATTTTAATGCACGTCCAATTCTCGCACATCACGAATCCACGACGCTAAATTATTAGTCTATCAACCATTTTATATTTCAAATATTCTTTAAAAATTGTTCATATAAGCTTTGGGAAATTATTTGTCATTTCGTTTTTCGATTCTTAATGTTGGTTGATAGCACTTGACGACGATTCCGAAGTCGTTCAGATTCTTAAACTTGACTACATATGTTTCTCAATCTTCGATACACTGGTCATTTTTGCAAAATATATACCCCCTAAATGGCGTGGATAATTAATTTTACCGATATTGCATGTGATTCGAGACATCCGTGATGAATTTTTGTTTCAATCACATTTTTGACTCCAAAGAAACAGTCGATCCTTCTTAAAAAAGAGATCAAATCCTGGGCGTCGGTGCGGTGTTTGATGTACAAACAACGCATCAAGAGGGACGAATTACGCTGAACTGCAGGAACAGAACTAGTGCCACGTTCTGTCAAGAGACATTGAGCCGTTACGCTAAACAATGGAGATAACCAAAACAGCAAAATCGGCGGAAGGGGGGGGGGCTCACTTAAACGCATAACTGCCGGTATTTTTGCCTTGGCGGGTAGTCCGGAGTTAAAAAAAATGTGAAATCCTGGGAGTGGATGGCGAGTTTTATGTACAAACAACGCATCGAGAGGCACGAATTACTGAACAGCGGGAACGATTGGCCGCGAAGCTTGAGGAGAAAGGGGGAGATCGATGGTGGATCCGGAGCGATTTTCGCGAGCCTCGAGCGGAGTTGGATCGGCGAGATGCGTGCATAGTTGCAGCGAGCTACTATATATCCCGACTGGTCGTCGTAATCGTCGTGGTAAATGCAAGCCTGCAAGTAGCATGACGTTGCACGAACTCGTCGGGAGGGGCGGGGGGGGGGGGGGGGGCACTTGGGAAGCAGACACGAGTGTGAAGTCGTGTGGAGGTGGCGACGAACGATCTGGCTACAAAAGTTGGCAATTTATCGCCCGGCCTTGCATAACGCTTCGTGCCTCATCGTTATACTGGTCGGTGCGACAGAAATGCACGGTAGGAACGCGCAAGGCGGTAGAGGGGGACAGAGAGTGACGGACAACATGCTCGGACGGGAAGGAAAGAGAGAGGCGGCTGCAACCGTGCAACTGATATGCATCGGCGAGGTTCCGCACCGAAGAAGGACGGAGCTAACGACACGTGTACCGACACATTCTAAGCTCGTGTATCTACAAACGAGATCACAACAGCTCATCGGTTACACATTCGCGAGAGCGTACACGAGCGTTGGTTTTCCTTGAAAATCGTACGAATACAATGTGTTCGGGATGTGGCGGGGGAATTAATCGAAAATGCTGGGTCGGACGATTAATCGAGGGTATCGCGATATTCGATCTTTTTTGCATTCTTTTTTTTTATTGCTTCGTAGACGGATATAAATATATATATGCGTATGTATGATATACATATCTGAGGTTGAGAAGCGGAGAGGCGTATCGCCGGCAATTTAAGGCGTAAAACCACGTGGGATACGCCCTTCTGCCTCCCAGACATTGATAGATTGAGAAAAAAAGTTTTACTAAAATCTATTAAATGGTGAATATTTTTTTTTATGATAAATTCAATTTTGTTTCGACGAATTGTACCCTCGAGCTCGAAAAATATAACACCGGGATTGTTGGATAAAATGATTTATCGACTTTATAAATTAACAAAATTCACTCGGCGCATATATACAGATCGTCTGCCTCTCAGCCATTGTTACACTGAGAAAAATAAAATGTCTACTAAAAAATCTGTTAAATGTTGAATATTTTTTGCCACAAATTCAATTTTGTTTCAACAAATTGTATCCTCGGATTAAGAAATATGATAACTGGGACTGTTAGCGGAAACGTTTTATCGATGTTATCAATAAAATAAAAAAATTCATTGGGCGTCAGGAAGAGCGGGGCAAAATGGGACGCGGTAAAACAGTGCGGTAAAATACAATTCTCCAATAATTTTTTTATTGGACATTGGGCAAAACGGGGCAGAAAATCCGGGTGTATCGATGGTGGAAAAATAGGGCATCTAAATATTATTGGAAAATTGAGTTTTGCCCCACTGTGCCGTCTTGCCCCGCTCTATATATATATATATAGATCGCCTGCCTCTCAGCTATTGATAGACTGAGACAAAAAAAGATTTTTTTTACTAAAAATTCAATTTTCTTTAACAAATTGTGTGCCTGACAAATATTATACTGGGGCTGTTAAATAAAACATATATATAGATCATCTGACACAATCATCGCGATCTAAACTCATGTAAACTCGCTTCGCTTCCGGTTTAGTTTGTGCCGCGAAGATTTTTCTTACGCCGACTCCGAGAGTTTTCCGCTCGTTCGGCTCATGCAGGTAGAATGCTCCGGTCGGGATGCACGCCCGTTACCGATATCCCTCAATCGGTGCGAGATACGAGCGGTACCGGAGGTCGCCCGCGTCCCGATTGTAAATTGCATAATCTTGTTACCCGAGGCAAACCTCCGCACTGTCTCGGGCCGCGCAGATCCATTCATTTTCTCTCGATAACCGCCTACTGTGCGAGAGCGCGTATTTGCGTGTAACTTTGTCGTACACTGTTGAAACGCCTTTATGTATTTTGCCTGCGGGGAATGATGCATGTGTATTACACACGGCCTCGATTTATGTATTGCGATGTCTGCTGTTAGATACATAAATAAACAGGGGGCTTGGGACCTCTTATCGCTGCGACTCCGCTCGTGGCTCTTCGCGCGATCACTATGTGCACTCCATCGGGCTCACTTTACCGCTTCGATGCCGTCGATCGAGAAAAATCTACCTATAGTTTCGTCCATTTTTTTTTAATACTCAGGCAAGGCAATTTTTTACGGTGTTTCAAGACCCATTTTTGCGAGACGTTAAAAGACGATAGAAAACATGAAAACAAATCGACAAAGGCGTAACTTCGTAATTTTTTCTTGCGTTACATGGAAGGGATATTTCTTAAAATAGATTTTTTGTTAAGGTCCGATACGATTTAATTATCCTCCAAAATGATAGTCAATTTTTTTTAGGGCTCGGGTCTCGTCGAGTCGACTCCGCTCGCAGCTTTTCGCACGCTCCATCGGGCTCACTTTGCCGCGTCGATTCCGCCGATCGAGAAAAATCTACCTGTAGTTTAAACACTTTTATTAATACTCAGATATGGCAATTTTTGACGGTGTTTCAGACCAATTTCTCCGAGACGTTGAAAGTCGATAAAAAACGTGAATAACGTAACAGATAAAGGGGTAACCTTATAATTTTAGCTTGCGTTAGATCAAATGTATATTTCTTAAAATACAGTAGAACCCCGTTTATCCGTTTACAAACGAAAACTCGGATAACACGGATAACATACTCAATTCAAACTTGTACTACTATTATATAATAAAAAAATAACTCACCACTTCATATAAACATTAACTTTGTTAGTTGATTTACGGCTTTTTTCCTTTTCGAGACATCACGATGTTCTACCATTGACTCTAGAATCGGAACTGATGTATTTACAGCTCGCAATATAAAGACGCAAGTAAACTTGTACTAGTTTAAGCGCAGTTACAGACTACTCCGCGCGCGGGCATGTTGCTTTATCCGTTTTAACCAAGTTTTCCGTATAATCCGAGCCCACACCTCGGTTAACGCGGAGGGCGCGGATGAGTTGGGTGCTTCGGATAACACGGAGCCTCGGATAATCGAAGGTCGGATAAGCGCGGTCCTACTGTACATCTTTTTTTTAAGTCAATTTTTTTAGCGCTTGGGAATTTTCCTCGACAGATTAACAAATCGCACGATCTTCTTTAATTCCTGTGTGTTTTTCTTGTCGGCATTCGAGTAGCCCGAAAGATCGCGACCCGTCGGTTGTAGCGTGGGCTCTTGCTTGCGTTTTAACTAGGGGCGGGAGGGCGGGAATGCGTACTCTCGGAGAGTAAGCATAAAATCGCAAACGGCTTGAGCACGCGGGAGACATAACAGCAGGCCGGGCTCCGATTTATACGCGGGTTCTCCTGAGGCCCGCGTGCACGCTGGCTCTTTACGATATGTAAAAGCGTCTCGGACGAAAATCCGCGCAAAACGCCTCGGCCGGAGCATTGTGAGCAACTGCACCGCTTCTCGTCGTAAAAGACCCCTTCGGCTTGGCGTGGCGTTCCCTTCGCGAGTCGGGACTCACGTCGGTGTTATATCCTTCTCGCTCGCGAACTGACTTTGAAAGGCTCTCTCGAATAATATAACATTATAGTTTTCTTGCCGTGTGTCGAATTGTCGGGCTCGACCTGTGCTCCGCCTACGAACCACGAGTTCTTGCAGTGTCCAAAGAAAATTAAAAAATTGAAAAATTGAAGAATTAAAAGATTGAAAGTTTGAAAGATTGAAAGATTGAAAGATTGAAAGATTGAAAGATTGAAAGATTGAAAGATTGAAAGATTGAAAGATTGAAAGATTGGAAGATTGAAAGATTGAAAGATTGAAAGATTGAAAGATTGAAAGATTGAAAGATTGAAAGATTGAAAGATTGAAAGATTGAAAGATTGAAAGATTGAAAGATTGAAAGATTGAAAGATTGAAAGATTGAAAGATTGAAAGATTGAAAGATTGAAAGATTGAAAGATTGAAAGATTGAAAGATTGAAAGATTGAAAGATTGAAAGATTGAAAGATTGAAAGATTGAAAGATTGAAAGATTGAAAGATTGAAAGATTGAAAGATTGAAAGATCGAAGTTTGCATCGTGATTTTTACTCTTACTCGAAATATACATCTGTATATATTCGTATTTGCCCGTTCGTGTTGCGATATTCTCGGCGCCCATTCTTATATTTAGAGCGCCATAACGAGCAAGACGTCGGACGCGGGGAGGGGATAAGCTGGAAGTGACGTCAGGAGTCTTGTAAAGGGGACCGGAAGTGACGGCAGTTAAAAAGAGGCGAACGTTTGGCCAGGTCGCTTTTGCCCGCAGCTGCGCTCGCGACAACTACTATTTCTGAAGTGTATATAATATACACGCGAGATCGGCACTTTGGTTCGCGTTTTGTGTTCGCGCCCTCTCCCATGCTCCCCTTTTCGTCTTTCGAGCTTTTCGCTCGTCCCGATCTTTCTTTTTTTTGTTTCTTTTTTCTTCTCACTTTTGCTTCCTCACATTTTAACAAAGGTTCCCGCAACTCGCCGTACTGGCGAACTGAAAATGCGGGCGCTCATTCGTATTCACAGCATGTATCGGCACCCGTTCCGCACCATTCTGTTCGATCGAGTTAAAGTTAACGAGACAAATATTTGTCGGAAGGGTTGCGGAAGAGTGCGCCGGATGATGGCGATCCGCCGATGCACGAGAGTTGCAGCGAAAGCGGCCAGATCCGCCCGAAAGCCTCACGGGCAGATATTACCGGGTCGCTCTCGCCCGGGCTCTCTTTCTCCGTTTCCCTTCCTGTCCGCTTTGCATCTGTCGAGCGAGAACGAGGCCCGACGACGAGAGACTCCCGCCGGCGCCGTTAAAATATAATTTACGAGTGGAGACGAATTTTTCGCGGACGGTCGAGCGCAAACTCCGGTTGCATCGCGGACAACTCTGCACAGCTCTCTTCTCGTCTGGGAACGGCTCGGAACGTTCGCCACCCTCTTCGAGACACCACTGAATCGCTTCTGGTTGTCAACCTTGCGAAAATGGAGCGAGGTCTCGGGATCCGAGAGGAATCTCCTCGTCCCGAATTCTCTGGGCCTCGTTCTGTGTAGGTGTACAAGCTATATTGTCACGGGAAACGAAAAGAGCGGAGCGTTAACTGGAAACGTTAACCGGAAATGTTGACCGGAAACGTCGACCGGAAACGTTGACCGGAAACGTTGACCGGAAACGTTGACCGGAAACGTTGACCGGAAACGTTGGCCGGAAACGTTGACCGGAAACGTTGTCCGGAAACGTTAACTACAAAACGTTATCTTGAAGCGTTAACTCGAAGCGTTAACTCAAAACGTTCGCTACCGTTTTTCAGCCACCGCAGAATCACTTCTGTTTGTCGACCTTGCAAAAATGGAGCGAGGCTCTGGGATCCGAGAGGAGTCTCCTCGTCCCGAATTCTCGAGCCTCATTCGGTCGCGGCATACAAGCTATATTGTCATGGGAAAAGAAAAGAAAAAACAAAGGGGAGAGTTAACTAAAACACACATTGCAATACTTCCATCCGGAGGTGCATCTGCGATATGTATTTTCCCCCGGTGAATGAAACATGGCGTGAGCCGTGGGTAATGCGTGAGCTCAGCATGCTCAAAGATTCGCGCTACGTGATAAGCGAACAAGTCCCGAAGCGATGCTTCGGGACTCGAGTACCGATGGAAATACCGCATGATTCTCTCTCTCCATATGCTCGGAGAGGAAGTCGTTACTTCGGCCGTGACCGCACTGTAATCAGGCACCGGTGATCTAAATTCGATCGTTCAACGCCCGATTCGAACGCAATATTTCCTTCCGTTGCACATTTCGATACTTTGCGAATTATCCTAAAAATTTACTCACCGAAAAGACATGTGCTTATGCTCTTATACGCATGTTCATAAAAAATGCAAAAAGGTACGATTAAATTTTTTCTTAAAAATCATGACGGGGCCACGGAAGAAAATAATGACACAGCATGAGAATCGTTAAGGATGCTTTCAAGAGTGCGAGATTGCCACGGGATTATGAGCACCTACGCCCGATATATACAGGCACATATGCGGGCCCAACCCGATGTTTGTTTCTTCTTTAATAGCCCTCTGCGGCCATGTTAAAGATAAAGGAGCCGTGGAAATCGTTAAAATCCTCCCTGTGCATACATACATACGTACATATATATGTATGTATGTATGTATGTATGTATGTATATGTATGTGTGTATGTATGTATGTGTACCTGAGAACCCGTTCACAGTGAACGCGTTAATTGGTCGACGGAGCGTAGGGGTGGAGTTGTACGACGGTAAGATCGGACGAGAACGACTAATTAGGTATCTAATCGTTATCCGGACGAAGTGATTGCGGGGCCGCGGTAAAAGCTCCCTCCCCTTTCACCCTCTTTGGCACCGCCATTCTGAAATCGGTCAATTTCACGAGCGAAATAGAGAGATAGCCAGAGGGAGCCAACGCGAATCTCGTGAGAACGAGAAATATGGCTGATTGGCTCTTTCGCCGTGGACGAACGGCAATCGTTAACTCTCACCCCCTTCTCCTACTGGCAACAATTAAGAACACACACACACACACCCATATATATATACACACAAATCGGTGTCAATTAAACATGAGCTATGAGGCTCAAAACTGCGCCGGTGAGTTTCCTGGACGAAGGGGTGGTTCGCCGTTCGACGGGCTGAATCAGCAAAATGGTGCTACGAAACCACGCCTTTTGCATCCGACGACCATTTTTAGTTCCGGGGAACCTCATTGGTTCCTTCCCTGATCGATGTATTGCTGCGAATGTTATCCGCATCGGGAATCGGCGATACCTGCGACCATCGAACGTCGATGACCGACCCGTCGAGACCTTCGGCGTGATTGTTCTTCTTGTACCTTTTTTAGGGCGCCTTTTTTTACGCTCCAATTCCCATGACCAACGAAAGCTTGAATGTGGAATGAAAAGTAATCTTTTTTTTTTCTTCATTTTTTATTTTATTTTTTTTGTAAAATCAACAGCGAACAACGAGATCCGGGCGATGGCGTTCTGGAAAGCGACGAGGATGATACAGTACGGTGGTTACTGGCAGGACGGTTACGTGGGGAACGCCGCGACTGTCGGCGCACCTACTTACCTGGGAACGGCACCGTACATAGGATTGACGCCTCCTCCCACGGCCGCCCATCTAGGCCCGCTTCCTCATCCGCTCCACGCGCATATGCTCGCCACCAGGGTATCCTCGAGACCGGACAGCCCTCCCGATCGTCCAGCTACGTAGCCCTGGTAAGTCACGCAATTCTATACATATTCCAGAGCTGGGCAAAAACACTAAGTACTTGAAGTACATACTAAAGTATCAAGTACAGAGTCAGAGCTGGGCAAAAACACTAAGTACTTGAAGTACATACTAAAGTATCAAGTACAGAGTCAGTGCTCAGTACTCAGAACTTCAGCAATTCAGATCTGCCAGTACTCAATACATCGGTACTCAAGAACTACCCAGCGCCCAGTACTTCAAGTACTCGATACTTCAATACGTACTTGAAGTACTTAGGGTATTTGCCCAGCTCTGATATATTTTTTTTAGTATCATTTTTTTTTTCTCAATTTTTCCACCACCGTCGCTCGTAATTGGGTGAGTAAATCACGGTACGATTTTTACGACTGTATCGAGAAATCTTCGTCGGCCGCGTCTCTTCAAAGGTCGCGAAGGGATTTGTGGCCTTTTTTTTACCATGTGTTTTTTTTTTTGTCCTGCGGTCGAAGAGAGCGGTCGCGGTGTGGACGACGAGGATGGTCAAAAGAACCGCGCATATGCGGAGGGTCTCGTGCGGGGCGCTTCGATACTATTTCATACTTTTATGTGACTGGTTTAACGTCTTTCCGGAATCGACGACGGCCCACGGGAGCCGATGTGTGCGGTCACTTCTCGAGACGGGCATCGAGAAATCTTCGTCGAGCGCTCCTCGGACGTGTCACGCCTTCCGAATCTATCCGGGCGTCTCTTTGTCCGGGGAAGCGGCTTTGTCGCGTCGGGCATTACGAACAAAATTCCTGGGTTAATGTTTCCACGGGCGAATATATTGGGTGGGTTGGTTGTAAATTTTTTTTTTTTTTTTTTTTTTTTAGTTTTCTTTATTTGTGGAAACTTGAAGTTTGGATGTAGCTTGAGGCGAAGTTGGAACCGCGAGACGGCGAAATTATCGACGAAGTTTTGGCCGCGCAATAAAATAGAGAAGCCCTGGTTCGCGTATTATACTTTCCGTTTAAGGAGACCGAAGCTCCTCTTCGGCTCGCTTCGTCTGAGACTCGCGGGAGAATAGCCAAATCGCACAGTCGTAATCGCGAATCCGAAGCGGACATAAAACCGATTTCAACCTATAAAACGCCCTCTTGCCGTACCGAGGCTTTCGGAGATCGAGAAAAGGCGAGAGACCCGGCGAAGAGGGAAATCTTCCCGTTTTCTCACGGGGAAACTTCTTACGAGCTTCTTATTTCACCTATTTTTTTTTTTTTTTTTTTTTTTTAAATCACCACTCGCAATTATCAGCGAGGATCCAGACGAGGACCACGACGATGAAGATGGCATTATCTCCGGCGATGAACTGCTTTACGGAATTACAATTTTTTTTTTTTTCATCGATCAAATATTACGCAAGGTTAATTGAGAGATCCGGCGACTCGAAGGTTATCCGGCTCGGAATCAAATCCTTTCGCCGCGAGTGGATTTTCATTCACGGGAAATAGAATCCCCGTGCACCGAATAGAAATTGCACATGTGTTTGAAATTTCCGAAACAGTTTATGTAAAAAAGTTTCCAATACCATTCAATAATTTTCAAACTAAATTTTTTCACCGTGTAGGTAAAATGGTAAATTCTCGATGCTTGGTTAATTTTTTAGCAAAATGCTTTTACTCATAAAACTTGTACGCGTTTTTCAGGTTTGCTAAAAAAAAAACTTTGTGCGCACGCTAGCTCTTCAAATGTTTTAGCTGTCGGGCTAAAAAGTTGTACCCAAAATGACTATTATCGACCGGTGATCTCAATTTTTTTTTAGACTTGGTTGACCTTGGGCGATTTTCAATTCCCCATCCCAGTTCTCTCTCTCGTCCGGAAGATAAATCCCGAAATCGCCGCAGACTCGATAACAAACGACTTCGATCCAATGATAATTCATTTCTCGGTTCGCGTCCCGCTACTCTTGCACGTTCTCTCCCTCTCTCTGACCAACTCACTAAATCCGTGTACCAACTGCCGACTGTCAACCCTCCACCGTTCCCGACAACAACGGCCGACCCGTTCGTCGGCCGTTGGATACCGCAACATTGTGAAATAATCTGAAATTATCGTGAGCTGTAGAATAGAATTTCGCGGCTCTAATGTCCTGCTTGGCTTGTGGTCTTTCTCTTCCTCTCACCGGAGTCCCGCGAAAGTCAAGTTATAGTGATAAAACTTCATCAAAAAGCCATTTAACGCGGCTTTTTTTTTTTTTTTAATTCCGACCTATCAGGCCCCGATGTGGTTGCGCGTCCAATCATCAGCGTCAACACCAAAGACGACTCGTTAAAGTAGACACCCCGGACCTCTTCCACTATTGGACTGTTTGCATCTCGCAAAAAAGCTCGCCGTCCCTCCGCTCCATTCATCCACACCCGCCCGACTGTCCGGTAGCACCGGGAGAAAGAAGAGGAGAAAGAAGGGCCCATCCCGCTCACCGCGCACAGCAGCCGCAAACGCGGAGCAAGAGGACAGAGAGACGAACCGCCGGCCGCAGCAGTTCCGCGGTCTTAATGATGCCAACGCAATAAAGAATCGAATTTACGAGTTTGCCGCTGGCTGGCTCCAGCAGCTAGAGAGCCCTCGTGGCTCCTTTATACCGCGGCTCGTTTCTCGGCTCTCCTGTGCCAACTTCTTCGCTCATTCTCGCGAGATTAGTCGGATATTACTCGTCGACGTTGTAGCCACCCCAATGAGGGAGTGCCCGTCGCCGGTTCTCCCATCGAACGACCGCGCGCCCACTCCATTTACGTTCGAACGAATGTGAGATTCTAAAATCGCGCACGCACCGCGGCGATAATGTCCGATGAGATACCGACGAGACGGAGAGATGACTGAGCATATTCCGGATGTTCTGAAATTCTAACCCCCGCCTCTCAGCAGTTTGGGTATGAGACAACTTAGCGGTTTTACGCACGGTGCTCGGTCAGACTGTCGGTTCTTCCTTCGGCAAAGGTCATTGAACTTTTGGCTATTTCGGTGATCGTGAAATGGGCAAAAGATTGACGTCGTCGAATGACTTCTGGGTATTTCGTGTAGGGATCTTGACATCACAGCTCGGTAGTTTAAGATCAACTTGGCTGGCGTTATCTAATTGCTGATATTTGTCCAATCTCCCGCCATTATTGCCATGTGGACGTAGAGTAAAAACAATTAATATGGCCGGCTCTCATTAGTGCGTAAATCAATGACTGGTCCATTATTCATCACTTTCGTCCTACCACTAGGGATGGTATCTAATTATAACGGAATTCTCAGTTTTAATCCACTGTATTCTCAGTTTTAATCCACTGTATTCTCAGTTTTAATCCATGAAATTCTCAGTTTTATCCACGAAATTATCAGTTTTATGCACGAATTTCTTAGCGAGTTAAGCGCAATTTTGCCAACCCGTCTTCTGGAAAAAAATGGCCATTTGGGTTGGCTAAAAATTGCCCCCGTGAAAATGACACATATCGCTAGTGGTGTCGCCGGTGCAACATGTTGCCCGGTTGAAATTTACCGGATGACTTGGTAGTTTCTTCGAGATCCTTCTCTCAGTGTATGGGCGTGCAGTTGTGTTTGGTTTCGCGCGTGTTGGTGTTGCGCCAATATGACCGAATAACAGGAGTTTCCAGGGAAAGGAACGGGGCGCCGTCATTGATACCGGGCTTTCCGTGTCTACAATCGTTGACCGTAGATAGGAGACCGGCTAAAGAAAGAAAAAAAAAAAAAAAAAAAAACAAAAAAAAAACTGGTACCAGCGCAGAATGCGCCTCGTGGCAATTACTTAAAAGACGAGAACAGGTTTTTTTCAGTTTCTTCTTACGCGAAATCGCAACATCGGAACTCATTTGTGTGCCTCTCTATCCGACCAGGCTCTCCAACAAAATGTTTATTGATACATTCCCTGGGATACCGACTGTCGTTCGGCTTTATCGTAACAAAATATCATCCATATCACGATGAAAAGTGCTTGCGGACGTTGGTGCTCGAGTGTCCTCGCGTGGCGACGCAGCGCGCAATTTCAGAACGGGAATTCTACGCCCTGTTACGTTTATAGACGACGCGATAAAAAGTCGCTTTTTTTAAATCCAGTTCCCGTATCTCGAACTGCTCGCGGCTCGGGCTCCATCCAGCGATTCGACAACGGTTGACCGGCGGTAGAGAGAAAACCGAGAGTTGGTAAGAGAGATAGGGAGAAAGATCTGGTTTGCAGTAAGCAGCATCAATGTAATCAGACAGGCCGCTCAGAGCGGTCTTAACGATCGTCGTAAACGCGAGTTCCCCGCTTTACAGCTCTCGCGTACCTTTATTTTTCCCCGATTTTTTTTTTTCTTTTCCCCTAGCTCTTCTTTACGTCTTTCTCGCTCTCTATCTCGGTCATTCGCGGATGAGAAAGACTCGGAGGATTCTCTTTCGTCGCTTCTTCTTTTATTTATTTCTTTTTCATTATTTTTCCTCATCCGTCCAGTTACCCGCTTCGAAACGAAACGAACGAGCGAGAGAACTCTCTCCCTTCGCTCACATCGTTTCCTCTCGTCCGCAACCCCGCATACATCGTTCAGACGCCGCGCCCCGTGAGTCCCTCGTCCATCTTACCGCAGCGCCCATTGTAAACTATCCCATTTTATGTGACAACGAGACCAGCGAATCTTAAATCTTCGACGCGCTCCTCGTATCCTCGTATAGTTCATGCGCTTTTTATTTTTTTCCGTCGCCTCTGCCGTATCACGGCGACGATGGACGATGCGGTGCGCTGAAGCTGTACTCGACCCTGTTTACCCCTCGCCTCTCGATAGCCACGATCGTTACGGATTTCGTGGAAAATCCAACCGATTTTACTTACTTACTCACTTACTTATTATTTATACTTATTCATACTTATTTATACTTATTTATGCTTATTTATACTTATTTATACACTGAAAAAAATATCATTGATTCAAATAAAATTTGCTTGCGGGCTGCCAAAGAACAAAAATTTTTTTTTCAATTCTACTTTCAATTCGTACAATTTTATACCGGATTGAAACGATAACATGTCACCTTAACAGTTTTGCCGTCATTGTTTCAATATCGTATGCAATTGTAAGAATTGAAAGTAGAATTGAAACAAACATTTTTTTTCTTTGGCAACCCGCAAGCGAATTTTTTTTTCAGTGTACTTATTTATACTCATTTATATTTATTTTATTATTACTTATTTTATTTGCGAACCGATTTTACTCACTTATTTACATGATCCTTATTACTTATTACTTATTACTTATACATAAATAACTGTTGTAGTCGATGCGAATTCCCTTTGTTCGCTGGACGAGGGCTCGATCCTCGGCGGATAAATCCGTGCTCCGGACGCGGCGCGGAGAGAAACACACGCGATTCCCGCGGAACGAACCCAATAATTAGCGGCTCCGAAATGTGCCCGCAAAGTTTCACCCACTTTCAGGACTCCTGGGCATTTTACGTGTCTTGGGCCCTTCTCAAAGCCGCTCTGAACATTCACTCCACCGCGTTTAACTTCATGCGCATTCCTCCGCTTCTTCTTCTTCTTCTTCGTTTTCTTCTTCCTCTCGGCCGAACGAGCGTACTATACAAACCGGCGAGAAGTGTATAGAGCGTTAAGCGGTGTAACGGGCATAGAGCTCCGAGGCTCCGCCGGAGCAATGCCGCGACGGTTTTAGTACTTTCTAACCACAGTCGCGGGCTACAATTAAACCCCCATAAACTTCGTCGTAACTTTTTATTTTTTATTTTATTTTTCTTAGTTTTTTATTTTTATTTTTTGTTTTGTTTAAAAGCGGACCAACTCGCAGCTCCTTCCCCCCTCGACGCCGGTGCTCGGTGGGGTTACAGACACAGCGCGGTTTCTCTTTCCTTCACTCCCTCGCCCCGGTCACTCGTATGCAGCGTGGTGCCGTTCCCGCGCGGACCCTTTCGTTCGTGCGCAAGAAATGCCGGCCATACTGCATCCTTAATGAAGCCCGGAGACCCCGAGCGTGCATCAGCCCCGGCTTCCGGCAGACCCTCCCACTTTGTGCCATTCGTCGGTAGTGAAGAAGAGGAAAAAATAAAAGTACTCCGCGTGCACGATGGGTAAATGTCATGTGTTGTTCCCTTAAAATTAACGGGCTATCTTGGAATTCGTATTGTCGATTCGGGGATGAACTTGGTGCTCCGAAAAAAAAAAAAATACTCAAATACATTTATCTTGATAATCATGACTCTAAAAAAATGTTATCGAGGCGTAGATAAAAAATAACTGCGCTTGCACGCTGGGTAAATGTCATGTGTTATTCCCTTGAAATTGACTGGCTGTCCTGGAATTCGTATTTACGATTGAGGGATGATTTCGTGCTCCGAAAAAAAAATACTTAAATACATTTATCTTGATAACCGAATATCGAGAAAAAGATATAATACAAAAGATTATATAGAGGCGTAGAGAAAAAAATAAATAAGAACTGCGTGTTCACGATCGGTAAATATTCTGTGTTGTTTCCTGAAACCGAACCGACCATCCTGGAATTCGTATTTATGATTCAGAGATGATTTAATATAAAACTTCAATACAAAATGATACTTTATATAATTTTTTAAAATATCTGTTTTACCTGTACGGGGTCCTTCCCCTTTTACATCCCCCACCTCCCCCCCGGATTGCGTCCGCAGCCAACTCACCCCCTTACTGTGTCGCATTCGCGCAAGGGCGCAGGGGAACTGCGGAAAACCTGGCCATACACAGGCGGCTCCGTCCCCATAGATTGTTGTTCCTACAGGCTAATCACCAATCTACGAGAAAATTACCTCCCACTCCACGATGCGCCAGCCAGCGCGCGGGTAGGCGGTCACCAATCCAAGTACCAACCGCGTGCGGTACCGCTTTGACTTTGGGGACCGCCAGAGTTCCACACCAACCGCGCACCTATCGCCGTCGATAATAATACTTTATATAAAATACTTTAATAAATCCATTTATTTATCCTGATAACCGCATATCGATAAAAGGTAATAAAAACAAAATATATATTTATAGAGACGTAGATAAAAGAAAAAAGAAGAATTGGCATACGGTATGAGCTTAAGCGATACTTAACCCTTTGAGAAATCCGGCGACGAATGAGACAAGTCCCGGAGTGAGGATGAAGGTAAAAAGGGAAGAGGCGGAGGCTGAGGAGGACCAAGGAGAAACGTATAATAATAATGATAATAAGAAGAAATCGAGCGGGAGGACATGCAACCCGGCATACAGTCTGCCCGCCGGTGCACAGGGCTTAGCGGGGACTGACGTTTACGGCTCGGTGCGGTCGACCTAGCGCCAGTAAAACTTGAGAAGAAATACAAGCAAACTCCTCATCGACAGTTAAAGTCATACGCGCGAAAATACAGCCCGGCATTCTATGAAATACGACGTGGGCTGACTTGACTCCGGGGGATAACTTGGCCACCAGGGTTGGAGGGGGGGATATATATCCCAGACATGAATACTCGTCTCGTTAATGAAAACGATCTCCTCCCTCCACCCTCGTTCGCATAATCACCCCTTGTGTGTCTTGTCGGTAGTCTTTCCTCTTCGTTTCTCAATTTTTATTATTTTTTATTAATCTTTATTGCCATTTATAATCGCGAGTAATTAAATTGCTGGCTTTGAATGCCTCTTTAGAGTTAAAAAAAAAAAATGCATTTTTTTTAATGAAATTTTTAAAAACTTGAAAATAGAGCTGTAAATTTGTTTATAATTTTTTTATTAATTTTTAGTGCTATTTATTATCGAGATTAATAAAATCCGTAACTTTAAATGCTTATTTAGGGTATAAAAAATATACATTTTTTTTTAATGAAATAAAAAAAAAGAACTAAAAATGATGGGCTGTACATTTATTTATTTTATTTCATTAATTTCTATTGCCATTAAATATAGAGACTAATTAAATAGCTAACGTCGAATGCCTCTTTATAGTAAAATAAATAGTCCATTTTTTTAAATGAAATAAAAAATAAAATCTAAAAAAATAACTGGAAATGTATATATTGTATATAAAGATCACTGTATTCGTAGGGATTTTCTGGCCGGATCTACAAGAGGATTACGGTAGAAATTGATAGAGAAACTATATTCACGACGGTTTCCATCGAATACTATATACGGTACGAGCAAAGCGGTTCTTACCTCGCGATTCTGGTGATGGGTATTATTCGAAGTAACCACGGTGATTTTATGGGCGCTCCTACCCGCACGCTCGCGGGGCTCGAGGGGGGGGGGGGGGGGGGGAGAGAGGAGAGGGCGTTGTTGCTGACGTTCGAGGGCGAGAGAGAGCCGGAGAACCCGCGAGAACTCGCGAAGCACTTACCCGGGTAGACGATAAACCGTAACCCTGCTGGTGTGTACCCCCTCGAGCTTGCCTGCATGCCCGGTTACCGGGGGAGCCGCAGTTTCCATTTCACCGACGTGCAATACTTGCGCCCGCTCGGATGTGTCTCTCCTATCTCGGACCTCGGGCTGGGAACGCTTTCGTTTACGACTTCTCGAGCCCGCCGCGCTTATAACCGCGAAGACGAGAGTCTACGCGATTCCATCCTCCCTTGATACTCCGACCGAGGCCATGGGATTTTTCGGACTTTTCGAAAAATAACCGTCGCAATTCTTCTTCCAAAGAAGCCTTCTATTCCAATATAGATATTTCGATGGAGCGTGCAAAAGGAAAAAAAAAAATTATAGCAAACAAAATGGAAAACTCGGAAGTAGCGAGTATTCGATGAAAATATCCTAGTTTCTTCCCAGCTGGTCGTTGTTACACGGTGAGCGATATATAGTTCTGGTTGAAACATTATTTCAATTTTCACTGGCATTATGATAATGCCTCGGTGGGCACAACAAGCCAATAATAGCAAAAGCTTTGCGCTGTAGGCCCGGATCGGTTCGTAGAACACACACGATACCGGCATCAGATTTTTCCCTGTTGAATAAGTAACGAACTGTGGCTTGGGAATTGTTCAGTTCGCAATCGATCGATGTGTCTTCTTCAGCATTTCCGCGCCGCCTGTGTGCTGTGTCTTCCATTCGTTTTACTTCCCGGTATATACGGCGCCTGCCCGGCTGCGATATCGGCAAGTAATTTCGCATCACTCCCGGGATATATCGTCGTGGAAAAAAATATGCGCTGGAAGTTTTTCTTTTTTCCCCCCCGTTCTCGTGTTGTTGTGTCTCCATCGATTCGTGGGCCGAGGTCGAGAGAACCATCGGGTATAACGTCGCAAATGCGTCAGACAGCCGACTCTCGCTTCAATGTATTCATCATGTTCAGAAAAATAAAAGAAAAATGCATGCACAGTCCCAACGTCCAATACACTCGCGATACTGAACAAACCGCACGCTTGGCCCTCGAGCGTTTACGTAACGGCCATTATCCTCCCTCTCCCCTTCGTCAGCGTATCGCAAGTCGTACAATGATTGGCTGCTCTTTGAACAAAACCAAGATACTTAGTTGTTCGATCGCTTTTGTCTATTTATGTTTCCATGTTCACTGCTACGAAGAGTACGCTTTTTAAGGAGGAGGTCCGTCGACTTTAGGCAACAAAACGTGTTTTCTTTTTTTTCTCGCTCGCAAACAATTCGATCGAAAATTCCCCACGATCGAATGTTCTTTATGGTTTTTTGAACATGTTAAAAATATTCCTACTTTCGAATATAAAAATTTGCAGGTACAGTTCCATATTATCGATATTTTCTAAATTTAAAAAGTGACATCTCTCCTACAATTGTTTATATTTGTACCCGAGAATTTTTTCACACGATCAGATTTTCGATACAATTTGTTGGTATCGGCAAAAACACGTTTCTTCTGCTTCATTGAAATCGATGGATCTGAAAAATCTCGCTATTCGCGGTTGCGACAAATACGAAAATACGCCAGGTGCTTTACGCGAATCGGTTTAAAAATGTCGCGTGCGTATGTGCGTGTGTTTCTGCGAAGACCACGAATCCGCGAGCGTCGTGAATGGAGTAGTCGATAATCGAAGGATTTTCCAGCCGTTCGTCTATCGGTTTCGCCTATCCACCATGATGATGTCCTGCCAAACAGCCTATGGAAAGGGTGAAAGGTATCTGATTGTAGTTGATGTCTCCAACGCAACTTGATGTCTCCATTGTCGACTATGTGTCATTACCTGATGAATAAATTAAAAAATAAATATCGTGGATTGCACAGCGGCGGAGGCCTCACGACGGTTCAACCGTGACGGGGTGTTGGAGAGCTCGCATCAGACTCTCCCCCGTACAGAGCTTAGAGTTGTGACAACCCCTCGCTTCGAACGTCAATAATAACTTGCAACCGTCAGCAGTAGCATTCTCTTTCATATTTTCTCATTTTTCCACTATTTCCAGAGTTCACTCGCTCCTTCAGTTCCCCCCCTCCTCCTCCTGTCCATCTAACGGCTCATTTCACCATGTGCACTTTTATCGACGTTACTCCTCTTCATTTACGATTGTCGGGGGCACTGAAACCCGAGCAAGTAGACGAACGAAAGAGGACGAAGCAGAACGTAGAGAAGAAAAAAAAATTATACGAAGGGATAGAGAACGTTTATGCGAGGGGTGGCTCCCGGTCGCGGATTTCCCAGCATCACAGTAAGCTGCCAGATCTACCCTTTACTTGAGGAAATCGGTACCTCACAATTGTCAACTGACCCTTCGTGCTTCTTTTTTCTGCTTTTTATTTATTTTTATTTTATCCATTTTCCAACCAACCGACAATAACATGCATTGGTCTGTGCGTCATTCGTAGAGAAGAAAAAAAAAATAACACGAAGGGATAGAGAACGTTTCCGCGAGAAATGGTTTCCTCACAATTGTCAACGGAACCTCCGTGTTTCTTTTTTCGTCTTTTTATTTATTTTTATTTTTTCTGTTCGCCAACCAAACGACAATAAGATGCATTGGCCTGTGGACAATTTGAGATTGACCAAGATCCTCGGTTTGGCTTCTATCCTCGTGATTTATTATTATATCGTGCGTGCTGTCTGTGCGCGCGCGCTCGAGAGAGAATCTTAGAAACAGTCGCATGTTAGTTGCGCGTCTCCGCGAGGGACCTCGAAGAAAAGTCGTTGTCGGTGTAAATCATTCGTCGGACGGTGACGTTTACGAACCCGGCAGCATTATCGCGGCAACCTGCCGATCGTCTCTGTTTTTCTCGCTGGCTCGAGCCTCCGGAATCTTACGATAACGAGTGAGATGAACGAAGAGTGCGGCGGATAGAGTGTGAATGAAGAGTAGGAGGGACGACTCGGTACCGTTGATGAATCCGAAGAACACTGGAACGAATGGACAATACATACGTATATATGTATATCTATACACATATATATATATATATATATATATATATATATATATATATATATGTGTGTATATATATATATATATGTATATCTATACATATATATATATATATATATATATGTGTATGTATATGTAAGTCTTTCCCGTCTCATTCTTGGTTCGCTCCTCGCCTCGACGCCTCTCCGGTGTTTCTCACCGACGAGTGTCACGTGTACGAGGGAGAAATGGAGAGCGAAGGAGAAGCGGTCGTCTCCACTACCGGCAACGGGCAAACTCTGTTGTAAATCATATTTTTACGAGGCAGCCAGGATTCTTCACAGTACCAGACGCTGTCCGAGGACCGGTACGGCAGAAGGGAGGAGGAGGATTGAGGATGCCTCCTCACTGCCGAAAGAATGGTGCGCACGAACTGTTAACCGATGCGTGCCCTGCGTGGTCTGCCCGCGGCCGTCGATCGACTATTTTACGACCTCGTAATTAACGGCCCATCCGCGACGGGAGAGATAGAAAAGTTGCGGAGGGCAATTTCGTCCAACGCAACCTCCCGACCTTGGCTCTGCGCGTTCTTGACCTTGTCCATGATCTTTCTTTTCTTTTTCTTTTTTTTTGTAACTTTACAATTTTTATTTCGCGCTGAATATTCGATTGAAAAAATTGGAAAAGTGAGGAGAACAAAAAATCGAAAGTAATGTCGAATGTACAAACTTATTATTGTTTTGCTTCCTCATAGAGGAAGCTTTGTGATGGTGAAAAAATTTTTTTTCGAGATTTTAATGAAAACGTGTTCAGAATGTTCCAAAACATCGAAAAATCACATTTAGAAAAAATGTCCGGATGTATGTGTGTGTGTGTGTGTGTGTGTGTGTGTGTGTGTGTGTGTGTGAATCGGAAGCGAAAAATTCAAACCGCTATAACTCGAGAACGCCTCCACGAATCCGGCTGAAATTTTGCACATAGCTTGTCTGGTTAATAGTCAATGTTTCTGTAAAATTTTGTCAAAAAATTGTCAGTTGTTTTTTTTGTACGCCATTTTTAATTTCTTCGAAAATGTCTGTACGCACTGTAGCGCTCGCAATTTTTTAGCTGTCGGGCTAAAAATGCGTACACAGATAGAATCTGATCACCCGAGGATCCCATTAAAATTTCAAGAAAATCGATCGAACCGTTTAAATTTTATGTCATTTTGAATTTTTTGAATTTCATGCAATTTTTTTTTTTTTTTTTAAGACGCATTTTTTTTTATCAAATATTCATCTGTAATAAAATAAGTGTCAGATTCGTGATCAGCGCGAAAAAATACATAAAATTACAGTCCCGGAGCGACAACTAACCAAAAAGTTTACCAGGCATTTTTATAGCCAAAATTGCAAAAATGAATGATTTTAGGTATTTTTAAACAACGATTTCTTTGCTTTTCGATGGCATCGCGGAAAAACCCAGGTGCCTATCGTGATCTACAGCAAGACATACACAAGACGATAGATATGACGGAGTTGAAAAAGCTATATAAAGAGGTGTCACTTGGATTCCTTGAGTAAAAATTCACAAAAAAAAATTCACGAGCGCTCACTTCCATGTATTTTTTCGCGTCAAGCGCAGATCCGACAAAGTGAAGCGTGACGATGGAGTATTTTTTTCTCGCTGAATATGAATCGGTCAGCCGTTTTGCATAAAAGTCTAACAAGACGTTGACGGTGAAAAAAGTTGAAAATTGAAATTTTCATAGCGCTTCCTCATAAAGTTGGAAATTGAAATTTTCATATCGCTTTCTCATAATGTTCCTTCATTCGCGAAGCTTCCTCTATGAGGAAGCCAAAAATACAGACAATGCTTCCTCATAGAAGAGGCTTCGCAAATAAAGGAACATTATGAGAAAGCGATATGAAAATTTCAATTTCCAACTTTATGAGGAAGCGCTATGAAAATTTCAATTTTCAACTTTTTTTGTTTTACTGCGTACGCTGCGTGTCGATCTTGACCATATGGTGCATTCCATGGTCAAATGAGCAGTCCATGACCCTAGTCTTTGTCGATCTTGTTCATTTTTTAGTATGATGTTATTACCACCTATAATAGCTTCGGAATATTTTCAGATTTTTTACCACTAGTAAAACTTTGAAATCCTCGAAAAAACAGTTCCGAAAACGCTTTTTTTAATCTGAAAAAATCCACACTGATTCTATAAGGGACATGTGCTTCTGATTTGACATGGAATACCCCATATATATAATTTTTTCCTGACGATTATGATAAAATGGCACAATGATATAAACTTGGTAAACGGTGGAAAATATCGATAAAATGAAACTGCTCCTGCAATTTTTCATATTCGAAAATGTGAATATTTTTACATGTTCAAAAAACCATAAAGGACACTCGATCGTGGGTAATTTTCGATTGAATTGTTTATGAGCGGGAAAAAAAAATAAAACGCGTTTTGTTGCCTAAAATCGATGGATCTCCTCCTTAAAGAGCGTACTCGTGGTAGTGAGCAACGAAACATAAATAGACAAAAGCGATCGAACGACTAAAATTTAATTATTGTCTCTCGATCGTGAGATCGGTTATCCCGCGGGGAGGTCGGTCGATTATCGGTACCGGAAAAGCGATAGCAAAGTGACAAATTGTTTATACGGGCTGTACGTTACACCGGACAAAGCGGTGCTCGCTCGGAGATCCGTGGACACGTGCTCGTAAAAAAGAGTCCCCCCGAACGGTTGGAGGATCGTGAAAGATTGCGAGTGATCGTAAAAGGGGCAAGAAGGAGGAGCGCGGCTGCAGTCGCGGAGCGCGTCAGGCGCTGAGCGAGAACGAGGCGAAAGCCTGAGGATCCTGAGGAGCGCTCGAGGACCCTCGGACGTGAGCGCCCGGGGAAAGGAGCAGTCTCGCGGACCTCTCCGCCGTCCACAAGGGAGAGAAAGACCGCTGATACCAACGAGAAAACATATCCGGATAGTTTGTCGAGTTCGGAGAAACGTTCGTTCGTCAATAATTTGTCATTAGTCCGAGCGGTTAATGTTTTTCATTGACCCGCGAGTGTCATGATTTACTCATTCGACTCGTTATCGGATGTCCCGTGGTCATAACTCCTCTGCGTCAAACCACATTCCAACTTGAATATACCAAATCATGTATGCAAATTTAATCTGTGACCTATTCCAATATTTTTCATTCCACATCGAAGTTCTTTTCTTTGTTTTTCTTCGATACTAGAACTACTGATAACGATTCGCCGCTCGTCACTGTAACCGCCGCGATCTTCATTCAGAATAATTATTATTACTGAGAACTTATTATAACTTGAGAACGGCTTAAGCTATAACGCTCAAATTTCCAAGGTAGGTAGAGGGATTAATCCTCGATGTTTGGTTAAATTTTTAGCAAAATGCTTTCACTTTTAAAAACTTTACGCGTTTTTGAAGTTTGCTAAAAAAAACTCTTTGCACACGCTAGCTCTTACAATTTTGAAGCTATCGGTCTAAAAAATTGAACAAAAAAGGAACTGTTATCGTTGTCGTTGTCGTTGTTTTTAACGAGGAATATGGTGTTATTTTTCCAACTGGTCTGGCAATGTAATGGTTTGCGGCATAGGGAGGGGCTCGGACGGGGGGGGGGGGGGGGGGGTGGTTGGTAATGACGGTGACGAAAGAGTAAGAGACGCCATACAGCGAGCTTCCAAGGGAACGGATAGGGCCCTCCGGAATGGAGTTGGCTGCTGGCTGGTCCGTCGGTCGGGTGCACGTATGAAAACTAAGTCCCCGGGTTTCATTTGACTGACTTTACGAGGCGGACATAAAATGGATTTTACTGTCGGCTAGTTCGCCAGTTCTCGAGTTCGTAACATTGCTTTGGCGAGCATAATATATCCCTCCCCAGCCCTGCTCCGACTCCGCGTACGTTCCTTCTGTCCTCCGCTACCCGGTTCCGACAGTCCCCGTGCATTATATCCTTCACGTCCTTGCCTTCCTTGCACCTCCGTACTCGCCGGCGCAGCCCCCCCCCCCCCCCCCATTCTCGGCTTTATCCTCTTCACTTCCCTTCAACGGTGCGAGAACAGAACTCTTGCCGAGTCCTCGTCTCGTCTATCCGACTAGCCGGCGACGCGCTCTCCCGACGTTTTCCCTTATATCGTTAACCCGCCACCGCGACTTAAGTTTCCACCTCTCGCACTTAATGCTAAACTTTCCGGTATGAAAAATGTCGCGGGTGTATATACGGAGGTACGGGAAACTCGCGATTTAATATCCGCCGGGAGACGCGGTGGTGAGCGAGCGAATCGACTATGCGCGGCTTCGCTTTATGCGATTCTGCGCTCTACTACCATTTTTCTTTTGTTTTTTTTTTTTTTATTGTTCTTGATGTTTCCAGTTAAATTTTATATTTTTCTTGCTCGCTGTTCCTCCGCCGCGTCGCAAGTGCACCGGGCTTGGCAACTGGGAGATCTTTCGGTGGAAGAGAACGTCGGCTCTGACCGACGTTGGGCTCTTCAGTCGCAAATCGCGACCAACTCTGATGGAAGTTAAGGAAAAATAATGAAAAAAAAAACATTTTAGACGTTCAGGTTTATATCGTGTCCATGCGGATATACAGCCGTGTTGGCGGAGATACGGCGGCAATAAAAGCTGACATCGGATTTGGTGTCACACAAAAAAAAGGAAATAATAATCGTGGGGGCGTTCCAACTGTTTTCTTTTTTTTTTTACTTTACGGCGTTTTATTTTACAGGTATAAGAGTGTTTATTCCTATTTTAGACCCGTGAGTGTTACAAGAAATATAATAATTAAGAAGTTACGTGGACTGTGATAAATACAGAAAATTGATAAATAGAAATAAAAATAATGTACGATATCAAAATGCAGACTAACGAAGGATTATTTTTTTTGTTGTAATTTATAAACGTTTATTGTACAGGTATAAGAGTACATATTATCTTTTAGACTAATGCCATATATTATGACTTTAATATAATGTCATAATTAAGCAGTCAAAGGGTCTCGGACCAATAAAAAAAAAAAAAAAATTTAATCGATAAACAGAAATCCTAATTTACGATAACAAAATGAAGCTAACGAACGATTGTTTTTTTTTTTCTTCGTGTTTCAGATCTATCTGGGAGCGATTGGAAGTGTTCACGGACAGAAAGAGAGACCGCGATTCCAAAGAAGTCGAATACCGTATAAATAATTTATCCGGTAGGTGCGGCAACGTATTCGTAACCGAAGAAACGAAGATCGGCGCTGCACAGTTTATCCCCCAGCCCGGAGGGGAGCGGAGTTTCTTCCGTTCGCTGGACTGTCCGTACGAGCCTGGAGATGGATCAGGGCGTCCTCTTCTCGCGAACGAACTTCGCCGTCCGCTTTCCGAGAGCACAAACCAATCATCCGACCCTTTGTGGTGCGCGACCACATCGGGCCACGCAATCCACAGGAGAAGTTGTGAGCGGCAATTATTACCCCCTCGTGCAGCGATTCCGTCGTACCAAGATCCAGCCTTCTTCGAATTTCGTTGATATTATTTTTCATTTTTTTTTTTCGCGACGCAAAAATATTGCGAACAAGATTGGCCAAAGGCGTTTCCTGGTCATCGAAGGGCTGGGGGGGGGAGAGTCTCATCGTTTAGCGAATGTCCCGTCTGTCGTGTCGTTTCCACGGTTGCCGATGTCGGCGCGGTCCGTCAAATTGGACCTGCTGTTCCTTCCGCTGGTGCCCCAGAAACTTGCCGGAACAGCAATTTTCCCTATCGTACAAACAACACCCAGCGAGAGACGGACGGACAGGAGGGCACACCGTGTATTACCCGCATCCAGAAAAATAATATATTTGACCGGCATCCGCAAATAAATATTCATTTAATGCAAATAAATATTTCAATCGATTTAAATAAATATTTATTTAAACCAAATAAATATATTATTTTTAAATAAATAAATTTTCATTTTTAATTAAATAAATATTTATTTAAATCAAATACATTTTTTTTTTATCAAATAAATATTTATTTGCCGTGCGCCCGTAAAATGAAAGATTTGTCTGGGTGGGCGAGATCGAATGCTCTGACGGATAGGAACCGTTTTTCCGGAAGGATCGCTGCAGAGACCCTCTCAAGAAAATTCGCCGCTCGTGACTTCCGGTGGCGCATGTTTTATTTTTTATTCTTTATTTATTGTGATATTAGAATGAAAGTCAGATTTAAGGTGACGAATGGAGACTCGCCGAAGGATCGTATTGGTCGATTATTATCGAATAAGAATAAAAAAAAAAAAAAAAAAAGACGATTTGATCGTCCGAGGAGATACGCGCGAGTTTATTAAATAAATCGTTGGGCAACTTTCGGCCTGTCTCCGTTGTATGCGGCACGTCGGACTCGAGAAATTCTTAGCATCGCTTAGGTTATAAGACAAAAAAAAATGCTATTTTTTTTTCGTTTGTTCACTAGTTAAATGTAAATGTTATTATTTGTTTGTTTTTTTTTCTCATCGTTGATATTGATCGTCTTAGGTTTGCCAAATTTCTCGAGGAAACCGACGCCCGCATCAACGTTTTAATGAATATTTTAAAAAAGATGAAAAAGATTAGAAAAAAAAAAAACTGTTACGTAATGTCGCCATATTTTCTAAAAGAGAGTAACTCCAAACCGTATCGTAATATTTAGTATATATATACATATGTATATATATATATATATCTATATATATATTTACCTATATATATGCATATAGATATATATATATGTATATGTAAATGGGTGGAAGTAGGAGGGGAAGGGGGGGAGGGGAAAGTGGAAGCGTGTCACGTTAGTGATTCAAGTCCTTTTCGGTGATAAGCAGACACGATGGGTAGTATTTAAGGATACCATGATTTTGATCTTTTTCCCCCCATTTCTGTTTTTTTATATCAATAATTAACTCTGTAAAATCGCAGCTGAATCGAAAAAAAAAAAAACAAAAAAAAACAAAAAAAAAAATGCTTTACACGGGAAGCAACAATCGAGGCATTTTGTAATAAAATTACTGCGAATATTGAAGATGGTGAGGAACCCGATTCGCTGAAATGGGCCCGATTGTTCCTAAAGTCTCGAATCGTCCGATAAACAAAGAAAAAAAAGATACCAACACCAAAAAAAGGTCGTACGGGACTCGCGATGTAATCTAAATTTACCGCTTCAACGAACCCCCTTACATGGCAATAATAAAACTAAATAAATGAAAAAAAAAAAAAAAAAAATTACAGTAACATAAATAAAAAAAAGATAGAAGTTCGCACCGAATGAAAAATGCAATTCAATTTCTATGTCTGTTCGTACTCTCATAGACTTTTACCACTCGACACATATATACGGTCACCGCGGCGGAGATCGATAATATGTATAGAGGCGGATTGCGGCTGGTGGTGATGTTCACGATGTGTACGGTATAAAAAGTGTGCTTTTTTATATTATCGTATCACGCAAGAAATACGCAGGTGTCTGAACTTGAACGAATTAAAAAAAAAAGTTACGAATGAGAACTTATGGTATCGCCCCGTGTGCATCACCTATTCGCCGCGATCCCGCGACGACACCCGTCGAAAGTGATCCGAATATAAAAAAAAAAAAAAAAAAAAAAAATGAAATGAATAAACGAACTTGTGTACCTACTCTATCGATCTACTTGTACTTACAAATCTGAACGTCGTAATTATTTATTGGACGAAGCTATGGACTCTCGTAGTCTTTTATGAGAAAAATAAATAGTGAAATATTGAGTGTACAGTGTGGCAGTGAAGGGGGGAGGAGGAGGAGGGGGAAGGGGGAAAATTAAACTGATGAAAGTGATTCGTTACGAATGGAGAGGGTGTTGTATTCCTCTTGACAAACGCACGAATCGTCTATTTGTGGATTCCGTGTACTTGGCTCATTCTAATTGTTAAATTATAATATACGAATAAGGATATAAATTATTGTCGCTTGTCTCATTCGTCGCAAAAAAAATATATCATCGCTACCGCGCGTCGGCCCGCCGATCGTGAGGTAAGTTCATTTATTTATTTATTTATTTTTATGAAAAACGGGCCGAGTCTGATTTCAAGTCGATGGTGAAACACCGTCGAGCGATTTCAAATAGTGCACAGTAAAGAAAGTTTGTACTTTTGCAAGAACTTATTGAACACAAACGTCCACAATTTTTTATTTGTTAATTGTTCTATCGCACCATCCGGTTATAGTTTTACAAAATTACGAGCTGAAATTGTTAGTGACACGTGAAATAACAGGATAGATTTGTATATTCAAACATTAACGAACGTGTCTGTCGCTTATTCAGCAAAATTATTTTTACGAAACTTCATCTTCCGAATTTACGAAATTATTTTGTGTTGCGTGAGAGCGACCAGACGTCAGATTATACAAGGCGAAAAAGGAAAAATACATCACATAATTAGCGGATAACAGAGAAATTGTTCAGTTTAATTTATCACACGTCTACTAAGTTGATGAATAAAAGAAATTAAAAATTAATTAAAAACCATGATCTTTCCACCGTCTTTTCTGATTAAAAAAAATAAATTGTAATTGAGATTTTGATTTCTTTCGACATTGTCCGCGAGTTTGTTTATCGATATGATCGAAACTTAAAAAGAAAAGTAAAAAAAGAAAAAAAAACACTGTTTATTTAAAAAGTCTGCTCTAACTAATGTCGCAAACGGCGATACCCGAGCCGTAGAAACGCCTAAAAAACTGAACGACTTGCTAGCGTGGTCATTTTTTTGTTTCCTTTTGTTCTTCCCCCTTTTTTGCCCCATACTCGAACGAGAAAGGGGAACACCATCGAGCGATTTGAAACAGTGAGGGTGACGAGACATCAGATCAAACAAAGCAAAAAAGATGAAGTACATAATGTAATTAGCAAATAACAGAGAAAGCGTAAAAGATAGATGCTGAAAAAGAATTTAAATCAACATGTATTTATATTTATATATATATATATATTTATATATATTTATATTCATATAAATTTATATTTATATTAATATTAATAACATCACGCGTCTCATAAGGAGATCGATAATTTTTGTAAAAATCGTTCTTTCCACCGTCGATCCCGTCGAACAATCGACAATTTCCACCTTCGACATTGTCCGCTTGTTTATAGAGATGATCGAGGCTAAAAAAGAAAAGTAAAAAAAAAAAACTTGAAAAAGAACACTGTTGATTTAAAAACTCTGCGCTAACTCGGTGCCGCAGACAGCGATCTCAGAGTCGTAAAAACGGCTCAAAGAACCGAACGACTTACGAGCGTGTTCTTTTTTTTTGTGTGTTACCTTTTGTTGTTCTTTTTTTTGTCCCCATACTCGACCGTAACGTAGGAACACGATGGAGGTTATAGATCGTTCGCGTAGTGTGGAGCACAGACGCGAATAACTCACACATGGATCGGGGTTGTTGTGCATCGCGTTGCGCGCGTTCGCTCTCCCTCACCGCGTGTGTATTTAGTTGGGAAGTTGCCGGGCGTCGTAACCCGCTCGAGTGCACGGATTCGCGTAGGCCTATAAAAGTCTCCGTAAAGTTTAACTACCCGGTCTCAACATAAACTATGGAGTATATTGCTTAGATAGCGAAGAAATACGCTACACGGGGCGACTCCTGCCGGGGCCGTTTATTCGTCCGAGCGCGAATAACCGACTGTGTAGCATCGGGCTTTTATTCGACGATTCCTTCGCTGCCATCGAACGGCTCCTCTGAGGGGAATCCCCGAAAGCGCTGATCCCTCGCCGATGTTGCAACGCTGTTTCTCGTCGTCCTTAAAGTCTCAACTTCATTTATACGAACGAAATGATAAAACTGCTATCGGTAATATCGTCGTTTTCGTCCGAGGTGCGTTACATTCTTGCATGGGAAGCGGCGATTATTTTAAGATTTTCTCATTCGTCGATCGGCTTGTTTCGAGCAGGTATCGTCGAGTCGTGCGCTTGCTGAACCGAGGAGACGTTGAACTTTCGAGAAGTAATCTTGCGAGTAACTGACAACTGTATTTATCTTAATGACAACATGTTTTATTCCAATAAAAAAAAAATGGCGCGCGCTTGGTTTAAATAAGCTTTTATTCGACGATTTTTTTCGCTGCCATCGAACGGCTCCTCCAATGGGAATCCCCGAATGCGCTGATCCCTCGCCGATGTTGCAACGCTGTTTCCCGTCGTCTCTAAAGTCGCAACTTCATTTATACGAACGAAACTATAAGACAGCTTGTCGGTAATATCGTCGTTTTCGACCGAGGTGCGTTACATTCTTGCATGGGAAGCGGCGATTATTTCAAGATTTTCTCATTCGCCGATCGGCTTGTTTCGAGCAGGTGTCGTCGAGTCGTGCGCATGGTCAGCCGAAGAAACGTTGAACTTTTGACAAGTAATCTTGCAAGTAACTGATAGCTGTATGTGACTTTCTTTTTATGTTAATGACTGAACATGTTTTATTTCAATAAAAAAAAAATGGCACTTGCGATTGAAAATAATTCACGTGAGCGAAAGGCTCTACCGTGAAGATATACTTCGGGTAGCGATACTATTCCAGCCACGCCGGGACAAAAGATCTCCTTTGTGCGAACGGTTACATTTCGACCGCAAAAACCAAGCGACTCTTACCGGTTTTTCAGGATTACCGGCGTCTTTTGCAAGTATGTTAATACTATTTTTACCGATCTTAGACACTTGCTCGTTCATTGCAATTACGCATGGTCTTGTCAATTTACTCTGCGGATCTATAATTATTCGGACATTAGTTATGTAAAGTAGGGAATGCTTCGATATGTATTATATGAAGAAAAAAAAATGCACTTTCGACGAAGTTGCGAAAATTATTCTGTATTATGTGACTTTTATGGGAATTAAGTAATCGGAGCCGACTCTGGTGACACAGATTTCTTTCTGTCCGTCGGGCATATCCGGAATCGTGACGCTCGACTCTGGCGTAGGAAATGCAACCGCGCGCTTCCTTATCTGTGTTATCTAATAACATGATAAAACGTTGACCGGCGTGACCGTCGCTCATTTGCAGCAACAAGTGCCCGTTGCTCGCGAACAATTTTGATTCCCGCTGGTAATTGGCCGAGATTGCACAATGCCTCTATTATTCGTAGCTTCACGTGTCGCGCCGATACATAACGTCCCTCCTCTTCGGCGCCGACGGAGATCGGAACCCGCCTATCTCCCGAGATCGAGAGCTCGATCGATATATTAATTAGGGAAATTTTATGGGGGACAGTATTATCGAACCGGTAGTAATAAGTATGTAAATTATAGGTGCAAGACTTAATTGGGGAATAATTAAGTATCTCGTTGTTTTTTTAATCTTAAATCAACAGTGAAGCAGAAACATAATTTTCAGTATTCAGTGTGTTTATGAAAAGAAACAAACAAAAACGACAATTAACGTCAATATTCTTTCTACTCGATTGTGCAGCGGCTTTCAAGGCATTCACGCTCGTAGAGACTGGAGCACGGTTATTTATTTACTGGGGTGTGGTTTGTTGTGTAACTAAATTTCAATACATTTTAGTCAAGCTTGTTTATTGGTCGACGCTTGAAACTTCTAGTTCTCGTTGATTTTTAGAATGTGCGTTGACTGCAATAAATCAAACAATTTGTTTTACCCGTTACTGATAGTGCTATGAATGTAATTTTTTTTGTAACACATGCACAATACGTCCCACTTTTCGTGCCTGTAACGCGTACCGAAAGTGGGGCTTTTTAGTAAGGTGCGCGAGAAAAATGCTGCGCATGCGCAAGACACAATACTCACTTTTTTTTAACACGTTAGCTACTTGTTCAAACGCTTTTTTAACACCATTGCTACTTTTTCGCACCCGTTCGCCACGCTACAGTCATAAAAAATGGGAGTTTTTGTGCATTTTTATTGAAAAAGTAGTATGCGATAGCGGTCTCCCGACGGCTGTTGGGACGTAGGCAATACTCGCCTTCAGCTCGCGCGGCCAACGTCACAACCTTTGTCGACCGACCACTTTTTTGCACTAGTATCGCAATAGGACATTACGATACTATTGCAAAAATAGTAATTTGCGATACAAGTGCGGTTAAGCGAACTTTATACCGCGTATGATGTGGCGCTGTTCAGTCAGCGTGCGTAACGTACGAGAAGCGTGCGTAACGTACGAAGACGCATGTGTGAAGTAAAATCGGCCCAATGTGGGCCGGATTAAACAAGGCTGCTATACGATAACAAAGAGACCATTGACAAATCGACAAGTTACCACGCGGCAGCTGACTTGCCGGCATTCGGTACTGTAGGACACCGCGTTGCCGACCAGGCTTTCACAGCAGAGGACAGCATCGCCAGAGTAATTTTCAAGCACAACCTCCGTATCGAAGAACTTCCAAACAAACAGTTTGACGATAGTTGCTGCGAAGTAAAAAATTGCCTCGAGCAATTTTTTAAAGTTAAAAACAACTGGTTCTTTTTTTTGTACATTTCATTATATCGGAGTAAGTCGAGTGTGCAAAGTTTTTCTCCCGATGATTGAGAACGAGAGTTGGATGGACGCTTTAACCTCAAAACAAAAAATGAAATGAAACTTATTTTCACTCGTTTACGCAGAACGCTTTTGCCTGAATAACGAATAAGCCTGCGCGTTTCACAGCTGCAAAATTAATAAACAGCTTCGGCGGGTGTTTCGAATATTTGCATTTATGTTTTGTAAACTAAAATGATAATTGATTTCCCGAACATAACCTCTTCGTTTTGTATACAGCGCAATTTGTTTGCGTATACAAACCTCGCAAGGTCAAAACGGATCGCCCGATTTAATAATTTTACGTCGCACTCAATTTCTATTTACGTTTTAAAAATAAAAAGTCTTATAAAGTTAAAATGATAATTGATTTCACGAAAATAACCTCTTCGTTTTGTATACAGCGGAGTTCGTTTGCGTATTCAAACCTCGCAAGGTCGAAACGCATCGCTCGACTTATTCATTTTTTTTTTTTTCACTTAATTTCCATTTGTGTTTCATAAAGTTTTATGAAGTTAAAATGATAATTGGTTTCCCAAACACAACGTCTTTGTGGTGTACGCAACGCAGTCCATTTGCATATACAAACATTCCAAGGTCAAAACAGATAGCGCAATTTATTCATTTTATTCGTCGCACTTTGTTTGCGTTTGTGTTTTACAAAGTTTTTTAAAGTAAAATGATAATTAGTTTCCTGAACGTAATCTCTTTGTTGTGTACGCAACGCAGTCCATTCGCGTATACAAACCTTGCAAGGCCAAAACGGATGGCTCGGTTTATTTATTTTTTTCGTCGCACTTCGTTTACATTTATGTTTCATAAAGTCAAGTAATAATTGATTTCTCGAACGTAAACTCTACGTTGTGTATGCAACGCAGACCGTTTGCCTATGCAAACTTTGCGAGGTCAAAATGGATTGCTCCGTTTATTAATGTTTTTTGTCAATTGGAAAAATGACTATTGGTTTCCGGAACGTAAACTCTTCATTATATAATGCAATGCAGTCAGTTTGCGTATACAAACTTCGCAAGGTTAAAACAAATCGCTCGATTTATTAATTTTCTTCGTCGCACTTCATTTGCATTTCCAGACATAATAAAAAGTAAACTCGACAACTCATGGAAAATTATTAATTTTTTTTTTCCTCGCCAGGCAAAATGAATCCAGAAATATCCGATGTTGCAATGAATCCGGAGATATCCAAGAAGATCTTGCAATTCGAATCGTTCGTGAACGACGTTCTGAGAGCCGATCTAGGAAAGCTGGCGGAGAAGTTGGACGCGAAAAACGAGAAATTGTCGGAATTTCTGCAACTGAAGAGCGTCATAAGAACCCTGAAGAGCACGAGCAGCCCCGAGAGTGGCTTCAAGACGAAAGTAGACATAGGGAACAATTTTTTTGTTCAAGCACACGTAGAAGATCCTTCCCAGATATTGCTGGACGTCGGTCTCGGATATTACGTAGAGTTCACTCTGGACGATGCGCTGGTCCTCATCGACGTCAGAGTGAAACTCTTGGAATCGGCGATTAAAAATTTACGAACGGAAATCGCTAAGACGAACGCCCACATTAAAGTCATTCTCATTGGGATAAGCGACCTGCAGGGTATGAAGTAGAAAATATTTATATTCGAAAACCTTCCGAAGATGTATAACATTGCGTTAAATGGTTGTTTATTTTTTATACGCAAATAAATACACCTGTAAATAGCTGTAATACACATAGAACATGCAATAAACAAATCGAATTGTGTGTAAATTATTTTTACGTCTCTGTCTCATCACGCGTGCATTGGAAATTGTCGACGAATAGGTGTGACAGACGCGCATCGAGGCAGAGAGATTATCGCACTTTTTTACGGTCAATAAATTAGGCGTATTGCATAATCTATTCTGCGCAATAATCTACCATGCGCATTCATCTATCGCGCGAATTAATCTGTCGTACGCAATAATCTATCGTGCGTAATAATCTATCGTGCGCATTAATCTATCGCGCGAAATAATCTGTCGTACGCAATAATCTATCGTGCGTAATAATCTATCGTGAGCAATAATCGATTGCACGTAATAATCTATCATGCGCAATAATCTATCGTGCGCAATAATCTATCGTGCGCAATAATCTATTATAGGCAAACGAATACACCTGTAAATAGGTGTAACACGCATGGTACATCCGTAATATTTTTAATTCGTTGTCTCATCGCGCGTGCATTAGAAATTGTCGGCAAATAAGTGTGACCGATGCGCACCGGGGCAGAGAGATTATTACACTTTTTCACGGGCAATAAATTGCGCGTATTGCATAATCTATTGTGCGCATTTCTTACCCTTTGACTCGAAATTATGTATCTATGCTGATGACATATCGTCATCGTCTGGCGGTGCACCGCGTGTACAGAGTGATTCAAAAAGATACATCGTTCGTCTTTTTTTTATTAAATACTCACACCGACGAGCTGTTAGTTTCAAAGATTAATCGCCGTGGTCGACTTGACATGATAGACGGACCGTCGATACCGCCGTCCTCTATCGACGGCGGTGACGGCGGTGACGGCGGTGACGGTATCTTGGATGGAAAACAACATTTTATTATTATTATTATTATTCTATTTATTGGATGCTGGGAGTTTCAATTCCCCTAAGGACCGAAAGCATACAATAGGCGAGAGAATATAGAGAAATTTAGATAAAAACAGAAGAATATAGAGCGAGAGTACAGAGAATAGTGACAGAGATAAAGCAGCTAAAGCAGTGGCGTCGAAGGTTAACAGAGAGTATGAATTACAAATAAGCAAAAGAAAATAGCAGGGAATAATAATGTTAGGGTAATATAATTTGTTATTGTTTGCCCTCAGCTTCACGTCGCTCACGACTGATCAAATGTTGTAAGAGCCGACCATTGAAGACGTCGAGAGAGGGTAAAATTTAATCGAACGGAGTTAAATAAAAACGAGCGCGTGGTTTAATCACCACGTTGTCGCGTCATTTGTCGCAACGTAACCGGTATAAAAGTTGCAACTTACGACTCTGTATAACCCGGTTGAAAAAAGAAGAAAAAAAAATTTCAAGAATGACTCGCTATGAATTATCCGATATGCAATTCAATGAGTTTGGAAATGGAAATCTTACATAATCGCCAATGGTCGCGCAACGCTGTTCCAGCTATTCATTTGATAGAACGCGAGCACGGCAATTATTCGGACGTTCTGCTACGGAAATGCTTTTAATACCCACGATTTCAACGAGTAGGATGGACGGCCCGATGTCGTTTCTTTTACCGACTCGGACACTCGCGGAATATTGGATGTAATACAATTATGATTTTTTCTTTTATTTTGCTTCCTCATAGATCAATGTAGCATGAAATATTTTCAAATGATTTTAGAAATATTTTCAATTTTTCAAATCTTACGAAATATTTATTTATAAAATCTATGAAAATATATATTTCTTAAATATTTCAGAAACGTACTTGATCTTTCGACACATCTGAAATGTTTTTGAAATATTTTTAATGTCCGTGTTTATGCGGGTGCGTATATGAAATTTGGATTGGTGACCGCAATCTTTCACATTTCGCTAGAATGTTTGAAATACATTTATGAAACATTTCAATGTAAAATTTATGAGCGGACAAAAAAATATTTTCAAAATGTTTTTGAAACATTTCACAAATATTTGTTAACATTGATAAAATATTTTCAATATTTTGAAAACCTAGCATTGAAACCTTTCAATGCTAGCAAACATTGACTATTAACCACACAACATGTGTGGTTAATAGTCAATGTTTCTTCAAAAATGTAATTAAAAAGAGCTTCAGTTGTTTTTTTGTACGCGATTTTTAATTTCTTCGCAAATGTCTGTGCACACTCTGGCTCTTACAATTTTTTAGCTGTCGGAGCAAAACGTTGTCCGCAGATGGAGTGTGATCGCCCGATGTTCTCTTTTAAATTTCGAGGAATCGATCGAACGGACTTAAATTTTATGTCATTTTGATTTTTTTTAAGTTTGATCAAAAATGAGTACTTTATTTTAGAGAGAAAATTCCGTATTTAATACTCATCTACGATGAAAATAAGTGGTCGATTAATGATCGACGTGGAAAAATACATTAAATATAGTTACGGAGCGACGACTTTCGAAAAAAGTTTATCGGACATTTTTTTATAGTTAAAGTTGCAAAAAATTAGTGATTTTGCGGATTTTCAAACAGCAATTTCTTTGCTTCCCGATAGCAGCGCGCAAAAACCCAGGCGCTTATCACATTCTACGACAAGAAATACGCAAGATGATAGATATGATGGGGTTGAAAAACCCAGATAAAAATGCATCATTTGGATTTCTTGAGTACAAATCGAACGTGAAAAAACAAAAAAAACAAAAAAATTAGCAGCACATAATTCCATGTGTTTCGTTTAAGTTTCTAATTACTTTTTCGACCTTCCCGAATAATCGAGCCATTACTCGATTATTTGAGAAGCACGTTTCCAATAGTCGTATTCAACTAATTTTTTTTTCAGAATCTGCAGGAGATTATTATCATCATCCAGAGGCTTCGATATCTTCCTAACGATATTATTTATTATTCCGTGACAATTTGAAGCATCTTGGAGCGCTGCAAGCCTGAAAATTTGACGGCACGTCGACGACTAAAATTTCCTTATACCCTCGCTAAAGTGTTTCCTCAATAGCCTTTGTTAAATTTAAAAAATCCGATCACTTATGCAGCCACGGAGAACTAGCTTCCATAGCATTTTTCACCCCTTCGATTACTTCCTTTAGCTTTGCATCTTGTGCATTCTGTGATAAGTCAAGCAGACACCGAGGTGCGCAACTTCATAGTTAAGGGCATGCAAGCTTCATTTGGAGTGTTTGCCAGTGTGCTTATGCATACATTAAAGTTCCCCCATTGGCATCCCTCTACTTCGTAGGCTCATTGCCTCTCCTGGGTTCCGAAGGTGTTTCTAGATTCTTTGAAGGGCTCGAACAGACTCGGTTGGCTTGGTCTTGTATCGAAAAGGCCGGTGAAATAGGCTCGGAAATTGCGTTAAGGCAAACAAATTTATTACCAATATCATTTGATTATTGGACATCGTATATTCAATTTTTTTTTTTCTTCACGATTATCTTAAATAATATCTTCGTCAATGACTACTTATAAACGAGATCCATGACTCTGCGATAACTGCGTTAAATTTTAAAAGTTCCCTGAGCTCTCCTCATGACCTCGCTGATGTCAAGATTCGATGAAGTTTCTGTTTAAATTTATTGAAGACATAACTGCAAAGAATACACCCAAGTCATTCGCTGTCTTGCTTATTTCGAGCTGGCCGCCCAAATAGATCATTGAACAGCGAAACCTGTCTTGCCGACAGGTGGTAACGTAATATCAGCAGTCGGCATCGATGCGATCGACGTTTTTCGCTATGGGAGTGTCAAGAATCCAATGCTGGTTCTGTTTAAATTTATTGAAGATATAACTGCAAAGAATACACCCGAGTCATTAGTTGTCTTGATTTGTCAGGCTAACCGCCCAAATGGAGCATTGAACAGCGAAACCTGTTTTGCCGACAGTTGGTAACGCAATACCAGCAGTCCGCAACGACGAGATCGACATTTCCCGCGACGGGGGTGTCAGGAAACCCAGGCTCGTTCTCTCGGTCATACGAAACTGTTTTATCGAACTTCGTACGACTTACCGACATTTCCGGTAAAACGGGACCGTCACGTGGCGGTCTCTAGTGCGGCTGAACGAACTATAGTGCAGACAGCGTTGAACCCTCTAGGCACTATTTCGACTTTTCTGGTCCAACCGGATACTTTTCCAATAATAGCCTCACAATCTCAACCCTTTAAAACAATTTTTTTTTTTTTTCGACCAAAAACCACTATATGCTGTATCCGTTGGCTTCGCGAACTTTCAATTAGCACGCTCCGACATTATGATCTTATCGCCAGCATCAATTAATGCCTGATAAAATATTGATGCCATTATGAAAATTGTTACTTCGATATCAAATAGAAAAAAGAGTGTCATAAATTAGTTGGGCAAGAGATTAAAATGGTTCGCGTATTAATGTCCTCATATCGATGGTTCAATAAAATTAAACATCGGGGAGAGTGGGGTACAATGTGTCACGGGGAACAGTGAGCCATAATCAATTTCTCAGAGATTTGTGGTGCATAAATTTCGAATAGGAAAAATGTAAACGCTTACATCACTTTTTTACGCAGTTCAGTTTTTCGGTCGTAGTAGATAGATTAATGATCTGTGCATCGCTCGAAACTCGTATTACCGTATATTTAGTTCTATAAATAATTAATTTTTAATATAAATATCGTTTGTTGCTGGTGGGGTACAATGTGTCACTGAGTTGTGGTGTTAAATGTGTCAGCTCTAGATGTTATTAGCATATCACTGCAACGTTGTATTCAAGTATAGAATATTATTTTCTTTCTTCTTTTCATGTTAAACATGCAGGAAGAAGAGAATAACGGCAAAGAGAGGAGATGGCTAGGCGCCGTCGGAAACTTAAGACTCGTCTGTCTAACTTCAAAACAGAACAGTCCTTACTTGAGTCATTGTGCCGTACGTTTTGCATTACTTGACGCCGGATACCGTTCTCCCTTGCATCAAAGTGGCCTCATTTGTCACTGGGTTTCGGCCCCGTGACAGAAGGGAGACTCCGAGACTGAGAGAGAGACGTTCATACATGCATACGAGGTGCTCGCGGCTAATCCTGATTCTAATGCCAGCATACTGGGAAGCCGTATATCCATGCTGGGCCGCATGTAGTAACTCTCACCCATAGCCAGACACTGGCATTTACCCCAGGGCTGATAGCACCCTCTGCGTACACGAAGTAATTTTATTTTTTTCAAAATTATAAAAATTATAAAAATGTATTTCTAAAAAAATGCATGCAACATTTTTATGGAAACAATTTTTACTCGCCGGCCAGTAAATAAATTGATAAATTTCTCGTCTCAGTTGGATGTTCTCCTCGCACCATCCGTCGATAATAGCGGGAGGATGGAATAGAACGATACGAGATTCCACAGTAGTACGAGAGCATCGGCGAGTATATTGTTGTTAAAAAAATATAAAAAATAATAAATAAACGAATAAAAACGATGAATCAGCGTCTCGCGCCGATTAATTTAATCGACGTAGGAGCGAGGAAAAATCCGACGAGCGAGTTCACTGGAGGGGTGGAATTATTTAGCCGGGGCCTTCCGGAAAACGACGACGGCACTGCACGTAAGCCCCTGCCGGGGGTGCTTGCCCTGTGGATGAGCGTAACTTGAACAGTAGACCATCGCCCTGAAAGACAGTCGTCGGTGCTCGGTGCGGTACGGTACGGTCAACTATCCTGCGCAACTGCGGCATTTATATCCTTCGAGCGACGAACAAAAAATTTTCTTTCGCGTCGAATGAAGGAAATTAAACAATAAAAATAAATACCAACGACGCCACAAACGAGTACAAATAAATAAATAAAATATTTTTATTAACAAAAATAATAAGAAAGCTGCGGTTAAAGTGTCTATGCATATTGAATCGTGTAAAAGTTCGCCGTTAAAGCGCAACGTTGCGGTAATCGTATCGATCGAAAGCGCCATAAACCGTCGTCGCGCGTGACATTCGCCGCACAGCGCGGACCCTGGCACTGCTCAAGGAATTTAAATGTGCAGCACGAGAGGTGAGGCCGCAGGATGAAGTAGCTGCGAATCGCGGACAACTTATAGTTCCATGGGCATTGCTTTTTCTGTAATCGGTTTACGAAAATCCGACAATTCGTAGGTGGCCGTTAACGAAACGGAGCGCCAGTAGGATGTGTTGTCAGGGGCGGTTTGGGGGGGGGGGGGGGGGGGGGTGGTTTGCTGCAGCGCGGGTTAACCATGTGATCAACGGGAGAAAGGCATCAACGGGGGTATACCTGAGGGACAGAGGATATAGGACGAAGTGAAGACTGCGTTGCTACCGTGCAGATATCGAATTCCTAGTTGCAGCTCCGGTACACACAGCGGGCGGTCCACGACTGTGTCGGCAACGTTATGTCACGCGAGGGATACAGGTCGCGGGGGAAAGAGAGAGGCAGCCATAGATAGAAAGGTAGAAAGATGGAAAGATGGAAAGATGGAAGATGGAAAGATGGAAGATGGAAAGATGGAAAGATGGAAAGATGGAAAGATGGAAAGATGGAAAGATGGAAAGATGGAAAGATGGAAAGATGGAAAGATGGAAAGATGGAAAGATGGAAAGATGGAAAGATGGAAAGATGGAAAGATGGAAAGATGGAAAGATGGAAAGATGGAAAGATGGAAAGATGGAAAGATGGAAAGATGGAAAGATGGAAAGATGGAAAGATGGAAAGATGGAAAGATGGAAAGATGGAAAGATGGAAAGATGGAAAGATGGAAAGATGGAAAGATGGAAAGATGGAAAGATGGAAAGATGGAAAGATGGAAAGATGGAAAGATGGAAAGATGGAAAGATGGAAAGATGGAAAGATGGAAAGATGAACAGATGGACAGATGGAAAGATGGAAAGATGGAAAGATGGAAAGATGGAAAGATGGAAAGATGGAAAGATGGACAGATGGAAAGATGGAAAGATGGAAAGATGGAAAGATGGAAAGATGGAAAGATGGAAAGATGGAAAGATGGAAAGATGGACAGATGGGCAGATGGGCAGATGGGCAGATGGGCAGATGGGCAGATGGGCAGATGGAAAGATGGAAAGATGGAAAGATGGAAAGATGGGCAGATGGGCAGATGGAAAGATGGGCAGATGGGCAGATGGGCAGATGGGCAGATGGACAGATGGACAGATGGACAGATGGACAGATGGGCAGATGGGCAGATGGACAGATGGACAGATGGACAGATGGACAGATGGACAGATGGACAGATGGACAGATGGACAGATGGACAGATGGACAGATGGACAGATGGACAGATGGACAGATGGACAGATGGACAGATGGACAGATGGACAGATGGACAGATGGACAGATGGACAGATGGACAGATGGACAGATGGACAGATGGACAGATGGACAGATGGACAGATGGACAGATGGACAGATGGACAGATGGACAGATGGACAGATGGACAGATGGACAGATGGACAGATGGACAGATGGACAGATGGACAGATGGACAGATGGACAGATGGACAGATGGACAGATGGACAGATGGACAGATGGACAGATGGACAGATGGACAGATGGACAGATGGACAGATGGACAGATGGACAGATGGACAGATGGACAGATGGACAGATGGACAGATGGACAGATGGACAGATGGACAGATGGACAGATGGACAGATGGACAGATGGACAGATGGATACATGGATACATGGATACATGGATAGTTAGAGAGTCCTGCGTCGTTATCGAACTCTGGCTCGATCAACTATTTACCCTCAAGCGTATCGTATAGACCGCCGTCGCGAATCTCCGCTATCGATTTTTCAACCCCTTCTCTCGGCTCTACTCCCATTTACAAATCACTATAGTATCACTATGTATACAAGCTCCGTACCATTGCATGCGATCCTACGAGCAATCTGTATATGTGTAGATGTATATATACACCATACAAGTTTCTCTCTCTCTCTTTCTCTTGCTTCTTGCAGGTATACTATCGCCAGGTAAAGGAAGCTAACATCCGGACACCAGTTCAGTAAGGCCTTGGTACAGTGACGAGGACTCTTTAACTCGGATGTCCCTCTACACTGTATATTGTGTAATACAATAATAATAATAATAATAATAATAATAATAAATAAAATAATTCAACGACATGGGTAAAATAGTGTTGAAATTGTGATAATTATGAAAACTCGCGTTCACATAAGACTTCTGCTCGGGATACAAGTTTTTTAGTTGTTGTTTTCTTATCTTTTCGCGAATCTCGAAATCAATGAATCGCCTGTCGGTCACCGGAGCTCGTCTCGGAATTAACGAACCTGGAGTGATCGTCTCGTTTGTCAGTCAGGCTGATTGCTAATTCTCGAGTGAGCTCTCGAGGTCTCCTCGCGAAGCAGCTTTCACCCCCGATCGCCGATCCTCCTTAGCTCGACGGAATATTTATTGTCTTCCCTTTTTAGTTTTCTTCTTTTTTTTTGTCCGCGCACATCATCGTCGCTCCTCATCGGCAGCGGTGCGCAGCAAGGAAAAATGCTCGCCGCACTTTGCTAGATAACGACGCTCCATGATAATTGCTTGATACGCGCCGGGTCGCATGGCCCTCTTTTCTATCACTCTTCGCCTCCTCTCTTTTCGCTTCGCGCTCGCGCTATCGCCGCTGCTCCCCTGACTTGTAATTAGAAGAGATAAAGCAACCCCACTCAGCGAACATTCAAAAATCGTCATGCCAATGACAATCTTTGAACTCAGCTGGCAGGACAAATTGAACGATGCCCTCGAGGCCTCCGAGGCACCAGTGCATGTCATTGGCACATCAAAAGGCTCCAAGGGAAAGGGGGGTAAATCATTTTGAAGAATGACTGGTTGAAAACTCGGGTAAAATGGTTCTCCGCGTGCGCCGCGCGTATCCGAGAGGTCGGCGATTAGTCGCAAAGCCAATGAGGACGGTTCTCGTCGGGACTGTAGGAGAGGCCTGGTATGTTCCGGTTGTCGCTTTTATATAATTTTTCTATTTGTTTTTCCAATTCCCCATCCCGATTCCCCCCTAGCACTCCCTACCCGCACTCAGCTAAGCTACCTAACTTCCAATGCGTCCGTAGCCGACTTAGCTACACTGTACCGCATTTGCCAGGGACACGGGGAAACTACGGAAAACCCGTGCCGGTACAGACGGCCATATTCTACTGATCCACCGGTATTCTTGCACTTGAGTAAAGTGCAGAAACACCAAAGTCTCAGAAGAAAGCGCCTCCCGCTCAACGGTCGATGCGTCAGCCAGCGAACGGCTAAGCGGTCACCCATCCAAGTACTGACCGCGAACGAATCAGCTTGACTTGGGGGACCACCAGAGCCGTGCGCCAATCGCGCATCCATCGCTGTCGGTCGCTTTTATATTTATTATCGTTCTACATATTTATATATTTTTTAAATAAAAATCTGTGACAGACGCGTCGTCACAATGAAAATATTTTTCAAAAATGCAATTATTTCACATCAATAAAAAAAAATAATCGTTGAAGAAAAAGAAAAAAGTACTTTGCACATGGCTTCCTGACTTATTCCAGAAAATTTTATTAAAAAATCGGAATTCCATAAAATCTGACCGCTTCGATAGATTTTGGCCATTTTGGGATGATAGTTTAAAATTTAGGTAAGTTTGGGCTACCGCGACCTTTTTTTTTAATGTTTAACTCACGAGTTTATGCATCAAACTTAAAGGAGTAAAATCATTTGATGATTCGTTATCAGTGGGGCACAATACATAAGACATGGCTTCAAAGCGACGAACTACGCAAATTTCAGTCAGCTATTTCCTACAATAAATGTAACGGTACCTTTTGAACGTTTCAATTTTATGAGATTTAAAATATTTTTAATGTTACGAAAAAAGCACATGGTTTCCTCACTTATAAGAAACCAAAATCATTCAACCAACTTTCTCATAGAGAAAGCTATGCGAACATTTTTAATTCAGTGTGCAAATTACTTTGCAGCTTTTTTAAGTACTCTGACACTAAAATCTCGTTTTTTTTTTTTTAAGAAAACATAGCTTCCTCTACGAAACAAAAATGGATCCTTCCTGTCCGTACGAAGATTAATTGAGACTGTTAGTGCGCAGAACATTCGCAAAGGTCAATAAAAAAATAAAAAAAATAACTTCAATGCACGATTCATTCGCGCGTCTTAAATAATGATTTACCGCCGCCGCCGTTCGATAGCCTTGGCTTATTGTGTACGTCGATAATCGCACCGCCGCTGTAATGCACGGTAACCGATAGCGGGTGCCGTAACGATACGAACCCGTGACAATTAGCAGGTACCGAGAAATACCAGGTCTCCGTCGACTGCGATCGCATGAAATTTTCGGAACCGCGAATGCTACATTATTTATTTTGCCTAACGTTTACCAAAGGGTCATTAACACCATTGTCCCGATGACCCGAGCGTCGCATATTGAAACGTCAATTCGACGTTCGCTATTGCAATCGCGGCGCGATGTTACGCGGGGAAATGATAATCGCTTGCGCGAGGCGCTCTTGCGCGGTCTCGGTACACTATGTGTGCACCCGTATTACGAGAGTGAGTCTGCAACCTGCCGTGCGCGCTTGTTGTTATCTCACTCTCATTGCTGCCATTCCCCTCTCTTCCTCGTTCAAGATCTAATCTCCGGCTACATCCGCTAACTTTAATTCTGTAATCCGCTAACTCTGTCACTTCGTCGGTCCAGTAGCGGACGAGAGTCGCTCGGCGAAACAACCGGCGAACGCTGAGGGATCCCGGTCGCGAACAGTCCTCGTGCGGGATCGGAACAGTCAAAAAATTTGACTGTTCGACCCACCAAAATTTCGATAAGTTTGCAATAATCGCCACCGATTATTTTTTATTTCTTTACCTTATAGGACATGGGGCCCGCAGAGGCGTATCGCTACCTCATAGAGGAGATATCGGGTGAGATTACCATTTATTACCATTTATTACCATTTATTTTTGTATACTTGTTCCTATGAAATATTTTGACACGTTGTTTTGATTGTGCCAACAGATCCGAGGGTGGCTGATTGGCCTCTGATGGCCAGTCCGATTCCTGTGGCAACGATACTTCTTGCCTATCTCGCCTTCATCCTCTACCTTGGCCCGATGTACATGAGAAATCGTCCACCTTACTCCCTAAACAGAGTCATGATATTCTACAACGTATTCGTCGTTTTCGCCAGCGCTGCAGTTTTTTACGGGGTGCGCCAGATCATTAAAAAATAAGAAATAAATTTATCGAAGATCACAGAAAAATGTGTGAGGATAAGTGCAACATGTTTGTCTTTTATATTTTCAGCTGCTGACGTCGGGCTACACGACGAGTCTATCGTGGGGATGCGAGTCTGTGGATTATTCACCCAGCGCCGAGGGGATGAGCGTGAGTATTTCAGGAACTAAATAATATTTCCTTGAGCAATATTATGCATTTGTTGTTCCGTTCGCTCCGACAGACTGGTTTAAAAATTCTAACACGACATGTATCGATTGCGTAATAACATAACGCCACAGACTGGGACAAGCATAGTCTATGTGCTTTACTGGGGCCGTCGATACAGGAATCTTTTATTGATTCGATTGACAAAGATTGGCAAAGTATCTTATTGTGGATAAATCGATGATGACATTGAATTTTGGATGCTGAAATTAAATTTTAGATGCTGTAATTAAATTTCAGATCTGAAAATTAAATTTTAGCTCCTCAAATTGAAAAAGGATGGTCCATATTCGACAACTTTTACCGTATGTAACTGCTGCAAGATTGCTCAAGATGTGCAAAATTCATTTTGCAGCTGTACGGTCGTACAATTAAAAAAGGCAATTAGCCACAATGTATTCATACGAGGATGCAACGACCTTATAATGTCATAATTGTGTAATTACAGTGGGGGTAACACGAGCGTATTCGGATTGAAATTAATTAACTTTCGAAGCAACATATGACGCAGAAAATTACATTTACCACAAAAAATTTATTTCGTTCATTTATGATATTGTGATAGTCTCCAATCATCAAAATTGATTATACCTTGATTAATCATAGATTTATTATTGAATCTGACCTAATTTTATTCCCGTTCATTGCAGATGGCCAGGTGGGTATGGTGGTTGATGCTACTCAAGCTATGCGAACTCGGCGACACGGTAATCTTCGTTCTTCGCAAGAAATACAAACAGTCATCCTTCCTGCACATCTATCACCACGTCACTACCGCTGGTCTTGCCTGGGTCGCGTGCAAATACGCTCCAGGTGAATTCGCCACAGAATTATATTTCTAAAAATGTCACCGGCGCTGACACGACAAAAACTGAATGTATAAACGAACTTTTTTTTCAGGTGGAATGTGGACTTTCATTATGATGCCTAACTGCATCGTTCACGTTATCATGTACACATATTATCTCCTCGCTTGCCTGGGTCCGGAGATGCAGAAGAAAATCTCACGGTGGAAATCTTATCTGACCATGCTTCAGATGGTAAGATAATGCAATCAACATAATTGATTACGATTCACCCTGTACAACGATTAATTGATCATGGAAATTAATCGTTGGATTATTTTCGCGAGAAAAAGTAATCTTGGGAAAACGTTAAACGATTTACTATTCATCTATTATCTGTTGTACATCTTATCAGTTTTATTGGATCTTTTTAACGGTTGGAAGAGATAACGATCTCGCATTGGCACATTAAGAAAAATAGATACCAGTTTTGTACACTGTAAAAAAATTGTTAATTTAATGGACCGGAATGGATGTTTTTATGCAAAAACTAGTACATTAAACTTAATGTACAATTGTGATGAAAAATTAATGGATTTTTACAGTGAAATTAAAGTAAATTATTGAAAGTAAAGTACTTCTAAAGTTTCCAATATACTGTACGTTTTGCTTATAGCGGTCACGTCTCCTCCTTCGGTATAATTTTCATGAAGATTGAGGCTCGTTTCGACATTTTACACGATTTCGAAATTTTTAAAAAATGTCTGTGGTCAGTCTAGCTTCCGGCAATTCTAAGCTATGATCCTAAAAATGCGTATAAATACAATGCGTATAAATACTATGAACAAAGACTATTGGTATTGAATTTGGCCGAAATCTACCGAAGGGATCAGATTTTATGAAATTTTGATTAGAAGTAATCAAATTCCGATTAAAGTAATTTTTGACGGTTTTAATTTTAGAAAAAGATGCATTTAAAATGTTGAAAATTTATATTTTCATATCGCTTTCTTATAATGGCCCTTTATTTTGTAATGTGGAAATTGTATCTTAATTATAGCTTCGATGAAGCCAAAATCGAACAACGAAGTTTAATCATAGAGGAAGTTATGCACAAAACCGTAAAACATGAGGAAGTAATTATGCAAATCACTTTCCACGCTTTTTCATCATAATTGTATATTGAGTTTAATGTATCAGTTTTTGCATAAAAACTTCCAGTCCGGTACATCAAATTTCATAGTATTTTTTTCACCGTATAAATGCGTATCTTGATACGCATTCGTTTCTTGCGGATCAATGCAATTGCCATAGAGTAAAGTATTTTTTTATGCCTTCGAATATCTAAATACAAACCAGCGCTATCTTTGGGTTTAGTTTGTATTAATAAATATAATAATAACAATATACATTTATTATATTTTTTTATTTACACTGTAAAAAAATGGTGTGGAATTTAATGTACTGGTACTGGGAGTTTTTATGCATAAAGTGGTATATTAAATTAACGTAAAGTATATTAAAAACTTTAGAAGCACTTTACTTTTGGTAATTTACTTCCATTTTGGTGCAGTAAATTTACAATTTTTTTTTTACTGTGTCTTTCTGCGTTAGTTAATCACAATATTTGAGATAATGAATGCGCAACCGATGCCCAATAGGTCATAATTTTGAAGCGTCTCGACCGTACCGTATTATTCGAATAACACAATTCTCCTTTTTGTTTTCTCTTTTTTTACAGATTCAGTTCGTCGTGATGCTCCTGCACACATCCCAGGCGTTGATGCCTTCCTGCGAGCCTAATCTCAAGCCACTCGCATACATCTATATGTTTCACGTGATCGTTATATTCTACATGTTCTGGGACTTTTACAAAAAATCTTATCTGAACAAGAAGAAAGCGTGAAACCCGTGATGGTCCTATATTTTCAAGCCTAATTTTTGTACTTTTAATCGTTCGTTAAAGTCGCGATGCATCGATGATAACTGATCGACTGGACGATTGACACAGTCGACAGTTTTAATTATTAATTTGTGTGGTGTGTACGTTAATTTCTTCCCCCCCACCCCTTCGATCAACGTCCAACAATCGAATCCGTGAATTGTACAGTTTGACTTCGATAACGTTAATTTACAATACATTACGGTTGTGGTTTTATTTTTAAGTTTTTGTTTGTTTGTTTATTATAGAAATGTTTATCGTCGCAAAGTATCGAATTTTTTTTAATGCACTTTAGACGACTAAGAGTTCAGCATGCTCCGTGTGTTTGTCAGGAGAAGGATATTGCAAAATAGTATGCCTACCGGGAGATTAAAACATGTCCGTTAACAATTTCATAGTTCACCGATCCCGATTTTCAACGTTGTTTTTAATGCGCTCTCTCGAAGATAAGAAGAACCACGAAATGCAAGTGACGACAAGAGTGCAGGACGAGGGAGGCGCGGACGAGCTATAATAGGTGAATGCAATGTTCGCGTTCCTTTTTTTAGTTTTATTTTTTATTATAGAGATATTTATCTTCGCAAAGTATCGATTTTTTTAACGCACTTTAGATGGCTAAGAGTTGTTCCGCATGCTCCGTGTAATTGTCAGGAGGAGGATATTGCAAAATAGTGTGTCTACCGGGAGATTAAAACATGTCCGTTAACAATTCCATACTTTACCAATCCCGATTTTCAACGTTGTTTTTAATGCGCTCTCTTGAAGATAAGAAGAATCAAGAAATGCAAGCGACGATAAGAGTGCATGACGAGGGAGGCGTGGAGGGGGTAGAATCGATGGATCGAACGTCCGCGTTGTAACACAATTTGTGGGGTGTGTGCGTTAATTTCTCTCCTCCCCACCGCGCCCCTCGATTGACGTCCAGCAATCGAAACCGCTAATTGCACCGTTTGACTTCGGTTCTGTTAATTTACAATACATTAGGGTTGCGTTTTGTTATTTTATTAGAGATGTTGATCTTCCCAAAGTTGCGAATCTTTTTTTTTCAATGCACTCTAGACGACTAAGAATTACTAACACAATTTGTGGGATGCGTACGTTAATTTCACCCCCCCCCCCCCCCCCCCCCCACGATTAACGTCCAGCAATCGAATTCGCGAATTGTACAGTTTGACTTCGATAACGTTAACTTACAATACATTTCGGTTTTTTTTTTTTTTTTAATAATAGAGATGTTTATCTTCGCAAAGTATCGGTACATTTTTTAATGCACTTTAGATGACTAAGAGTGGCGCATGTTCCATGTGTTTGTTAGGTGGAGAATATTGCAAAATAGTGTGTTCACCGGGAGATTAAAACATGCCTGTTAACAATTAACATACTTTACCGATTCCGATTTTCAACGGTGTTTTTAATGCACGCTCTCGAAGATAACAAGAATCAAGAAATGCAAGGTACGATAAGAGTGTAGTTCGAGGGAGGTGTGGAGGAGGTAGAATGGGCGGATGGAACGTTCGCATTATAACACGTCCGTGAGGGACCAACAACGAAATTAGCATAGCGGATTAGTGTGTCCGTGGCTTTAAGTCGACACGCATGGCCGCACGCCGATAAGACTTTATTAACGCGCTGGGGTATTTATCCTCTCCCGCACGGAGTGCGGTCTTCTCTACTGCGCGTGTCCCGCGTCAGTAGTAAAACTCCGCGCATGGTCAGCCGATCTCACTCGCAGCGAAAGCGACGTAACTACCGTCATTAACGAGGCGAGCGACCTGAAACGGTGTCTGAATAAGTTATATTAAACGTCATGTCGCTCGTGGAGCAAGCACATATCGCCATTCATTATTCGACTGCATGAATGTCGGATTTTAATTACAAGCGGACGAGCGCTTTGCCGGACTTTGATTTATGACAATATTACCGTTAGAGCTCCTACAATTTGTCTCTTTATATTTAGCCGCAAATTGTACCAAAATTAACATACGTAATCATGAAGTTTTTGTGCATTGGGGAATTCGGTGTGCGTCATGAAGGTGAAATTAATAGGACGATCGATTAATTTTACCTTCGTACCGCATACCAAATTTATACCATTCTGTGCACAAAAGCTTCATGATTTTATATATTAATTTTTGTTAAATTTTCGGTTAAATATAATCAGAGACAAATTTCGGACAAATGTTTGGCATACCGATTTTGCCGATTTTTCATACCGGCTTTGATTTTTAACTCCGAATGGTTTATTGAACGGTTTAGTGAACGAAACGTTTTTTGAATAAGTTATATTAAACGTTATCTTGCTCGTGGAGCAAGTAAATATCTCTATTCATTTTTGGACTGCATAAATGTTGGATTTTAATTAAAAGCCGACGAGCGCTCTGCCGGACATTGATTTATGACAAAAGTACGGTTAACGCTCCTAAAATTTATATCTATTTATATTTAGCCGAAAATTTTACCGAAATTAATATACGAAATCATGAAGTTTGTGTGCACAGAATGCTATAAATTTTGTACGCGGTATAGAGATGAAATTAACCGATAGTTGTATTAATTTCACCTTCATGCTGCATACCAAATTTATACCATTCTGTGTACAAAAACTCCATGATTTCGTGTTTTTATTTTTGTTAAATTTTGGTAAAATTTAGAGACAAATTTCAGACAAATTCTCGGTATATAGAGCATTCATTTTTTACTACGAATCATTTATTGCATTAAATCTAACGGTTCGTGAAGAATAACTTGGTGGACCGTATATACATTTTCAGACATAATTTTCTTTTTCTCGACATTTAATTTGCAAAAGTAAGCAAATGCCTGTGCAGCGTAGCGAGGCAAGGGGAAAAATTTATTGATCGGTCGAGGTCCGTTTAATTTATGCGAACACTTCTACGCGCCAAAGAAACTGTTATTTTGAGGCGCCTTCAATCGTACGGAGTGCAAACCGACACGCGTTCAAATTAATATATGAATACTGTACACCACAATTAATGCACATTTGGATGTGCCACTTACCGATTCTGCGCTGTAGCAACCGTGCAGCTGCGTTTTCGACATACCAACATTCGTATATTTCCATTTTCTTACACATAATTATTCTTGCACAATGATAGTAAGCAGATTTCAGACTGCGCACAAAAAATCGTCACGTGCCCGAACCAACCATGCAGCCACTTACAAATTTGTATGGAGCGAGTGTTTCTCGCGCTCAACATAAGAAGGGAAGTTTATAGTTGATACAAAATTAAAATTTTTTATACTTGGTGCCCGTTTTGCCCCCCTCTCCATTTTGCCCGATCTCCCCTATGTTTTCCAATGTCAACCTCGAGTCCCGGCAGCCGCGTTAATTTTACTCAAGTAATTACGGCGCAGTAAATACATCAGAAGAACGGAATGACGAGCGGTCGATCGGCAGTAAATTTATGCGAATGCCCTCACGCGATATTCCATCCTCCGTCTTATAGATTTTTCGATAACGCGTACGATGGAGTATCAGATGGAGTATAATTCTTTAAAATTGTACACTGAGAAAAAAAAAATTGGTTGGATTAACCAAAAGTCACGGTGACATAAGTTCAAAGCTGTTATTTGTTTGGTACAAATAAAGCATTGTTTTGTTAAAAGATTATTCGCTTCAATTTATTCAAAATTTGTCGATTGAAATAAACATTTTTGTTCTGCCAACCGAATACACCTTTGAACGTATGTCACCGCGCATTCGGTTAATTTAACAATTTCTTTTCCTCAGTGTACGAACGGTCTATTTTGCAAAGCGTTCTCAACAGCGAGTCTGAAAAAATATGTACAAACTTGTCGTTCGAAAGTTGGCGCGAATAATGAACAATTTTCATGGAAAACGTTCGTACCAACGATGCGCAATTTTCCACCCAAGGATTACGCTGTCCGTACACTCTTGACGAGACTGGATAGCCGGTCTCTCTTCAAGAAACTCCGACCGATTAAAATGTATGAATTTATGATACGTTATCGCAAAGTTACGAGGTCTCGTGGAAAGTTTAGGGGCGCTTAAAAATTTAAGCCCCGCTACGCTTGCCGGTGTAACGCGAACGGCCACAGAGAACGGCGGAGTCGCGATAACATCGCTGGAGAAAAAGGAGAGAGAGAGAGAGAGAGATTCTTTGAGCTTCCACGAAACGCCCTCCTTTCGTGGCTTCCTGTAAACTTATATCGCCCAGCGATATGTATGCACGAGTGCGGGCGTCAGCTCATGGCAGAGCTCTTTTGCGGTAAAACGGCTAGACCGAAGGTATTTCTTTCCCGAAAGTGGGCATCAAACTGCTTACTGCTTGTCTCTCAATTTTTTTTTGCATACTCACGATCATCGTGATTTTCAACAGACGGGAGAGAGTGAGGTGCGCTTTAAATCAAAGTGTGAAAAAAAAGAAAATGAGAAACAAAATGTAGACGCTCAATCGTACCGCACGAAAGGTTCATGCGAACATACAACTGTGTAGGCAGAGCTGTGTCTTAAATGCGCGCTCTTGAAGATAAAAAGAACCAAGAAATGCAACCGATGACAAGAGTGCAGGTCGAGGGTGGAGGATGTAGAATCGGCAGATGGAACGTTCGCGCTGTGGCACATCCATGATAGACCAGAAACGAGATCGAAGGTATTTCTTCCCGAAAGTGGGCATGAAACTATTTACTGCTGGTCTGTCAATGCTTTTTTATCGTCACGATAGTGGAGATTCTCAGCAGATAGGGAGGGTGGGCGGACTTCAAATCCAAGTGAAAAACAAAAATGAACAAAATTGTGGACCGTCGATCGTACTGCACGAAAGGTTCATACGGAATTGGGTGTCATGTGGAGGAGTTCCTCGACAGGAATACAACATTCCAGTAAATGATTCCCGAGAATTACAATCGATTCCACCAATTCGCGAAAATTACAATCGATTACTGGTTTCTCAATTTTTTTGTTGTACTCACGATCTTGATATTCAACAGACAGGGCTGAGTGGGGTGCGCTTCAAACCAAAGTGCATTGATAAAAAAATGTGGTTGAATCAACTAAGATTCGGGCAGGGAAGTTCAACTAAATATTTTGTTGGTACAATCAAAAAATTGGCTAGTTCAACAATTTGTTGGGTGATTTCACCAAAATATTTTTGAGTCATTAAAATATTTTGTTCGACCAACTAAATATTTATTTGAACGTCCCTGCCCGAATTTTAGTTGATTCAACTGTACTTTTTTATCAGTGTGTGAAAAGAAAATGAAAAAAAATGTAGACGCACGATCGTATCGCACGATAGGTTCATGCAGACAGCCGACTGCGTGGGCGGAGATATGACGGTAGTGCAGGCAAACATTGAAATGGGTGTCATGGAGAAAAGTTCCTCAGAACGAACCATCCACAAAAAAAAAAAAAAAAAACGCCTCGTGTGCCTCGCGATGCCAAATTCCCAGAAACAACAATCAATACAAAAACCACGATAGAGAAGTGACACGCCGAGCGCTTGTGCGTTGTTACAGCCATAAATTAAATGGAAAAAAAAGGAAAAGAAATCGAAAACTCGTAAACCACGCGCAACAGTAGGGGGGAGTGCACGGTCGGGGTACACGCGTGCAGAAACGGCAATTGCATGCGACAGTACCCCGTACGAGCGAGCGTGTCGCTGGCAGCGGGTGCACATTTTTCTCCCCGCTTTCTCCTCGCGCTCCGACGAGGGAAAAAAAAAGGCAAAAAAAAAAAAAAAATGTTAATCCTCGATGGCGTTGGCCAATTGCGCAAAATTTATAAAGCGCCGGCTTGGCCGCCGGGGGGCACCGGGGTTTCGGGTGTGTGGGAACGGTGGGCGCTCGGCGGACCTTCGAACCACCCCCACCACTACTAATGCCGTACCACTACGATTACGTTACGATCTCCCCCCCCCCCCCCCCCTCTGGCCCCGATACGACGTAATTGCGCGCTTAAATATTGTCGTCTGCTGTGAATGGCGATAGCGTTAGATATAGAGGCGGAGGTATATGCCCTACCGTCGGGGCTCAGCGACTCGGCGGGCCGAAAGCCCCGCAGGCTCTCGGCCCGATCTCGGACATCCTCTCCCGAACAGCCCTCGAATTATCGTTTCGATTCGCCCGCACCCTGCCGGCCGGCCGCCCGCGACGCCCCGCGGATCCGTACACGATCGGATTATGACAACGACGCCGGCTTTCGGACTCTCGGACAAAGTGAACCACTGAGAATTTTCAGTCGGTGCACCGAAATTACCCTACGGCCAAAGCTTTATTGGACTTTCGGTCTTTATCCCCGGGGCTTTCGTACGTTCGACATTCGAGTTTCCCCCGTTTCGCTCCGATTTTCATCCGTCCCGCAGTTCTTTACTGTTCTTATTACGTTTCAATTATACTTTGAGGCTTTGCCGGGGAAACGGGATAATTTTTAATCGCTTACCCGCCTCTTCTCGACTCCCGGGCTCAAAGAATTTTTTTTTTTTTGTTAATCGTAAAGCCCGGATGATAGATTCTCGTCGCTTCTGGATTTGTACTTCGAGTATTGATATGCTGCTATATATGGTCGTCGACTTAGTCAGGAATCGTTTAATATTTTTAGACAAATAAATCATGGGGTAAGTTAAAAAAAATATCCGATACTTTTTTATCTCGTACTGGACGCACCTTGCTTTCCGGGTTCAACCAATTTTTTGTTAATCTTGGCTTATGGAATGCACAGAAATTGTAATTTAATGCACTGGTGCTGGAAGTTTTTATGCAAAAACTGGTACATTAAATTTAGTGTAACATTGTGAGGAAAAATTATTGGATTTACAGTATTATTATAGTAAAACTAATGTAAATTATTAAAAGTAAAGTATTTGTAAAGTTTTTAATATACTGTACGATAATTTTTCATCACAATTGTAAATCAGATTTAATGTTTATGACTTAAAACTTCCAGCACCAGTACATTAAATTGTATACGATTTTTTTGTACAGTGCATTTTCACGCGACACCGTATGCAGCTCATGTCAATTGATACAATTTTAAGCTCACGTATCTCGGAATTCATGTGTGGAAAAAATGATTAGAAATTCTTATAAAAACCTTATTCATTGCTTTATAACAATTGTGATTTTTAGTTCCAAAAGTAGAAAAGTCGTTGTGTGACGTATTCCCTTAATGACTTTGAAAATTAACATTGCGCGAAAGTCGGCCCTACGATTTCGAAAATCTTCCGGTGCATCTACTGTCAGCGGAATAGCTCGGTGCCTCGACAGCCCTTAACGACGCCGTGCCGAATGGTCGGAAAAGTTTCGAGAATTCGGAAACAGCCAAACGAGACTCGGGCCCGCGAGTGCCAGTTCGCCGAGACGGAGATAGAGAGGGAGAGAGAGAGAGAGCGAGATTCATTTTACCCGAAGTACGGTAATGGAGCGAGAGGTGAGAGTTAATGCCTGCCGTAAATACAGGGACGAAGCAGTGCTGCGAGAGGAGTTCCAACTCTCACGTTCCCATCCGCCCTTCCTCATGACACCGAGTTCGCAGGTGCGAGGAAGAGACTCGGTTCTGCATTAACAACCCTGGGCCCGGCACTCACCTCGGCTCGGAACAAGAGGTGTCGTGGAATTTAATAATTTCACCGACCAACTTTTACCCTCGTCCTTTACGATGTAATTACTAATATAAAAGAAATTAGCTCCGACTGTATTCCGAATTCACGGACAAAGATCTCTGCTCGCGTCGTTTAAACGAATTCTACCGTTTCCTCCTCTGCCCTTCACTACCGTCTCTATTATACGATGTAATTGTACATCCTTTCGAGTGTTTTACGTACGAAAGAGGACCGAGAAATATGCTATTTTCCGGGCGCAAGAGAGAAGTTTTGTAGTTTGGAAAGTTATTTTATAAAACTACACGATGTTGTCAATAAATACACTTTTACTATTGTAACTGCTACTCAATCTCTCGAAGGTTGAAATCAGAATTCGTTTGGTGCACCAATCGACCGGTTGGTTTTAGGTTGGTCAGAACGCGAGGGGATCGCGTTTGAAGATTCATTAAAAATATCGTGTAATTGACAATACTCGTCTCAGCATCGAATGCACGTCTCTCATCCCTTTGGATCGGTCGTAACAACAATGTGCAGTTGGGAGAGACGCGGCGCGATGTGCGTGGGGTGGGGAAGTACGGAAAGTAAACGGCACGCCGAGTTCCCATGAGAGAGCGGATTTAATTAATTGTATTTAATTTGAATTTAAATCAATTTCGTCGCACCATCGCCGAGACTCTTCTCCGCGAATTAGACTCGACACTGGTTCGCTCTACAGAGACCCATTCGTTCGCTCTTTCCGAATGCACCGTGAAGAGAAATTCTCTTCACGATTTTCAACCCATCTCTCCATCGAAGGCATTCAACGCAACATTTCAGTTGTTCAATTCGTCATGAGAATAAGAATGAAGGATAGGAGGGAGGGAACACGCGAGAATTTCACCGGTACGTTCGCGCACACGAAACTACGTCGATGCCTGACAAACACGGGAATTGAATTCGTTCCGTGATGAAACCAACACAGCAGAGACGAAGCGAACGAGCGACAGTACGGAAAAATAATCTCCCCGGAGGACGGAGGATCTCGTGCGAAAACTTTGAATATTTTCAAACCCACCACGACTATCGCGCGCGCTACAATTTCGCCACACTTTCGTTATTCGTCAGGCCACTTTTATCTGCGTATTTTTCCAGCTCCCTGCGGCTGGTTCAATTTTTTTTTTCTCTTCTTTCTCCCGTTGTTTACACTTTCGCGCAGTTCAATTCATTAGAGAATATCGATGAAAAGACCGGCCGCGTAAAAACCTGTGGATATTGACGATGGATTGCTTGGAAACCTCGCGCAGCCACCGAACGCACCGGATGTTTACCCTCTCAATATTATCTGACGAACAGTAGGACGGGATCCGCTTGTGAAATAAAAAAAGCAAATGATTATCATCTTTGAATAAAAGATCTGATCAGGATATCCCAATATTTTTACGGTACACGACGCTCAATTATTTTTAGCACACTCTTGGCAAACTACTTTAAAATACTCTCCTTTTCTGTGCAAGTCTTTAATCCTTTTCGGACTAAAAAAAAAAAAAAAAATTTGTCAAAACTCATTCCGTGACCGACCTCAATCGAGGAACACCTGCGCGCTCGTTCAGCATAGATACGAATTTATGTCGGGCGGATTAGTTGATACGTTTCGGTAACTCGATGTCCATCGATAAACATTGCAAATTCGAAATCGGTCCGGACAAACATGACGCGCAATGTCAATAATAATTAGAACCGTCGTGTGGTAGAGATTAATCGCGCGTTAGAGCAAGCTATAACGAACTGCGTCAAATCGCAAATCAAGATTATCTTTGAATAAAATATCTGATCGGGATATCTTGAAAATCTAAATGATAGGGGAGGGCGGGGCAAAATGGCACACCTGGGCAAAACGGAATAATGAGACAAGACGCAATGCTCCAAAAACTTTAAGATGGTAGCGATGATGGTACGTGGGGCAAAACAGGTTTGAAAATCCAGATGTATCGTTGAGACAAAATGGGGCTTTCAAAAATTATTTGAAAATTGAGTTTTGCCCTCGCAGTCCCATTTTGCCCCTCTGTGCCATTTTGCCCCGGTCTCCCCTAAACCACTCTCAATTATTTTTAGCACACTCGTCGTAAACTCCCCAAAAATACTCTCCTTGTTTGTGTAATTCTTAAATCTTATTCAGATTAAAAATATGATTGACAAAAATACTCATCCCATGACCTACCTCAATCGCGGAACAGCCGCGCTCTTGTTCAGCATAGATACGAATTCATGACGCGCGGATTAGTTGATACGTTTCGGTAACTCGATCTCCATACACAAACATGGCGAAATCGACATCCGGACAATCATGATCCACAATGCCAATAACAATTAAAACCGTTGTATGATAGAGATTAATTGCGTATTAGAGTAAGCTATAACGAACTGCGTCGGAATGGCTGCCCGAGCCTGAACGGCCGTTTTGGGAATGGGGTGGCGAATAAGGGAAGATGGGGAGTTGCGAGCCTTCCTTCATCGCGGAAGCGTTGAAGGAAAGAGATAAAGTTCAGCAGTTAAGGTAACGCGAACGGGGCAAACGAGGCAACGGTGGGATGCGAAAGAAACGGCATAATATAGGAAGCCGTATAGTGTCGTAGCCGTTGGAGCGGTTTGATGGCCAAGTTTAGTCCAAGGCAATCAAACGCCCGACAACGAACCGTCCGCGAAGCTCGTCCGCCTTCGCTCCAACCTTCGTCTCGTTTCTTCCCCGCCGTTCCTTATCGCCCCCCCGCGCTATTTTTCGTTCCTCAATCTCTCTCGTATACTTCCCTCCGTCCGGTCTCATTATCCGACCGTGAGATTCCATCCCCCGTCGAGAGGCGCAAATATCCGTATAAACAAGCATCAAAAACATTGTTTCCGCTATGGTTCTTCGGTCCGCCGTATAAACTGCAATCAGATTATACGGGGAGTTAAAGCGCTCTATACATCCTCGCCCGAGGGGGCTGCGGAGCGAGTTCTACCGCCGTTGTACGGAATTACTATACCCGCAGTACACCGAACTAAACCGGAACAAGTTCGCCCATCGGCCAAGAGTTTAACAGCGGCATTCAGCAGCCCCATCATCACCTTGAACCACGAGCTCGGCGCTGAAGTGCCGGGGGTTGTATATGTAATACGGGCCGGCTCGTTCGTAATATCCGAACGAGGAACGGCGGTGGTTGTTGAAACGACGGATACGCAACTTCCGGCTCTCGACCACGCGGGCCCGTCAGCGTGGAAGGGTGGGGCCGAGGAGATGGGCCAAGTGGGCAAGGGTGTCCCGGGGGTGTTACACTGGGGTGTAACCTCTAATGCCTCAACGATAATCGGATTACCGGGGGTTAATGTACATTGAATTAAAATTCACGCCGGACCGACCCGCCGTGGCCCAGGGCTCCGGCGCGATGTTGAAAAACAATTTCATCCCCTTGTACATAGTTATACCATCCACCCCGTCGGTATTATCGCGTCGGCTCGCGCGTGTCTCCTTTTTTTTCTCTTTCTTTCTCGCCCTCTCATCGCGCTCGTTTCTCGCTCTCCTTCTCCTTCGCATCTTTCGTTTCACCGGAGGTTGTTCGGTCTCTTTTGCACTCAGGATCTCCATGGCATTAGCGCCAGGTGGCGATAAAGGCACTGCGCGTGGCTCGATGGAGTCGGCGCCGCTGATGGTATAGCTAACGAGAGGGGGCCCGGGGTACAATGTCGTTATAATAAGTAGGTGGGTGGATTTAGTCCATGGGTTGTGTTCTATAGCTTCGATAGCGGGGCTACAACGGAGCCCCGCTATCCTCCGTACGACGGTCCCCCTCTGCCACTTTGCCCCGTTCCACCGTCTCCAGACATGATCGAACATCTCTCTCCCAGCTCAGACGTGTATTAGTTACTGCTGTTTCTCGCACCCTCGCTCCTACCCTTTAACGCCCGCACTCCAGACTCTCCGAGGACTTTGAATGTCCCCGCAGACGTTAAGTGACTCGAAGTGGAAGTCAGATAGGAGACTCTGTCGCCATTGGCCAAACTCGACCGGTGTCTCCTCCACTAACGCCGGCGAGTTCCAGTCAGCGCCATTGCAGTTGCGACTAGAGGGTCCGAGAAGTTGCACGAATCTTCCGCTCGTTACGTCACCAGTACCCCGTTTCCCGTTCGAGCAGCCAGACTCCCGAACCCGAGAAAGAAGAGAGTCCCATCAGCTACGAGACAGTATGCAAGGCCACGCGCCGCGAGAGCCATGGAAACGGGATAAAACAAATTTCTTTCGACACCAAGATTCCGCCTTTCCATTCCAGCTCTTATAATTTCCTCGCAATTTCCTCTCGTTCTCCTGGCTATTTTTTTTTTTTTTCTCCGCACAGGGCCGTTCAGCTCTCGTACATTTGCCCGTGCTCGTTTCTACGCGGCCCCATTCGTTCCGTCCTTTGCCAAACTACGGTTTCATAACTTCACCAAAAGACTCCACTCTTCCTCGGCGTCATCGCTTTCGAACAATTTGCCTTATTCGCAAAATCCGCGTAAGTCTGGATGACGAAGGCATTTATCCGGATCCTCTTCTGGCGAGGTACATCTCGAGTCTCTATCCGCATATGCTCGGGACCATCGCACCCACTGCCTCGAACGTTTTCATCCTCGACAAAATTCAGGATAAACCGCGATCTCCGAGATATTTCCTTGAGTCGGCTCCGCGAAACTGCGAGAAGAAGTAGGAAAAAGAAGTGGAGACTCAGGTTATCACCGGTAAGACTATCTTTCCGGTGATCCTGTTCCCGAATCCTGTAACACTTTGTCCTACACCGGACGATTAAGAGACACAAGAAGTCTACGTGACCGGAGATACAGATGATTCCGTGAGAGGGTGAGAACGCGAAAGCTTAACTCTCTCTCACTGTTTTGCGGGAGCATCAGTTGCAAACTCGGGAAACCGAGGGTGAAGTGAAAGAGGGGCGAAGGAGAAGAGAGGAGTAAGACAGACGTTCGGAGTCGCTCCTCTTCCGGCAGCGCACTTTCAATGTTGTATCTGATCGCCACTTTCACAGCAGACAGCGCGCAACGGAAAACCACCACCCCTGCTCCGCTCAAACCCTCTGGCTCGCACATCCCGGCAATATTTTTCTCGAGCTGTTAGGTTCCCGAGCATATAATACCTGCAAGTTCGGTGCGCGTGAGGCGAGTGCCAATGGCAAAGAGGACATCGGTAGCTCAGGGAGAAGCTTCACTTCGGCTGAAGGAGGGCGTTCTCGACGGAGGGTTGACAGTCAGTTGACGACTGTTCGCACTCTTGCGAACAGCACGTCTTCCTCGCCTAAAGACGGAAGACACAGAAACGCCGTTCCACGACGGGGTCAAGGGGGTTCTGTTCGGGGGAAGGAAAAGTAAGGTTTTCCCATCTATTCGTGGAAATTGGTATCTCTTTCATTCCCAGCTTGTCTACCCTTCCCCGCTCTGGCTTTACATTATATTTCTATCTTGTCATTTATTTTCCGCATTGATAGATATAAGGAGAGATGCACGTTGTATATTGACTCAGGTACATAGATCCAATTTACTCACGTTCGACTGGATGTGGATCTTGTTGGACGAGAGTGAATTGCAATTCAGTGTCGTTCGGATATAACCTGATAGTAAACGCGCATACGCCGTGTTTACTGTGGGACGGTATGAAACGTCAACTCCCAGGTGCCCTTACCTCGTCATCCTGAGCGCCCGCATGAAGCTCTCGGAGCAGAGTACCGCGACGACAGATGCATTACCTGAAGCTATACAGATGCGCTTTCGCCGCCGCTGATGCAGCTGCTGCTCCCGCTGTTGCTGATGCTCCGAGCAGTCACAGAGAAAGAGGACACATGATTTCTGGCGCCTGTTCGCACCACTCTCGTGAACAAGTGGAAATTCCTGGACGACAGGCTAGGGGGCTTGCGTAATCGTAAAAATATAATCCTGCGGCATGAGGAAGGACGTCGGAGGAGGTTGTAATGTATACAAATGTCTTTAAAATATAATCATTGTAGTATAATAGTCTATCCGAGATTGCATCTCTATGTCTTCCAAAACGATTGTCGGTACAAGTAACCCGCCGTCCAAGACGGGAGACTACACTAAAACGGGGGAAATATCGTGCCGGGGAAAACGATTGCATTTTTCGCCAGAATCATGTTTTTGTCGGTAACGATCCCTTCCACTTAACAGGGAAAATGCAGTATGTAAAGACGAGGGAATCTATTCAACTTAATTCAGTTGACATCGAACCGTTGTACGGACACCGTCGGACTACGCGTCTATGGTTTCGTCGAAGCCAGCTTTATTGAAAGTCGGTGTTCATAGCCCACACGGTTCTTCAGTAATGACTGTGGCTTTGGTACTATACGCGAAGTCTCAAAGTGTTTTAACAGTCTCAGGATTGGAATTCGAGTTATAAGTGGACGCGATACAGTTACGTGTCCGTATATGATTTTCATGCGAGATACAACTGAGCGGCAGTACTTTTGCGAAATGAACAATTGCCGAAAATCACCAGCTGGTTTGGCAACATTCGGGAACCCGATAAGATATTGTACGATCATCCACGCAAGATAACACAATAAGTTGAATGCGGGTTGCAATTGCCTCAACGCATCGGGTCTTATGACGAAGGATGAGTTTGAACTCCGAAGTCCCAACCGTGAATAATTAAGAGACGTGACATAGGGAAAGTTTGGGTACAACATGCAACGGCACACCGGATTACAACTGTACACGATGCCGAGTACACACGCACAGGGGCAAACCTCGTGTCTGCTGCTCTGTGGGAAACCGTAACAGTTGCAGGAGGAGAGTGGATGCTGGCGCGCTTGAAAGGACCGCTATTGCCGGGTGGAATAGAGAGTATGAGGAGAGGGATAGAGAGGAATGTACACCACAGTATGTACAATAAGTCAAGCTGGAAAACCCAAAGGCGAAGCGGCCAAAGTACGGTTGAACACGTTACGTGTGCCAGGGCTGTTTCTGTACCAACGAGTTTCAACTGCATGACGCTCTTTCTCACTTGAGCTATCCGTTCTTCCTCTCTCCTCGCCCTTCGTCCTCACCGTTTTCTCTCAATCTACCTCAGTTATATTTCCTCCTCTTCTCCCTCTCGTCGCTTCCCTTTCCCTCCTTTGTCGTGGATTCCGCGCATGCCACGTGTAGGTAACATAATAGAAAGCGGAAGGAAGGAAGGAAGGATAAGGTGGGCCACGGCAAGGATGAGAGTCTCTTCTCCGTTCGTTCAACCATTTCCTCTCCCCCGCTGCCCTCGTCGGGTATGAAGTAACAAAACGGGACTGGCGTCATGGAACCCTCTCACCCTCGCGATCCGTCGGGACGGGTGAGACGCAGCGGCTCGGTGGTTGGCAGGGACAGCCGCAGAAACTTGGAAATTTATGAGAACCGGAACGGCGGGCCAGGAGCAAGAGGGAGTTGCGGATTTTCGTTTTCGCGAAACGCGTCGACATCGCCCGGCACCCACGCGCGTTGCTGATGCCTTCTATCTTCGGATTCTGGTTCTCCCTTCGGATTACCTGCAACCGCCGCGCGGGCTATGTTTCCCGAGCGGATGTATGCGGGCCGTCAACCGGAGCATCGTCGTTCGTTCAGCCCACGCTCCCGACGAGGACACACACAGCTCCGATGTGTACGGAAGAGGTATGCAGAGACGCCGAAGGAAAACAGAACTGGCAGCAACAGCATGCCAATTAATATTTATGGATTTCGCTGTCCCACCGGGAGAGAACGACGCTACATCGCGCGGAGCCCATCATGGACCTCGAGCTGGGATCCTCGCACCGACCGAAGGTTCCATATGCTTCCCGGTTCGGATTCCGGAACTGCCAGTAAAGCGCGTGTATATCTGTAGCTCACTGGATTTACCGAAGAGCGGCAGCAACGGAACTCGGCAAATATTGCGATAAGATTTACGAACTGCGAGGTATTAGGAAACGCATCGGTAAAACGTATTATCCTCACGGAGAAACGAACGAAAGAGGTCCCACATACAATACCAATGGACACAGTGTCGGGGCGTCTGCAATTTTCATCGTTTTTCCCCTACATTCGATTTGGATATATCTTTTTACCTTTTTGCTTCTTCTCTCTTTCGGTAACGTACGCACGAGGGAGTGGTGCGACAAAAAACAAACGAAACACCGACCGAAACAAAAACTCCCTCGACGGAACTAAAAGTAAATTAAAGCCGGGACCGCGGTGCTTGTTTAAAATGTAACAACCAATTACCGGGTCCCCGGCATTTACGCCGACGGGTTTATGGGAGGTGGGTCGCCCACGAGCCATTCTCTTCGAGGTCGCTCGGCAGTGGGTATCGAAAAAAAGGGGTATTCCGCAGTTCATTCGTACGTTTTATTCGGACGAGTATTTTCGACCTTTTGCTTTCTCATGATCCACTAGGGACATCACGCGCGCGAACGTAAGCAGTGACGCTGCCGCGCAAACTCCCACCTCTACTCTCACGTGATTGGGCGAGCGGTCTCGTTCCCCCTCCAAGCGGCCAACGACTATAAAACTCAGAGCAGCGCAACACAGAGGGACATTCATCGCCAGACTATTGGACGCGCGAATACATCGGCTCTTTTCAAAACCCGAAACGCTTCAAGAGAGCAGACACGGGAACTGCTATTAAAAATAACGCCCTCGTCGCTCTACCTTGTGGTGGTATAGAAATTAGCCTAATTAAAAAAAAAATCCAGTTGAATAATCTCATTTTTCGACCGAAAGGAACGTCATGCGGAAATACGTCAGTACCGGTCTGAAAATCGCATTTTTCGACCGGAAGTGACGACATCTACGGGCAACGTCATTTCCGGTTTGAAAATCTCAGTTGTTTTACAGCAGATGACGTTTCCCCTAGATGGAATCACTTCCGGTCGACAACTTAGATTTTCGAACCAGAAGTGACGTTTTCCTTGGATGGCGTCATTTCGGGTCGAAAACTGAGATTTCAACATCGGAAGTGATCGTTTCTCCTAGATGACTTAACTTCCGGTCGAAAAATGAGATTTTTTAAATCGTCCCATGTCCACAAAAGGACTCTGCACTATGGAGCCGTCTGCGTTATCGATCCGTGTGCACCATTCAGTGGATTATTTAGTAACGCCTCGTGCAATTTATCACCCAGAGACTGAAGAAAATTGTGAAGCTTCGTATAAAAGGGGGACGACCTGAACGACCGGTGGGTCGTACGGGAGTTTCTCATCAGTTTCGTACAACGTTTTGCCGCTTCCTACGAATCAACGGGCTGTGCCCGCCGTGGCAGCGGAGGGGATTTTTTTTCTTTCTTTTTGTATCATTCTTTCCCCGTCGAGCTCTAATTTTCCGGCAACTCGACGCTCCTCATCGTAGAAACACTCGGGTTCTCGCGCTCACTCCGTCCATCCGATTCGTAGCTGAAGCAGGAAGAGGACGAGAGTCCACGAGCAAGCGGCATTATCCGCTCCACGAGCGATGGCCGTTTTCCAGAGGACTGTTACCAGCCCCTACTGTGCCAACGATGTCCAAGCCCGGCCGCGGATATCCGTATACGTGGCATGAACAAGTTTTTAGCGTTCCTGGAACGTTGGATTGAGCTCGAGTGGACGTTAGCACGAGGGGCGGGGTGGATGGAAAACCTCGGGTGCGTTTCCCGTACGTCACCGAGCTATTACCCGCGGTTGTTAAATTGTGAATTAGTCCAAGCGAGAGTTCAACTGTTTACCCCAGAAGAAGATTATCCACTGTCGTTGCAAGCCGGTGTGACGTTTTATACTGTGGAGGAGAGCGGGCTTGACAGCAACAAGAAACACATGTGATCTGTTTACATCCAAACGTTCTTACGAGCTAATCGACGGGATTATAGAAACATAAACCTTGCCCAACCGTCCAAAAGAGGACAGCTCTCATGAGTTCTCGTCATAAGGGTTCCCGTAAAGTTGATAAGTGTGCTTGTTGCGATCGACATGACGAGTTCGTCACGCTCGAAAGAGATCGGCTCTCGTTAATGCCCTTCATTAATGCGCGAACAATTTGAATAGATTTGCTATTGGGAAATAGATCAAGCGTTAACAATGCCCTTCATTAATGTATGAGCAATCTGAATAGAGTTGCTATTAGAATATAGATTAGGCATTAACGATGCCCTTCAATATCGGCGAACAATCTGAATAGATCTGCTATTGGGAAATAAATCAGGTGTTAACAATGCCCTTCATTAATGCCTGAACGATCTGAATACAGTTGCTACAAGGAAGTACATCAGGCATTAACGATGGCCGTCATTAGTGCACGAACAATCTGAATAGATTTGCTATTGGGAAATATATCAGGCATTAGCGACGCCCTTCAACATCGGCGAACAATCTGAATAGATCTGCTATTGGGAAATAAATCAGGCATTAACAATGCCCTTCATTAATGCCTGAACGATCTGAATACAGTTGCTATAAGGAAGTACATCAGGCAGTAACGATGCCCTTCAATATGGGCGAACAATCTGGACAGATTTGCTATTGGGAAATAGACTAGGCAGTAACGATGTCCTTCATTGATGCCTGAACAATCTGAATAGATCTGTTATTGGGAAATAGACCAGGCCTTAACGATGCCGTTCATTAATACCTGAACAATCTGAATGTATAGATGTGCTATTGGGAAATGGACCGGGCATTAACGAAAGGTAGTGAAGAATTATATTCGTAGCATTCTACTAAGCTCGGACAGAGCGTGAATCGAGCGAAAAACTTCGAGGAAGCGGAGCGAAGAGCTAATAATAGAATATTTGCTGTGCGAAGAGTCCTCGTATGCCATTACGTCATTCGCCTGTGACACCTTTTGCGCGGTCTGACCGGTAACGGACGAGCTCTACTCTCATCGCTTTATATACCGACTTCGCCACACTCGTCGGAGAGAAGTGGATATATCCACTGCAATTTTTCATTCCTCACGGGACGGTTATCTGCGTGAGGCTTTTCCCACCAAAGGCTCTCGAGTACCGGAGAGTGCATCTACTGTACACTCGAGCTCGCCTCGGATATCTTCTCCTCCTAACCGGTTACCCCTTGTCCTCTTTTCCTCTTTTTCCTGCCCATCTTTCTTCCCCCCTGCGTCTGGCAGGTGATATAGAGATAAGACGTCCTCTATATCACACTTAAAAAAAAATAAAATCAATGTTGCGGAGAAACACTTGAAAGATATCGATTGCGACCATTTATTTGTACGCGGATTAGCTGTTACACTGAGAGAAGGATCTCGGAAAAGCTACCAAGTCATATGGTATACTTCGACCAGGCAACATGGTAACACCAGCGCCACCCCTAGCGGTATGTGAAATTTTCACAGATTCCATAGTTTTTACCCAACCCACATGGCAATTTTTTCCAGAAGGCGATTTGTCAAAATTTTGCTTGGCTTGCTGTTTGTACAAATTCAGCCATTCAATTTTAACATTGATAACGGAAAATAATTTATCTGCGATAACATTCGCAGATAAAATTTTGTGTCTAATGTATACATGAAAAAAATTTGACATATTCCGGTAAACTTGCAAACGGTCAGCGATCGCAGCGCCACCGATTACTGGTATTTCTAGTAAAAATGACGGGATATTCGGGTGCTAGCGAAAATTACTATATTTTCAAGCGGGACTTGTTAAATTCAATACGTTCCCATAAATCCGAAAGTTTATTGGTTTATTACCCCATTTGTCGTAATTTCTATGACATCCGTTTCTCAGTATACAGGAGGAGAAAAAGGTAACAATTGATGAGAAACTTCAGTCGCGCCGGAAACCAACAAATTTTTCTTTCTCCATCGCCAATACAAACACAAAAGTACAAACTAAAATTGTTAATGACACGGGAAATGGAAGGACAGGTTTGTATATTCAGACCTGAACGAACGACTTTGTCACTTGTTTGACAAAATTATTTTTACGAAACTTCGTATCCCGATCATACGAAAACATCTTTCACCGTGCACGAGTGTGAGTAGAATGTACGTACAATACATTTCAAGTCCCGCTGCCCCGAAAGCGGTCACGAGGCATGGAATTAGGGAAGAAGGGACTATTTATCAACGTATGCACGGGCTCCAGACGTGGCGTCCTGACGTTACCCACAGGGAACGTCGCCGAGAGGTTGCTCGTTCTACAGCATCTCCGAATGCTACTCCAACTATACTGGCAAGCCCATTGTTTCCTAGCTCGAAACCGTGCAATACCTTGTCTCCGGTGTTTGCCCATTGTATCGCGGTTTTCGGTGCCCGAGGCCAATATACAGAATTCCTGGTACGACGTGCGCTTGCTACGAGCCATCTCCGGGCACTGGAAGGAGTGGAAGATTTCGAGGACTAGATGGTACAGCGGTTGGGGAAGGAGGACGCCGGGCGAGAGGCAATACGGTATTTGTGACTGAAGTTGCTTGACGGTTACCGGCGCAGAAAGAACTCCGTGCTGAGCTCGAGAAAACCGAGTTTGTGTAATAACGGCATTGTCTCTTCGGCAAAAGCGAATCCGCGAAAGCTCGCAATATCGGATGAGTAAGAGATGCTGAAGTCAGCACTCGAGACAGCGAAGGATTCTAAGTGGGTTTAAATTGCTCATGACTTGGGTGAGTCGTTTTCGTCTATTCACTAGCCCGAATCGTATAGTTGAACGGTAGCAAGAAATTGAGGTATAAGACGGATCGTACGCAAAATTTGTCCAATATCAGAGGATTTTCTGATGCATGTCTGATGGAACAATTTTTCATTGAGACGTCACTTTCGGTGAGGTATCGAGATTAATAAACGTAAAGTTTGACATTTGCGTTGCCTTAGACTCGGTATCGCTGTAACGTTGGCGTGACACTAGCGTAACATGCGTTCAGGATCCCGCCCTTGAACGCTCTACCCGTGGTGAACAAGTGGAGAACAAGTTTTCCAATTACGGGAGAACGAGGATGGCGAAGATCAGCGTGAGGAGGCAGGACAAACTGTCGCACGCACTGGCCGAGGTATATCATTGGAACCAACAAGAATGTCACTTTCGGTCAGTCCTGTGGAGGTTGATGGATCACACGCAACGTCGGTGTGAGTGTGAAATGGCCGAGGCCGAATTACATCTTTATCGGAACGTTCCACGCGGCGCTTCAAGGACTCGATACATCACCGCCGAAGAGCCCTCCGCTACTGTTCGTGCGATTTTTATTTTTTTTTCGTTCTTTCCTCCCGGAAACAACGACAGAAGTTTCGCGACCAAGGGAAGATTTATGACGATCCTCGGGTGGCGCGAAGAGAATCGAGTTAGCCGCTAGGAGCAGCGAAACACCCTCTGTAAGGGCCGCGCGTACAAATCATTTTCTTGCCGGGATTCGAAATCGTAACGTGAGAAATCCCACGAGTGCGTCTCAAGTGACACGACATAATTGATATTGGCGAACGATGAAGCGTCCGCACGTTGCCGACTCTACCGGCAACAGAAGATCCCTCTGCCGAGTCCCTGAGCTGCTGAACATAGCGTTAAAAATAACTCGTCGCTCATTTATAATTCAGCCACTGCGGTCTTCAGCCACACAAACGATGCATGGATGATACTAGTTTCGCCATGATCAAACGAGTGTCGCTGCGCTCCAACGGTAAGAACGCTCGAGATAAAAAGCAAACGAAGTACACGCCAAGCGACGTTTTAAATTCGAAGAGCTCCTCCGGGTCCATGCATTCGCGATTATACTTTCCCCAACGTTTGATCGTGGCTCAGGTGCCCAGTGGTTCTCGAGGGCGAGTCTCCTGTCGCCGTGAAGGTCCCGGGAATATACTGATTTTTTCCTGCGGTGGCTGGAAGCACCCCTGAGGTAATCTAGACTCTATTGCCGCTATCAGGAGCGCCGATCAGAGCTCGCTTGTTTCCCTTTGAGCCAACCGGGTCAACCGACAGCAGTGTCAACACACGCTCCGGAAGACCATCCTTATAATGAGCCTGTTCACGATGAGCCTTGGACTCTTCTTCGCATCGGGCCGTTCCTCCTCCACTTCCGCACGTACCCCTTCGTCTGCCCGTTCCGCTATCTTCTACTCATTCCTCGGACCCAAACCCGCGACACTCTCGACCCTAAGTAGCGAAGCTGCAGCGCGCGCGTCATGCACGGATTGGCCAATGAGAAACTTTCTGGCGCGGAATGGAGGATGGTCTGCTCTTTGGTGAAGAACCAAACCCAAAAACACCGAGTGACCTCGTAGTCGGTCCTCCACGACTCCGCGCTTAGCTCTCGCTAAACTGGCGTCAATTGAAATTTTTTGAAAGATTCTGTTAGCAAAAGTTTTACGGTACTAATTACTTACACCACCTGCATCAATCACCGTTTTTGAAATCTCAATTTTCAATCGGAACGGACGTCATACAGGAAAACGTCGTTTTAGGTGGAAAACGGAGATTTCCAAAACGTTTTCCTTTATGACGTTTATGACGTTTTTCTTTATGACGTCAGTTCCGGTTAAAAACTAAGATTTTCAAGCTGCAGCTGTCGTTGTCCCGTACGAAGCCACTTCCGGTTGAAAATTTGAGATTACCAAACCAGAAGTGACCTTTGACTCTTTCTGGTTTAAAAACTGGGATTTCAAAACTCGAAGTGCCGTTAATCCGTACGACGTCGCTTGCAACTACGATCGGATTCTTAAACCGGAAGCCCGACAACTAGTTACCGACGGAAAGGTCAAAACGATGCTATTTCTCATCGTTCGTCACAGATAGTTTGTACCCAAAAAATATACATATATATTATATAAATGTTACGTTAATTAATCTACGAATTGGGGGGATAAGGATGCTTGATACGATGGATGCCCTCAGGGCGAATGAGAATTCAAAAAGTCACTCACTTGCTCCTTTCGTTATTCGAGCAATGAGTGGAAGGTCTACCTGCTCATCCAAAATATAAAGTGCAGCACTGCGGGCCAGCCAAGTAGGTGCGCCTTGTCGTATTTGCCATCTCTCTTTGTGACGATTCGCCCCGTTCCATTTTCCAGCTGAGTTCATCCTAGGTCCGACGACGATGAGGGGGTCTGGTCTCGCGCTCTTCACGACGTGCCATCCAACTATCCATTCCGCTCCTATCTCTTATCCCCCCCGCCCTCTGTCGACGGTTTAAAAGAAAACGAGCCTGGCATTTTAATGAGACACTCAAGCGTGTCACGAGAGCAGCAAATAGATTCACTGATATCCTCATTCGCCCCTATACGCGATGTATACTCCCGCTCCGTCCTGTCTCTCCTTTTCACTCTCACCGCAGCTTAAACGAAAGGTGTTTTTTTTTTTTCCTTCCATTCATAGGTGAATGGGAAAAAGCTGCTGCGCAATGCGCCACGAGCCAGACGGGACCAGACCGAGTCAAAGCACGGGGAATCTTCATTGTCGTCCTATGATATATATTTTTTTTTTCTCCAACTCATTCCACCCGTTTGACAATTAAAGCGGTCTTTTCACGCTACCAAATCACTCATTGTTCATTTATTTTAATGCCGCTCGCGCTCCCCTTTGCCCTCTTCCCGCAGATTTCATTATACGTCATGGCGGCGAAACAAAGCGATTGTCAATTTCAAAGTTCGAGTTTCAATCAAATTGAATAATCAACTGAATGTACGAACGATTATTTTACGTCGGGAGTGGGCGGATTATTTCGAGGGCAGATCGCGATTACCCACCGAGCTTTTCCACAGGCGAGAACGCAGCTTCTGTGTGACGATTTAATGAGCTTTGTTCATTAATTCTGATGGGATCTTTTTTTATCTTCCAATTTTGCCTTCGCGTCTCCGTGTCTCCTACGAGGACGAGATTTTCTCTTAAAAAGAAATACGAGGGTCTTTATTTCGAGTCGTCAAGCCGCCGAGAGTGGTTTTTTTTTTTTTTTTATACCGTCTGTTTCCTTTATTTCACCCCCTATTTCATCCGGTTCTTCTCTCTCCGTATCTCGCGTGTACGAGAGTCATTTTCATTACCCCGATGGGACGGTCCGGGAATGGCCTTCTTCTTGTGGACTCATCAAGAGTCGCGGTTGCAGATGAGAGGTAGGTACATCGTCGTTCGTATACCCACCGTAAGAAACTCTTTACAGATGGAATAAAGATGGGAGAACGTTCGACAAACACGGAACGGCGAATTCATTCCCTTCTTCCTCGTTTCCTTGGTGGTGCCTTTGGACGTCCATTGCTGAGCTTTGGTGAGATAGAGAGTTCCCAGCTTCGTCGATCTTTCTCCGTCTCATGTACAGTAGCTCTTCAGTCCGTGTCGTCACTCCGGGAGTTTCTATGACTTCCCATTCGAGGGAGTTTCCAGCCCGCAGCTGGGCTGATATCGCGGACGGTGTGTGTTAACTAGTCATTAAAGTTTAACCGCGGTTTGCCCATGCTCATCGCACGAGCCATCTCCGGCCTCTACCGGATACCGGACCGAGATATGATACTCTTGTACGTCCTCCCCTTTTAACATCCTCAGACTGCACTCGTCCGTACGAAAATACTATCGCTCTGGTGTCGTCCTAACTTCCGGGGCACATAATTGATGGCGGATGTTTCGCTGGCTAAAGCACGACGAACCTATCACATTACTGAACGATATATTTTGTTGAAAATCTACGTATCTACATATCTAACATTTTTAATAGGTATCCACATTTTTCGTTGATGCACCCGGTAGATCAAGCAAATGATGATGCGACTGATTCTCTCAAAATTCTCGTGTATCTCTTATCTCTTATCTCTCGTTAAGGATCTATACTGTGAAAAAAATTCGTATGAAATTTAATGTATTGGTACTGGAAGTTTTTATGCATAAACTGGTATATTACATTTTATGTACAGTTGTGACGAAAAATTAACGTCTAGTATATTAAAATCTTAAAAAATTCTTTACTTTTTTGCTGCAGGACTGCAATTGATGGCCAATTGGCAATATGCACCATGGGTGAACAGAGATAAGTTTGTTAGGTATCGAAAACTGTTACATGTTATGTATTGGCAATAAACTCACTACTACTACTACTTTATTTTAATAACTTACTTTAAGTAGTAGTAGTAAAAGTACATTTGACAATATCGGATAGTTTATCCAATATCTGGTACATTTCTCTATGTAGGAGTTACAACTTTCACATAGACATTGCAAATGGGCCATCGACCAGAGCCCTTCAGCCCATTTACTTTAATTTTACTGTGAAAGTCCATTATTTTTTCATCACAATTGTACCTTAAATTTAATGTCTCAGTTTTTGCATAAAAACTTCCAGTCGTGTGCATTAAAATAACAATTTTTTTTTAACAGTGTACGTATCCATGTGTCTAAAGTTTTAGATAGGTGTCCACATTTTCATGGATACATCCGGTAGATCAAGTAAATGAAGACGCGACTGATCCTCTCGAAAGTCTCTTGTATCTCCCAGCTTTGACTCATTATCCAGCCCCTTCGTTATGCCTGTCTTGTTCATTTCGTCCTTTCCTTGGCTCCCTTCGTTCCTCGCCGTCGTGTCTCTTGTCGCACGCTCCTTGAGTACCGAGTCAATCTCTTCGCGATAATTCGAAGAAACGATTCCGTCAAGTGGAGCGAAGAGCTCGTCGCTCGTCCTAAACGTTGATGGGAAGCGCAGCAGCGACGCGAACCGAAGCCGGGGGGAGTACGGTCGAACGAACGAACGAGTTTCGCGCTCTCTGCCTCTCATAAATGCGATTTCGCTAAAGTAGAAAATAAGAGGAACGAGAAAAGGAGGGGTCGGGCTGCACCGGACGTTAACCGTACGTCTTCCCTCTTCGGGTTTTTCCGATTTTGTTTCCGCTCGAGTGCCTGTGTCTGGTGGTACCGTGTGTGTTTCTGTGCGGTTGCTGCACAAGTACCGTACAGTACATTTACCGCGTGTCTAGACGGGGAATCTCTGTCTGCGCGTGCATCAGTAACGTCCGTTTGTAGGTTGGCCAGACGCAAGGGATACGTTCGGCTACCTGGAAGCCCAGCTGCCTCGCGGTGCAGTTTTACTTTAAAATCTCCCGGATGATGTTGATCCCGGTTTGTGGTCGTGCTTCTGCCGTTGCCGTTTCTGCTCTTTCTCTCGCTCTTCGGGTTTCGCCTTCCCGGTTTAAGATAAACTACGAGCCGGCCCGGAAAACGGAAGTAATGGCTTACCAGATATTATCGACTACGTACTGGCGCGTACCTACCCCATCCGAAAGGTGGTTAGGGAAGCAAAACCGGGTCTATGAGACGCGGAGAAGCTTCCACGGGAGAAAAGGAAATAGAGTACGAGATGCTTGGTTGCTGGTTACCGAGCGCATGAGGCAACTACGTGCACTCTATTTCACTTTTAAAGCAGTGAGCTTCCATACCGAGGAGAACTAACGTCCCATGGCCCGACCGTGACTTATCCACTCGACTCTTCCTTTTTATGTATCTCTCGCTCTCCGCTACCCCACGATCTTCCGCCATTTCAGCTTTCCGGCCCCATCTGACTCAACAAAAACTTGCCTCAAACGCCTCCACTGCCGCAGAAATAAAACACTCGGAATCCCGGGCACGGCGCATTGAGCTTCCAAATTTATGAACCGCTCGTCAACATCTTTTTTTTTTTTTTTCATCGTTCACCCTCCGCCGCGGGATAAGCACTAAGCGCTCACGTATACTTTCGGTACGGGCATTAACCATCGTAATTCACCTGAATGGAAAATGAGGAGCGATCCATTTAAAATTTAAAAATAGGACAAATCAATTCCCATAGTTTTCAGTTTGTCTATGGAACGAAGAAGGAGCTTCGTGAATGTAATTATTTTATGGAATGGCGGAGGAAGAGCTGAAGCGGAAAAGTACGTGATTGCAAGCAAAGCGACCGCAGGGTGAAGCGGCAAGTTGGCGGATAAATCATGACTACCGGCTTCAGAATTAAGCCCAGTCTCCGTGAAGCTCGTTTCAACTTCGCTCGGCTCATTGACTGGAGGGCAAAGAAGGAACAACGAACGTGGATTCTTGCGGGAGGAACGGCGTACCAGGGACCTTGATGAATGTGCAATAATTTCGGCTTCACCGTAGCGATGGAAGAGCGGTGAATCCAGATGGGAAATGGGAGTCGGCCGAGGAGCGAATGGAAGCCGGATGAGGTGCCTTGACGGGAGGAAAGGCAACAAAAAAAGTCGGAAGAAAGAGGATAAGGGAGAGGCGCCGAATACACAGCGCTCCATCAAGCGACGTGCTTGTCTTTCGGTCGCCCCAACATCCTACGCCCGGGAATACGGATCGCCCAGCGGGGCTTGAACGGTATCTCGGATAACTCCCTCTCCTTTCCGAAAATCTCTCTCTCCTTTTCCTCCGGAGGGTTCTCACACTTGAGGTTGCCCACGGGGATTTGCGGCGACAGTCTTCCCGCAGCAAAGAGTTCTGCTGGTCCCAGCGGCCGTGGTGTACCGAGAGCGTTGGGATTGAGGCTGTCGCGTCAACCTTCCGGCAACGAGTCCCTTCGCACCTCTATCCTTATCCTTCAGCCGTCCGCGGCTGCTGCCGCAACAGCATCAGCCAGCGGGAGGTCGTTATTGAATAAACAAATCTCGCTACCGTAATCCGCGCGGGGGTTTTACTCCGGTGTTGGCGGAAAAACCGCAATCGAGGGTGGTCCGACGGATACCCAAGCATATATGCAAGGGGTGGTTTTGATGTTTACTGCTTAGGACCCAGCCGGCGAAGGGTACTTTCTCGACGACCCGTTTCCTAATCCACCCAATAAACCACCCCTCGCTGGCCCGGTCGTATACAACACACACAACAGGACACAGTGGGACAGCGACGCCTTTGCGGTCTGTCTTCGAGGCTTTCGGTCCTTTCAGTCTTTTACCTCGATATCACTTGGATAATAATACAGCCCATCACTCTCGGTGTACCGAGACTACGACTTTCCGCGGCTGTTGTTCCCGAACTGTTGGTTCCAGACAAGCGGTTCGATCTTCCCGACGCAATTTTCCCAATCATGGAGTCTCTTGAGAAAGGATCAATCCCGTTGATGTTCTTTCTTCGATGACCTAGCATAGCCGACCTGGTGCAGAAAGGACGATAGGGGTTGTACGGTCGATTGCGTGCGGTAGATCGAAAACGTACGATACGTAAGACGTGTGGCGCGGAGGGTTGGTGGCGCTGCGCTCCGAAGTTGACGTAGGTATGGGAGGCAGGAGTTCGCAAGCTGCGTACATGTAAGGTAAGGCAAGCGAACGGAACACAAGGGGTAGAGCGGAGAACTGTTGCCTCAGTCTCGTTTGCTCGTACTCACCCCCCCCCCTTCTCCACCGTTGCTGCAAGCTTACGCCAGCCACCCAACCAGCCGGAAGTTTACTATTTACATAACCGAACTATTGCACAGTCTCAGCTTCTGGCGTGGCTTCAGACTGCGGTGCGCAACTCACTGCCTCGGATATGTATATATACACTTTCCATAGTCACACGCCTCGTATGTACACTTGATGCCTTTGCTTTACGGCGCAAGGCGGCAGAGGCTTCCCCGACCATAACATCCACGTACAGCCGAGTCGATTCCCGCGGCTCCTCGCGTACGTGGTGGCACCGCTACGCGCATACTGCATAGGCGATGCTTCAATGTACATTATGGCGTTGCATCGTACACTTGCACCGATACGAATGGCTCGCTGGCGCAGGAAATTGCGTAAACTACGGCGGACCAGTTAGCTTCGCTATTGACCGCTCCTAAACGTTTTGGCATGGAAAAAACGCCCTCCAATTGCGCTGAACTCACTGTTTCGCTCGCATGTTGCATAATCCGCTCAGCTCGAAGTTCATGCAGTTCCGAAGGCACGAACACGCAGCGATGGAAATTTGCCAATTGACCCCGAGAAACCTTCGAAGTTTCAACCGCCGGCCGTCGATCGTCAGGATATGACTATAAGCCATCATTCTAGGCTATATCTATCATTATACAACTCAGCACGAATTATGTTAACGCATAAATAGACGCGAGAAAAGGAATATAACGAAAATGTATTTTCCACATTATATATATATATACATTATTTCATAACAGTAATTACATAGTTCTCCCGAGATCTCGAGGAAGCTTTCTCAACGACGGGAGGGAGTCTAAACGAGCGGATGAACGTTATACGGAGGGTAAGAGGTGCGCTAAAGATTCCCGACAAAGTCGACCGTCTCCATTCTCTCCCCCTCTCACTTGGCTTTCTATACTTTTCAGCCATCTCGAGGAGAAATGAGGGAATGGGGCGCAGTGGGGAGGGGGCGGTGGGCTATGAGAATGAGAAAATGAGGAAAATAGCGAATGGGAGAAGAGGAAGTCGGACAACGTCGTGGAAACTTGAGTCACAATGCCGCCGGGTGAGTATTGTATGGAGATGGTAAATGTAAGGACTCTGCGAAACTAACGGTAAAGGCTCTCTCGGTATCGCCGGGGCTGTTGAGTGCAGAGGGAAACGAGCGAGAGGGGAGCGCACGCGCCGCTTCCGCCCCCAACCCCCTCCCGCCCCCTTCCCACCCCGCCCCGTATACGCTTTAGTCTTCAAAATCTTTGGTATCCTATATTCGCCCAAGAGTCTCTGCCTGTAATTTTCGCGAACCTACCGAGTGCTCGGGCGCTCGCGTTCATATAGACCACTCCGAACGGCGGGGAATAATGAAAACGGAGATAACGAGTACTTTGGCTCCGGGCAGGACGAAGCGACGTTGTAGTTTTCTCTATCCGTATACGTACATATCCGGCACTCCCTCCGGTACACCGTTGATGCTCGCTGCTGGTGCTGGTGGTGGTTCCGCGCTTCTCGTTGTTTTGTCACTTGCCGTAACGGTGGATGTGCCAGCGTTCATTCCGATCGCGCGGCACGGGAGCGAGAGTACGAGTACCGAGGCGCTTAATTAGTTGCAATGTCGCAGCGAATCCATCTAAGCCCAGGGCTGATGCCCGGGCCTTCTTCCTTGGTCTCTCTATGCCTGTCTGAAGCGGTTGCCACCGGAGTGGCCCGGGGATTAAAGCCATCGCGGTCGGAGTTGTTACCGACTCTATTGGAACAGCCGAGTCATTCCGACTTAAGTGAGTCCTGAGCGATCCTTACGATCCGACTGCGTTTTACCTCGGTACGGTTGGAGGATCGCTCGATCGAACCCCGATCGGACACCGATTCGACGAAGCCTGAGCGCTGATTCGGTTATTCGATGAATTGGAATGCGAGAGGGCTGGACGCGGGTAATGAGGCTACGAGGATGAGCGAAGGACAATTCAGCAGCGTTCGACTCGATGAGCGTCATCGAGTCGAATGATGGTTGAAATGAAACTCGGTTTTATTGACTCTGGAGGAAACAGGGTTGATCGATGATCCTGTTTTTCATGTTTAGGTTTGTTATTTTTATATTATTTATTTTATTTTATATTTTTGTACCAAGATAACATTTTTAAAAAATGTGAGTGCTAGAGCGCGAACCGACATTTTTGAAGAAATTAAAAATGGTTTGCAGAAACATTGACTATTAACCACACATACCGTGTGTGCAATTTCAGCTTGATCTGTCGAGGCATTCTCGAGTTATAGTGTATGCATTTTTCGCGTCTGATCCACACATACACACACACACACACACACATACATCCGGAAATTTTTTTCTAAATATCATTTTTCGACGTTTTGGAACATTCTGAACACGTTTTCATATTTGTTTCATTTAAGTATTTATTTCATTTATTTCATTTAAGTATTTATTTCATTTATTTCATTTAAGTATTTATTTCATTTATTTCATTTAAGTTAACAGGAACCTAACGACGAAGGATCTTCTTTCTCCAAGTGATTCTTTAATGCAACGAGTCGCGTGGATACTTGGCGTGTATCTGCACTGTCGTGACGTACGAGTCTCCCTGTGTATCGAACGGAAATTCGAGCATCGAATCAGCGTCGATGTGTCCGCCGGAGCGTGCCAGTTGGATCGTTAATTTCAACGAAATTCGATACGCTTGGCGTTACCTTCCGCGCTCAATATGCTCTCTGTGCTGGCAGCTTCTTTTTTTTTCCTTTGTATATACTTTAGTTTTCGTTTCGATTCTCGACGAAACTCGAGACGGGACGAACGAGTGAGAGTCGACGGTCGTGACGAAGTGCAGTTCATTCAGCTACGAAGGATTTTTCGTTCTTCCTCTTCAATTTTTTGTCTGATGTCATTTTCTCCGTTAAAAAAAAAAAAAAATATTATTAAAAATTCTTTTCTGGTGCTCACTCGGTATACGCGGAAACTGCGGCCACGAGGTAATCAACCTAAACGTAAAGTCGCAAGACTGGGGGGTCTTGTACGAACGCGGTACAGACGAGACACGAACTTACTATTTTTTTCCACTCATTTCGGAGCTCTCATCCTCGCAGTCGCCGAGGTACCCGTAGAAAACACAGAAGGGTTGATGGTCTATCCGGCGAGGGGCTGCGCGCGGTAATTGGACCGTTTTAAAGCTCGTCAGCGTCATTTCCTGTGGGAGGGCAGACGGTCTCCGCGATAAAACTCCGAGCTCCGGAGCTCCTTCTCTCTTCATGCTCTTCCGCACGCGGTTTATACGGCCAGTGCTCCATGCTGTATTTTTCTTAGTACCTACTCAACCGAACCGCGCTACAGAACTGAATGACTCGCAGTTAAAATCATCATTTTAAATAACATCAATCTCTCAACTATCATTCTTTCCCAGTGTCCGTAAGACTCATTGTGACACAGCCTGGTGGGAATGACGTAGAGGATCGTTGGTGGCGGACGTTGGAAAGACATCGGTCGACGATGTGCCAATACTGGCCCAGTGTCGCTTTATAATTATAAACTGCGATCTTTATAATTAAAAAATGTTATCACCACAATGGCAAATCAAATACAACAAATAAATGTTGCTATCGGCGCAGGTAATTCTGCTGTCATTACATTCGCTATCAACTTTTGCTGCAACAACCAATGTATTGCTGAAACAAATATGTTTTCACCGTGCATTCGAGACCGCCCTTTACATTCGTTACGATAGAGCTCCAATAGCTAGCACGTTAATGCGCGCGCGTCGACGTAATCCGACTATCCAAACACATATGCATGCAGTTCACAGGCGGTAATGCCAATAACAACCCCCTGGAAAGTTCTCCAGAGAACTGCGATCTTTACAATAAAAAAATGTTATCGCTGCAATAGCAAATCAAATACAACAAATAAATTTTGCTATCGGTAAGAATTACTTGCTATCGCAGGTAATTCTGCTGTCATTACATTTGCTATCAACATTTGCTGCAATAACCAATGTATTGCTGTAACAAATATGTTTTCTCCGTGCACTAGGGACCGCCCTTTACATTCGTTACGAGAGAGGTACAATAGCTGGCACCTTAATGTGCGCGCATCGACGTAATCCGACTATCCGAACATATATGCATGTACTTCATACGCGGTAATGCCAATAACAACCCCCTGGAAAGTTCTCCTCGGCGAAGATCGAAGGGGTCGCAGAGGGATTAAGCGCACGTAATACGCACCGCTTGACTGTATGCACTGAGATAGGGATCTAGTAAATATGACTATACTATCGCTTGAGAGATATTACCATAGCACATAGTTGTCGGGAACTAGATCGCCACGATGGTAGGAAGTATCGTATAAATATAAGAATTGTTTCGTACACTGAGATAAAAATCGGGGATGGAGCGAACACACATGAGAGATTGACCCACACAAATGTAGTTGGCTCAATGACGATTTCGGTGACTTAACCACCGAGAGGTTGAGTTAACAACATAAGGTTGGCCGAACCTCCGGAGTAGAAATTTTCGAGCCCTACATTGGGCCCTGATAGGGTCCTGATAAAGCCCGACAAGGGCCTGATAAGGCCTGATCAGGACCCTACCAGGGCCCGATGTAACGCTCGAAAATGTCTACTCGGGCTCTCGGTGAGGTTAAATACGGCGAAACTCATGGTGAACTTGAATCAATAGATCTCATCGAGGCTGAGCCAACCTCAGTGAGGTTGATTGATTCAAATTGAGGTTGACTCAACCATACATGAGCAATCGCTCATGTATGTTCGCTCCATCCCCTATGTCGTTAACTCGACCTCTCGGTGGTTGAGCCATCTAAATCGTCATTGAGTCAATCATATTCGGTTGGCTCAAGCGCTCATGTATGTTCGCTCCATCCCCGTTTTTTCTCTCGGTGTAGATATTACGGTAAATATTCTTGGGAAATCTGAGACTTTCCGCCATAGGGGGCGCCCTGGTGCCCTACTGCATTGAGAAAAAGAAATTGTTGGATTAAGAAAATGCGCGGTGACATACGTTCAAAGTTCTATTTTGTTGGTACAACAAATATGTTTGTTTCAATCGACAAATTTTGAATAAATTGAAGCAAATAATCGTTTAACAAAACAACGCTTTATTTGTGTCAAGCAAATAACAGATTTGAACGCATGTCACCGCGACCTTTGGTTATACCAACGAATTTTTTTTTCTCAGCGTACTGTGTGCTATGGTAGTTTTTCTTAGATGATCGGTAGGTTTTTACTAGATTCTTCTCCTTCGTGCACCGGCACAAAACACCGAACGGAGTTTCTCTCGGACAGAAACGAGAATAATTTTAGTTCCAATTTCCTGCGATGAATCCTGCGAAGGGCTCGAGGTCTCGCTCTCGGCTTTTCCGGGAATCATATAAACATATAAAAATGCGTGGCTCTGCTTCACGATGCTCCGTAATAGAATCGGGAGGAGCTGCGGAGGAAAATATGACATAGGGATGATGAGGGAAAAGCAAGCGATGTCGGGGTGGTAGAGGGTTGTAAATTTAATATGAAACATTTCACCGGAGAGCGCGTATGTTGCAGTACTATGTTGACACGTTCGTGCCGCCCGGGAAGCTACAAGTGATAAGAGCAGCTTGGTGGAAAAAAAAAAAAAAAAAACCGAGGAGTAGTTTTCGTGATCTCCTCGATGTCCGCAACTCGCCACCGAACGCGGGCCAGCCCGGGTTAAAAGCGACGGGGTAATAACTATCGCGACCCTCGCTCTCCCGGCGATGTTGAAAATTCTGACGGAGTCTCGTCCCGGTGGTTCGATGTCGACGCCGAACCACCGCGTCCCACCTCACTTGATTGCGCAGCCATTGAAAAGTCGGTAGGAAAATTAAAATTGTACTGTCGCGGGGCGATATTAATTTTCGTGAACGACGCGGAACGACGAGGTTTGACACGGGAGGCCGACGAAAGGGTGGAAACAGCATTCCACATCCGCGCGAGGTTCGCGAGACAGCTAACGGAAACGAGCATCGTGTCGAGCAAGACGCACGGACGGTCGGCTTTTTTTTTACACGCACGCGAGAGAATATTTTTGTAAAATTACGAGTCACACTCGTTTATCTATAAAGAGTCGACGAAGGAATTTCATTACAGTCGGCCGGGTTGTGTGTAGTACGCGGTAAAAGTGAGATATTGCATCGGACAATTTTTCGTCAAACTCGCGAACGTAACGTAATCACGACATATTGGCTTTGCTGATATAGTAGAAGTTGTAGGAGTAGTAGTAGTGAAATAACATTTATTGACAATGCTATACATTTTTGCGGCCATTATATTATACTGATTTTATACACATTAAAACAGTAAAAAGTAAAATACATTAAACACATTAAAACAGTAAAACAGTAAAAAATAATTTCGTAAAAACGGAATGCGAAATTTCTCAAAAATAATTTTGTTACATACGTGACAAACTCGTTTGTCACTTATTTGAATATACGAAGCTGTCCTTTTATTTCCCGTGTCATTGGTAACTTTAGTTTTTACTTTTGTTTGTAAAACTAGAAAATGAACAAGTAAACAATTGTGGACGTTTGTGGACCTCAAAATTATTGTATACTGAGAGAGGCCTTATTTTTTTTGACTACTTTCATTTGTTAACTCTTTAATTTATTTGATAACCTTTTAGTTTATGGGTCCCAATTCTATCCCCACTTCGCGTTCGTTAGTCCCGTTAAATATTAACGTACAGTATATTAAAAACTTTAAATACTTTACTTTTTATAATTTACTTTGGTCTTACTATAAAAATACTTTATCCAATAATCCAATCCAATACTTAATTTTAATGTCACTGTAAAAGTTCATTAATCTTTCATCACAATTGCACATTAAATTTCGTATACCAGTTTTTGCAGTAAAACGTCTGGTCCAGTGCATTGAGTGGATAATTTTTTTTTGTCTAAATTTTCACAGGTAAATTCGACAACTTACGAACAGAAAAAAATGGATCGAGAAGGGAACACGAGCGTAGACGTCGAGAGCAAGGAGATTTCAACCCTTGGTGATATTTTCTATAAATTTTCATTAACCTTCCGATTAATGAAAACTATAACTTCACAGTATACCGTTTGATTCAGTCGAGGATTTCAATTTGATAAAGACTTTTAATTAACTCGCCATTCACAACGGATGGACATTTTTTAAAAAGAGCCCCTTTATTTCTGGAGGATTCAACGCGTGTAGCTCGGTCACGGCCGTCGCGACGCCATGGAAAAGAAATGAAAAAAGGTAATAAAAGAAGAAAAAAAAAGTTTAAAAATAAAAAATAGGCGAAAAACAAAGAATGTCGTATAACGGAGTGGGAGGATCGAAACGTCCCTCTTGTGAAAAAGCCTTTATTCACGTAAGCTCGGCTGGTACTGGCACTTGGCCGTCATAGCAGCCGGCGAGGGCGCACAGAGCGCTCCTCCCTCGATGTATGGAAGCCCGGACCGCGTCGAGGGTGACCGAAAGAGAACCAAAAAAAAAAAAAAAAAAAAAAAAAATAGCGGTGTCCAGGTCATTTGTCAGAGGAAGGGAAGGAAAAAAATTGTTTACCAGCTGAAGCGGGCTCGTATGGTAATGGGGCGTTTGGAAGACAGTCCTATCCGGGCGCTCGGCTCTCGGACACTGAACAAGGGCCGTTTTAGCATCAGAAATTTCGCGGTCCGGACTCGGATTCTCGTCCTGTGACGTTGTGGAAAAAAAAAGGCGAGAAACTACGGTGGCGTTCCCGGTGGAAACGGAGGCGAGCCGAGAACTCGGAGTCGAGAGGAGAAAAAGCCACGACCGCCATTGACCAACGAACTAAGATAATATTCAACGTAACCCAAGGCAATATCGGAGGGAATCGGAGCGGAAGTCGGCCAGTCGGAGGGAGCGGAGAGGGAATCTCATCGTCCCACGGGAATTCAGGCTCGTTACATTAATTAAAGAGAAGAAAACTCGAAGCGTCGAGTAAGAGTGGCGAGTTAAGGAGAGGTCCGAATCAGCCTCGCCTCGGCCATCTTCGAGAGCTCGGGATTCTACTTACCTCTTCTCCGCTTTCATGACGCACCCCCTGTTTTTTTATATTTTTTTTTCTTTTTTTTTTTTTTGCTCCATCTCTATTTCTTTTGCTCGCTCGGTTCACCTTATAGCAGGATCGAGCGAGCGACCAGCCGTTCCTGCCGTTTCGTTCCTTCGCCTCCTCGCTCTAATAAGATCCGGCGTCGCTCGACTCCACCGTCGGGCTCGACTCCAGACTTCTTCTTCTTCCTTCTCGGTCGGTATCGCGTGTATAAGAGCCTTTCCGAAGCTTTTCTCGCTGTACGTATCGTTTCTTATTCTATCTCTTCCTTTATCTCGATTCCATGGCGGAAATAATGAAATTTCTGTATATCGGGTCTGAGAAGAAGAAGCGGTAGGTCATCGATCACGGCGGGTTTCTTCGGGCAGGTAACGTTAGGTGGATGTAGGTGGCTCGTCCATCGCGGAGGAGATGAGAATGTGTAAAAAAAATTACTGTGCGAAAAAACTGAGGGTGTGTGAAAAAATTATATTCACGTCCCTACTTCGCAGCTGACTTCGGAGATTCAGACCATCGATTTCATTTTTCATTTTTTTTTTTACTGTTCATAAGTAAATTTTCGGAATTTTTCACCGTTTCGGCATTTCCGGTTCTCTTCATTCGATCTAACGTTTTATACCAATGACATGAGCGCTGCAGAGTTATCCAATCTCAGCTGGCGCGCATGCACGCGCGTCACCGCTCCGAGTTATCTGAAAGGCTCTATCAAAAAAAGTTTCAAAAATAGATACAGGGCGGAACTTTTTTAGTGGGCCATATTCATCACTTTTAAACTACCAGGAGAACTACGAAAGAGTTTGAACAAATTATATTTTTTATTGTTTTTTTACTCCGAAGTTAATGTAAAATACCCGAGTTCACCGAAGCTCGGGTGCAACCCGACTATCCGGTTATTAATTAATGTCGAGTAAACAGTAATAAATGATCGACCGTTGATGATGCCAAAGCCTTGGGGTTGTTTGAGCGGGCGTTGTTCAACAAGCGCCGATATAGCCAACTTCCGGTCGGCTACGGCCCTCGAAACTCTCCTCATCATCCCCGGGGTGAATATCAAGAAAAATTAAAATCCCGATGGTGCAGAATAAACACTCGTTATAAAATTTCCCGAAAGAGCGACGCGCTTCTGTCAACTTTTCTTCACGGTATTTTATTAGTTTTTATTAAATTTATCGTACAAACACCGAATTAAATGATTTTTCCGTCAAAATTCCTGTTCAGTACAGCTGGAAGAAATAAACATTAATTTATGCAAATCAGCTCGACAAATCGTTCAATTTCAATGGACGATCAACGAGGCCGCACGAACGATAACGCGTGAGTGTATTGGTCGAGGTCGCCTCATTACTTAGTCGGGCCAAAATGCATTTAACAAAAATTCCCTTTCATCTGTGGCTCTGACGACATTTCCCGGAATCGAAGCGGCCTAAATGACGTATTATTATCATGCGCGAAGTTATTAAAACACTGCGGGACAATCGACGAGGGCCGGGCGTGTTACAAGGTAAAACCCGGATGGAATAATGCGTATGCAAATAACATGGCGGAACAGTCGACGGGGGATTTTGGGGAACGGGTCTGTCTATGTAAACCCGATCCAGAGGCTGCGTTGTTACGCCTATTCGAATAAACTGCCTTGCGCTCCAGCTCATTTGTCACCGTTAAATCCACGGGGATTATTTGTCAAGCTAATAATGCGGGTTACACTGTTTCTGGAAAGCGGTGCCCGAGCGATAAAATCGTCGAGAATGTGTTTGATGCAAATAATTGCAACGCGCACTGCAAACGCCCGTTCGCGGTTTGTGGCTGACCCTTGAATTTTCGTTGCAACGTATTCGTTGCGACGATTCGCCCTCCTTCCATCCCCGCCCAAAACCCCCTTCACCGACCCCCCCGCATACATACACGCGCGTACGTCACTCTCGCGGGCAGTTTATACGTTACGCAAAATCGGTGAAATGAATTAACGTGTTCTACAATAAGTTAAATAAACGTGATTGCGTTTCATTGTTTCACCGTCGAAACGTAACAATTCTATCGCTCGATGAGAGATAATAATCGTTGTCATCGGGTTGACTGCGAATGGGTAAATTATCGAAGTGTTTTTTTTTCCTGAGGTCAGGTGAGACGTTTTTTTTATTGCAGAAAGACATAATTTTTTGCAACACGCGCACAAAGAGTCTCAGTATATTTTTTTTGTAGAAAAACATAATTTTTCTTACTGTTAGGGTGAAAGTGGCGAATACGGCCCAGTCCATATGTAATTTATTAACGTCCTAATCGGAGTGGGCCATATTCGCCACTTTTATCTTACACTATAAAAAACTTTAGTTTGAAAATTAATGAAAAGTATTGGAAGCTTCTTTACATAAACCGTTTCTGAAATTTTAAACACATGTGCCTTGCAATTTTACAGTAAAATTTGTATTTTTCATGAACATTTTTGTAAATTTCAAGCAAAAGATTTGTAATTTTAATCTCTGCTATTTTTATTTTACGAGAAAAGTACATTCATTTTTAATTAATATGAGTAATGTTAGCAAATTTTTTTAGTCTACGTAAAGGAAAAATGTCAATTCTCTAGTTCGAGTATTTTTGGTCATACATTTTTTTTTTCATCAATAGTTTTCTTTTCTTATTTCTATTATCATAATGTATGTATCATATAAGTTTATCATTTAATATCAGAAAGTTATTTGATTATGAAAGGAAGAATGCAAGCAACGCGAGATTGTTCGGGAGCATAAGCCATTGCTGGAAGCGGCAGTAACAGATACGCTACAGCAGCAAATGATATTTGCTTTCCCAACAAATCCGGCGGTAACAAATCTTTTTCGTTACCGCAACAAATGCTTCTGCTGTCACAATGCCGACACACGATATTTGCTACGGTAGTCTGTGCCATGCTGTAGTGAGCAAAACTCTTCTCTAAGTACAAGAAGAGCTCCTATCCTCGGCTGCCACAACCGATCATAGTAAAAAATTAAGCGTTTACGATAACCTTAAATATTCCCCAATTACTCATTGGTTTCGTTAAAATGATTTTACGTAACTCATGCATGAAAAGCGCTACTTTCCGTGCCTGCCGAGAGTGGCGTAGGCGGCGCTTTGCAGCCATGAGTTTAATAATTTCCCGGCGCATGCGCAGATCGGCTCCTTCGCGTGCGATTTACTTTTACGCATGCGCAGTTCGGCGTTTTGCAGTTTTCCCTGCGATTTCTGGAAATTATTGCACGCTGCTCGCAGCGCCACAGTCAGCAGGCACGGAGTAGCGCTTCTCCTGCATTCGTTACATAAACCCGAGTAGAAATTATCACGCGTTACATCGGGCCCTGATAAGGTCCTGATAAGGCCTTATCAGGACCCTATCAGGGCCCGATGTAAGGCTCGGGAAATTTTACTCGGGAAATTTTACTCGGGAAATTTTACTCGGGAAATTTTACTCGGGAAATTTTACTCGGGAAATGTTACTCGGGAAACAGTATGCGATACTTGTACGTAAAAGCGGACTCCCGACGGCGGTTGTGAAGTGGCTGCACTCGCCTTCTCTCGCGCAGCGACTTCCCAACCTTCGCCGAAAGTCCGCTTTTACGAACTAGTATCGCAATATACTATTATTTCACTCGGTGGGTAAACGGCAGTTTTGCGCACGCTTCGCGAAAACCCCCATTTTCACACCTTGCGAAATAAAGCTTCGTACGATACTCCCGCGAAAAACGTTTTCTGAACTCGTGTGATTGCGAAACTCGCCTTCGTCTCGTACTGCAAACTCACACTCGTCGGAAAAACGTTTTTTTGCACTCGCATCAAAATGCATTATTTTTTTTACCCGTAACACAGTATATTATGTATTATTGCCTGCATCGCTGTGCAATACGAAATGCAGATATGCGCGAGTGCACAAACGTTGAATGATGAATCGTGCAACTCGAACGGTATATATGAAGGGGTTGGCGCAGCGATAACGACGCGTATAAAAGAAATATATTTATAGCTGTCTGATCCACGAACGGGGTGGCGTTGCGGGCTTTGCCCGTGGGCCACAGGAATATACAAGTTTTCCTTTCTCGCGGTTGCACACCGCGCGATTTTTCGTATAAATCGTTGCTCTCTGCCGCCGGTGAAGAAGAAGCGGCAACGGGCGTGAAAGAAACAGCCGAGGAGATTTTCGAGAACGTAAGCGCCCGTACGGAGTCCTGGGTAGGAAAGTGGGCCGGTCCAAAGAAGGTTCCGTGAGCTTCTTGCATCTTCCTCCTTTGCGTTTACTCTTCTTCCATTATGCTCGGCTCTCCCTCGGCGATATCGGCGAACCCGACGAGAAATCGTGCGAATGCCGAACCGGCGAGGGCGAGCTTGACCCCTCGCGACCGGTAGGATTTTTTTTTTGCTCCATCGAGAGAGCGCTCTCTGGCGAGCTCCGATTCCCTTGTCCGCAAAGCGAGCCTCCCCTTTTTCCGCCCCATCATCGTCCGGACCATCCGAAAAACGGCGGAACCCCTTATTTGATTATTCCTCCGGCGGCCCGTTCGACCGTCCCGACGTTCGACTCGCCGCCTCCTTCCCGAGCCTCACGTAACATAATATTCACGTTCCAATAACTTATACACCAGCCGACAATCTGGAAATTGAGTGAGCCTTTCTTCCGCTATTCTCGGATATTATTCGAAACGGGGGCGATATGGGGAGGGGAATGATCGAGGGAAATGGACAGTTTATACGCGCGGGTATCCGTTCGAGTTCCGAAACTCCCCGCGCTTCATTTATATTCTCTTCTCCAGTCAGCGGAAGCAACGGTGACTTTCTTTTCTTATATTCTTTCTCCTCCTCTCCGAGGATGGGCTCGGGTCTGAGATTTCGAATCGTTTCGGAGAACGCGCTGTGCCTTCCAACGGCGGTGAACCGCTCTTCCGCGAAAGGGTCGCGCTGTGCGTGAGTGGAGAGGCAAAATAAAAGAAAGAGAAAAAAAAATAAAAATAAGGAAACGAGCGGACGGAGGAAGCTCTCGATGGATCCATCGATGAAAAATACCTCGTTACCATCGAGACTCACTCGGAACTGTCGTCGATCGTCGAGCTCATCCTCCCGCGGCGGATGCAAAGAGATCGGTTCGACGATCCACTTGAGGAGGGGCAAACGAAGATTTCGAGAGTAAAGATCTCGTCGAGCGGATATTTTTATTGTATACCTGTCGCGACTGCGATAGATCTGTAACGACAAAAAAAGTAAACTAATAGAACCGAGTGGATGCAATCAGTTTGGCAGCGGATAGCGAGACGTCGAAGGATACTTCAATTCGTCACACGGCCTCGAGTTGTGTCCCGCGGTCCCATACATCAGATTTTTTTTTTTCACCACATTCGTCTCCCCTTTATTGGTTATTTTTTTCCTTCGCTTCTCCACGTGCGGAGGAGAGATGTGCCGTGACGGTCATTTTTTGCAAGCGTCGATTGACCAAAAAATGATCGTCAATCAACCGACTTTTTTGCAAGCGTCGATTGATAAAAAAATTATCGTCGATCTACCGTCTTTTTTGCAAGCGTCGATTGACAAAAAAATGATCGGCGTTATGAGTTTCACTGCGATGACCCACTTTGGAGTCTTTTCGAAGGCGCCAGTGTTCGTCGCTGCGACAAAATATTACTTAATCAAATTTGGCTTATTCATTCTTTGTAAAATAATCTACGACTGTGACCAAAAAATTTCAGCTAAGGTGTAACCACACGTAAATAAACCATATTCCGATAAACACATTAATAGTTCGCGGTGTCATATCGATGAACCAATGGGAACCCTTTTTTCATTGGCCGTTGTATTCTTTTTTCAATACAGGATTAAACAAAAAATAATATATAAATACCCGGTGTTATTGTTAGTCATATTATAATGATTTCATTCGTCGTTATTTATTCATTTCTTTTCAAGTACTTTATTTACGCAGTTGCGTAAAAAATGGGTGCATCAATCGTGTTCTTTTTTTCCAAGACAGGTTATTCTCGTATCGTGCTCGTCGTTGTTGTCTTTTCACGATCATTATTATCATTTTTTAACAACAACTTCATCAACGAAACAATATCATAAAGTAAAGGCAAAATTATTATTTTTCTCACTGAAAGACATTGGTACTTAATATTGAGTCAGCAACCCTGGAGGCGTTAAGAGTTAATATCGCCATTGTCGCAGTGCGGTGATTTCCGGGTCGGTCAATCGGCGGTCACGTGACAATCAATCGAAAAAAAAAAGAAAAAAAAATGACCGATTACAAAGTCTGCGCCCGTCTCCAGTCCAGAGTCTCGAAATCTCGGCCCCATTGATCCTGCATTGTGGATCTCGGAGCGCAAAGAAGAAGGAATGTTAAAAGGCACTCATCCTAAGCCGGGCGTGGGCTTCGCGTCTTTCACCGTCGTGAAAAGTAAAAAAAAAAACGTGCGAGGGGTGAAAAGTAAAAAAAAAGACGAAGCGCTGTAAAAATCAAGTTCCGCTTTCCGGAGTGGTGGTCGTCGTTGTCGTGTCCCAGGGGCGCCGGGAAACACCCTACGACGCTATAAATTGACGAGTTTCGACGTCGGTAGGTCACGAGGGTGATGCTGAGCTTTGGCCGGAAGCTCGTTGGTGCGTTCTGTTACCACACGTTGCCAGCGGAGAACAGCAGCGGGCGGAGTGTATCGGGCACGATGACAAGGAAGTGCTTATGACGCCCGATGCCGTGCAGCAGGCACCTGGAGGTTACAACCACTCAGTCACGCGGCGCTAGTTCAGGAGAGTGATCCCGGTGGAAAGTGGAAGCTGTGTAAAGAGCGAGAAGGGTGTGGCCCGATGTGCCACGAGTACCTTTCACCCTCTTGTTCTTACCCTCAGAGCATATAGTCGGTCTTTCCCTCCGATCGCGAACCTCTGAAGATCACTTTTTTTCCCTTACTTTTCTTCCTGTCTCTCCGGTCTCGGTTCTTCCTCGCGCTGTGCTTGAGATAGACACACACAGTGCCAACAGCGGAGCGGACTCAACTTTTTATTCTTAGGGCCCGATTAAGATTACCCACGTAAATACACTCGAGTTAAGCTTTCGTTGCAGGCCGCATCCACTTGACCTTCTCTGCCGTCGGGAATTATGTACACGAGCAGCTTTTATTCCACCCCCTCGTCGAGGGGCTCTCAGGCGGCATATGTATGTCGATGGCTCGTGCGAAGTGTGCGGAGGGACGAAGGAAAAAAAAAGCTGAGGCGTTGGAGGAGTAAATACAATATGTTGAGCTAGTTTCCTGTTTTCTCCTCGACACGGTGTCGCGCTACGCCGAATGTATTTTGTGTCGCTTACGTGGGCCTTCCGAAGATCGCGGATGCTCATTGTTCGGTCACGTGTGCGTTGGAGAGAAGATGAAAAAAAGGCGAGGAGTTGGAGGAGTAAATACAATATGTTGAGCTAGTTTCCGGTTTTCTTCTCACCACGGTATCGCGCTGAATTCTATTTCGTTGTGTCGATGTGTGGACCTTCTGAAGATCGCTCGTTCTTCGGCCATTCGTGATACAGCGACGTTTTTTTTTGTCAATAGCAACACAAGAAAATGGGGAAAAAAATATTTATAATAATACTATTCTATCTGATCGACGTATTTGTCGTCATTACCGCCCTGATAAAATTTGCATAGAATCAAAACAAAAACCAAGGTTCGATGAAGGGTATGGTAACAATAAGAAACTTCTTTATACCCCAATGAGAAGGCCGTGGCAAAAATAAAAAAAAAAACGATTTTATCAAAAATGATTAGAAAAATTAATTGGATTAATTAGATCCAAAAACTTTTTTAAAAATTATTTAAAAATGAGTTTGTTCAACAAATTTTCGAAAAAAGTTCTAAAGCCATATTTAAAAAAATTTCGATTCGATCGATATATATATATTTTTCATAAACAATTTGGACTCATATTCCGCACTTTTCTTACGTAAGGAACATCAAAAACCTGAAACAAGTCGTTTATAAGAAAGTCAAGACCGTGCTCGTTTTGCCCCCAATATCTGTTTTGAGCCGAGGTGTCCGTTTTGCCCCCTTGCCCGTTTGGCTCCCACCTCCCCAGCAATATATTGAGCTAGTTTCCTTTTTTTTTCTCACCACGGTGTCGCGCTATATCGAATGCATTTCGCTCTGTCGCTTACATGGGCCTTCCGAAGATCGCGGATGCAAATCGTTGGGTCATGCACGGGGCGGAATTAACTGCCGGCGAGGGTGTCGTGAGCGTTTTCTGCCGAGGTGCGCGAGATTAAATTCGCCTTTCAACGAACACGACACAATTGCCAGTAGCCAAAAATATAACATTTTCTTGACGGAAGTCGCCGGTCCCGCAATCGCAGAATAACGATTCCAATATGGCGAAAATCGTCACAAAACTAATAAAAAACATTGCAATTGCGAGGCTTTGAAAAAAAGAATATTGCGAGAGACTTCCCGACGGTGGTTACGGGAGGGCTGACTATTCTCTCCTCTCCCTAATCTTTGTCAGCCATCGCTCTTCCGCAACCCACCCCCGGCCCAGCCCTGGCTCCTCGTTCCGCTCCTTCTCTGCAACTCATTGCCGGCGCTCCGCGAGCACGACCGCTCCGGAGAAACGGCAGTTTAATGAATACGTTGAATAATTTGATATTAAATTTCTCCGTCGTATACGTATATAACGTACCTATATATATATATATATAAATACACATTGAAGGATCTCGCTTCTCTGCCCGACCGCCATCGCACTTGGGTCTCCTTCGTCTTCCCGTCGAAGCTCCACTACTTTCGCACTCATTCCTGTTTTCTTCCTCTCCATACTTTTCTCCCGATCTTACTCGGTCCCTCACTTTTTCATCTTCAATATCGCATTCTGCAGATTGTTTCGCCTGACTCTTGCCCATTACCGTGCCGTCGAATTCGCTTATTCGTTTAGCAACTACATCGTTCCATAAACGCATAGGTGCGCGCGTTGATGACCAAAAATTAACACATTGAAATGGTATTTTCAGCAAGGATTAGTGAGAAGGGACTGGACATTTACATTTTGATATCTCCACTGAATCTCGTGAGTAATCGCTAAGGAGAACTACGCTGCTCGTCTGGGGTGGAGCTTCATGGCTGTCGGCAGTTAATGGTTCATTGTGTCTGCACTGAAAATGAAAATTGTTCTACTAGCCAAAATTCAAACACTTCTCGATGGTATGAAAATCTGGAAAAATCAAGCACATTAAAGGTGCTGAAAAGATAAATTTTGCATAAAAGTAATTCCAAAATGATATTAGCAAATTGATGAAAAATAAAAGTTTTCAACAAATCTCTCGGAACCATAACTTTTTTTTTATCAAAATGATTCGTTCAATTATCTGAATACGTATGAATTTTCTCAGATTTTTTAATTCCTACGTATTCAGAAAAGTGAACGAATACCTGCACTCAGACGTGTTTAGCTTCCCTTAATACTGGACCCAGTGAGGGGGCTGTGTGTCTCCGGACTTGTCTTTGTCGACCCTGCTGTGGCGCGCCAAGTGCCGCAGTCACTTTCCCATCTTCGATATCGCATTCCGCAGATTGTTTGGCGGGTCTTTCGCCCATTGCCGACCCGCCGAATTCGTTCCTTCGTTCAGCAACTACATCGTCCCATTAAAACCTTACATACATGCGCGTGTTGATGACCAAAAATTAACACATAGAAATGGTATTTTCAACGAGGATTAGTCAGAAGAGAGTGGACATTTACATTTTAATATCTCCACTGAATTTCATGAGTAATGCTGCTCGTCACAGTTGGACCTCTCGGGTTGTCGGTACTTGACTCTTCACGTAGGGAATTCTTGTCTAACGAGGACCTAGAATTTTCCAAGACGCAACCTTCGAACTATTCGAACAAGTTGACGTACTAAAAAAAAAATCTGTAAAAATTGACAGACCTACTTTGAAGTCTTGTTTCTTTGATGACGCATAAGAATATTTATTACGAACATCCGTATCGTTTTTTTGCTTAAAAGAAGGTCCTTTGTTCTCGGCAAAAAGTCCCCCGTACTTGAAGAGTTTATGGTTCATTATGTCTATTCCCCTAAACGCTTGTATAGGGGGGATGTTTATCAATGTTGTAGAAATAAATATTCTGCAGGGACGATCTCTCGTTGACGCCGCGTTGAAACGATCGTTGACGAGGATACCGACGTACAGAGTTTGGGCGCAAGATGGACAAACTCTACAATTATGAGACCCGCCGGTATTAACACGTAATCTCCCTTAATACTGGACCCGGGGGAGGATGGGTGACTCCGGACTTGTCTTTGTTAACCCCGTTGTGGGACGCCAAGTGCCGCAGTCGACGGGGCCAAACCTCCCTCATTTTCCTCTCTTCCCTGTTGACACTCACCCTCGACTCCGGCACACACTCATATTCCCGCTCGGTGCTACTCATGACCCATGGGCTACCGCCCGACGGTACATAACAAGCTCCCGGATACCCCTCCCATTAATTACGGTCGCTGCTTACGTCGCGGGCCCGTATAACGAACGTATACCACACGTTAATACTCTCGGCGATAATTAATCTCTGGCAACGCGCGTATATCAGTTGTTTGGATAGCCGAGCGCGAGATCCTGAACGAAATACTACCCGGAGGTACGAATTTCTTACAGTGTCCGGGGGATGACAGCTTCCTCGGGGAAATATTAATTCGGAGATGGTTGAATTTAAAAAAATTTTACATATGGCAAAAATAAAATTTTGAGATTTGATTGAAAAGGCGATCAAAATGTTGCGAAACATCGGAAGATAATTTTTAGAAATAACGGATGGATGTGTACGTGTGTGTGTATGAAAATTTCAATTTTCATCTTTTACTAGGAGGCGGTATGAAACTTTTTTTGTTTTCTGGGTAACCCGGCACGAGATCCTGAACGAAATGCTACCCGGACGTACAATTTTCTTACTGTGTCCGGGAGAAAAGTGCAGTTTCCACGGGGGAAAAAATGTGTACATTTGGTCATCTTTTTTTTCACAATCGACCACAATTTTTTTTTTTATAGCCGAGCGCGAGATCCTGAACGAAATACTACCCGGGCGTACGAATTTCTTACAGGGTCCTGGCGATGACAGTTTCCTCGGGAAAATATTGCTTCACAGACGGTTGGATAAAAAGAAAATCGTACATTTGGCAACCATTTTTTTTTTAACAATCGAGCACAATTTTTTTCTATTCATTAAAAGAAAATTTATAATTTTTAAACGATGAGGATTTTTTACGCGATGTTTACACGATGAATTTTCATCCCTTCCGTGCGGTGTTTGCGTCGCACGAGAATAATAAAATTTTATTATTGTCGCTGAAAGTTCCGAGGTGCGGATGTGATAGGCAGCTATGGGATACACGTTTACCCGAATAAACTTCATCGACTTTTGGATCGGCATAGTCGAATAATAATCATAAGAGGTTACGCGCCGAGAGTGAATGGCAGAGCTCGACACCTCCCATCAAAAAGGGATTTGTCAAGCAGCTTGAAAAATTCGTGGCGAATGTGAAGCGTGCTGAAAGTCAATGGCAAATTCACTTCCCCCCCTCCGTGGAGAAACGTCTATTTTTCGTGCCAGGGCCTTTGCTAGGTGAGTGCGAAAGCGACGAGCTATACTTCTCAGTGATTTCGCTGTCAAGCGCACTCGTAAACCTCGTGACTGAGTGACTCCTTTCTCGAAACTTTATTCCTCTCTCTCTCTCTATCTCTGTTTCGCCGAGGGTGGAAGCGGGGTGAAAAGGTGAGTGAGAAAAATACGAATCGTTCGCTTTTATTTTTTTGACGAGCAAACCGAGCGCCACCCTCATGGGGACGGAAAAGTGTAAAGAATAAATTAAAAGAAAAAAAAAAAACATATACAATAAACACAGGAAGCACGCTTTCTTTAATGTGCTGCTGAAGCACATAATATAAAAAAAGAATGTGCAATTTAATTCGAATTAATTAACCTTTGCCCCGGTCTTTCGAGTTAAGCTGCGAATGAGTGATTCGATAGATAACTGGAGAACCAACTGTGCAGTTCTTCTATCCAAAGTCGAAAAGCTGAACTCAAAAGAATCAACCCAATCCATTCCAGTACCTCATCTCATGTATCGTATATCTTGAAATTAATTAAATTTTATCTTGTATGCCATACTTAGCACACGAAAGGAAGCGTGGTTCGTGTTTTTTTTTTCTTTTTGTATATCTATAGTAGCAGGTTCTTGCGGTTCGGCCACTTCACGCCCTCACTATGGACTATGGTATTTCGAAATTGGGAATTTAGCATTTCGGAGATGTACTGGAAATACGTCACTTCCGGTTTGAAAATCTCATTTTTCAATAGGAAGTGAAATTACACCGGCAACACTGCACAATCATTAGAGAATCCCATTTTTCGACCGGAAGTGACTCCATACCGGAAATGCGTAACTCAGGGCAATCAATCAGGACCTGGGGGTTTCTTTAAAAATTCAGACCAACAAACCTCCGGTTTTCTAAAATATATATACAACATATATGTTACATATGCATATATAGACCAAAGCACGTAAGTAACATATACACATGTATACCATACTGGAGGGTGCATTTGTCACTAGGCGGTAAAGGAGTTGTCGGCTCGCGTCGCCACATAACTCTCAGGGCGTACTCCTTTGCAACTCGAGTATACCTTGACTCCAACTTCTCACTCTAGCTGCAATTCTCGGCTTTTTTTTCCCCCTCTTTCTCTCATTCCCCTTTTCAAGCGTTCGCGCCTTTCCATCCGCCATGCCCGCGCTCACGTACAGCATTATACTTTCTCCGTCGAGTTCACCCCGAGAGAACGTCTCGCTCCGCAGCCACCCCCGCGCGCCGCACCAGCTCTCCCCGGTAGCCCGGAAGCTACTGGCGAATTTACATTCGTCCTGAAATATTTCACAACTCGGCGCAAGATGCAATTTGTTCCGTTGTGTCGGCCACGCCGGTGGTGGCGTCGGAGAGCCACCCCCTCCCCTCCCCCCCACTACCCTCGGGGTATCACGGTGTGCGCGAGAACATACGCCATTCTGATAACCTGTCCGGCACTGTAATACGATCGTCTAACGTTGAGTGGCTCGTACAGGGATGCGATATCGTTACAACGGTTTCACCGGAAGTGCACCCTCGTTATCCTTCGTGCACCTCTATATCCTCCCCCAGAGTACTATTACTCTACCATGGCTATGGTATCAATGGTAACGAGGGATTCGGCTCATATTCCGCCACTCGGCATTCCCGGGATTTGAAACCCACCCCCTACTCGAATTATATGTACTACGATTATGTGTAGATATTTGTGTAGATTGTTCAATTTGTTTCGTCGGTACTGCACGTTGAACCTTATCGCTGTCGCTGGCGACAGTGACAAGCGTCCAACGATGATCGGTCCCGCGTTTTCTTCAAAGACGCGTAAATGAATCTCCGCGATGAGAAGATAATTTTCCGTTGATACAAAAACGGCATGGGCGGTGAGATGAGCTGCTGACGCTTGCGGAAGATAGTCTCGTTTCTCGTCTCGATTATAGGAAACTCAACGATCCGGTCTACGGTGCGGAATGGAGAAAGGGAATATAGACATAGAGCCGGATAGGTAAGAAGAGCGAGAGATTATAATCGGTCTACGGATTACGACCTAATCCTACGAACTTCCACGAAGATTGGATCAAGGAAACGTTAGAGAGGGTGAGGCCGGGTCTTTTACAGTGCAAGCTACTCCGACGGAGTCGATGGGGAAGGAAACTGTGTGACCGATGTTGCGTAAAACGAAATCCTTCTCGTTCCTTGAAGAAAAATCGGCGAAAATCGCGTCGATTCCAATGGACTCTCCCCCGAGGTGGAGGCACACGGAAACAGTGTTGAGAACAAAAGTAGACCAGCGAAAGCTCCAGTTTGTCGAACAATGAATACAAACGGACAAAGTTGTCACTAAGCGGGAAAGGGATTGTCGAAAAATTCTCTATCGATAAGTCCGACCCAAAGCTGCAAAAACTCTTTCGACGTACTAATTATCAATATCGGTGGATAAAAATGGTCGATTTTTTTTTTCAAATTGCATTAGTGATCTTCTCATAATAAAAAAACAAAGCTCCCTCTCCGAGGAAGCAAAAATGATATTTTTTCCGACTAAGACCTGTAAAAACACCGTCCATCAAGATACACCAAACGGAGCAAAATGAGAAACATAATAAGAACCTAATTAGAAAATAATGCCATCCGACGTCTGACACGTATCCGCCACCCTGATAATCCCCTCCACAACCCTCGCAATACTCTGCTATATGAAGCTACGGGAATTACACCCATAAGAGCGAGAACCAGCGAATTTACCAAACGGTTCGTCGCGAACCAAATAGAAAAGATCAAATTATTACGCATACAACCGACACCAAACGCAATGTATCCCATTCAAACACCCAACACGTACAACTTACCAGCAACTTGAAAGAATGAACAACGAAGAAATAAACTGACATTTTTTATTTTAAGTTCCAGTACTTGAAATAATATAAAATTATTGTATCCTTGTAAAAAGATGAAAAACAGTGACTGAAGGACTTCTATCGATGGCCAATTAGCGGCATATATGTAATTTAAGTCTGCTATGCATCAAAAACTGTTCAATGTCATGCACTGTCAATAAATTACTACTACTACGACTGCTAGAAAATAATAGATAATAACATAATTAGGAAATAACGGAAATATAAAATAATAGACAAATTTATAAAATTATAGAAATAATACCATGATGTAAGTATCAACGACAAAAATAACATAAAAAAGAAAACAGCAGTATCGTATTATCGTATGCTACACGGGACGGAGCGGATTTCCACCTCGCGTGATTTCACACTCAGGCGGCAAACTTCACACTCAGGCGGCAAACTTCACACTCGACGAAAATCGCCCACTTCTCACCCTCGAAGCGACTACATTGTGCCTGAAATAAGTACGATATACGTGTGTCAAATATTACCGTTCCCAAACAGTCACGAGAAAAAAAGTGCCAGAACAGTGAATCGCGTGATAGTCAGACGGAGTATAATTTTTTCTCCCAAAAGATAAACCATGTCCGTGAGCGAAAAATTGGATTACAATTTTTCTCACCGACAACGGTCTGTCCCGACACCGTCTTAAGTATAAAAAAATTTATATTTGTTTCGGTGTTTATACAGTTATTTCCCGTCGTGTGAAATATAAAAACTCCAGGCATTTTATCGCCGCCGTTCCTTTCGCCGTGGAACTTCATTTCCAAGTAGAAAATAAACGAGAGATCCGGGGATCTTCGGTAGCAGTGAGAAAAATGTCGGGACCGGCCGCTGTTGCTGTACGCTCCCGTCGCGCTGCTTTGCCGTCGAGAGATGCTGAGCTTAAGCTATCCCCGGGATTACGAGAAATGAAAGTTTCATAAAAACAGAGGGAGAGAGAAAGAGCCTCGCGCTCCTCTGTCTCCGGTGGCCGCGTTGCGACGAGCATTCGTCGAGTTTCAGTGGTCGACGGAGGACGAGAGGACCGCTGCGAACCACCCCATACACCCCCGCTGCGGCCACCGCTGGCATGGCTGTGGCTTTCACAGGGGGGAGGAATTTAAAAGTGAACGCGTACGGGGCTTGGCATTAGCGGGACTCTCCACTCTGATATTAAAGTAGTTTAGAGACTTCACTTCGCTGGCCGGGGGCGTACTGATGCATTCCACTTGCACAACTTTTTCGCTCACATCTCTACTTCGTGTATCTGTTGTTTTTTCTTCATTTTCCTCTGACGCACGGCCCATACATAAACAACGCTGAGAAAGAACAAATAAAAAAGCAAAATTCAAAAATGTTTATACAGTTTTTTGTTCAGAAAATACAAAGAAATTTTTCTGAAAAGTAGTTAATATGCAAAAAGAACGAAATTACTTTAACGGGGCGGTCCTTTTAATCTGGCGAAAGATGGGTTATTTTTTGGGTTTTTTTTTAAAGAAAGTTGTGGGACGATTTTTTCTAAACTCGCAGGGTTCATTCATTATACATTTGTACATATTCGTGAATTTTTTCCTTGAGAAAAAATGATTATTTTTGGACTTATCGGCCGAACCGTCTACCACGGTTGATGAGTTGCACCGACATGGTGAACACGATACCTTTTCGGAATTTTGTTTGAAAAAAAAAAAATATATGTGTTTTAAATGACACCTTTCTGCAGGGGATGAACCTATTTTTATACTAAATTTTCAGCATTAACATATTTCAATGTGTCCCCAGAAAAGCGTCCCCAGGTTAATGCGTCCCCAGATACTGCCCCCTTAAGGACTGGGTAAAAGTCTCCGATGCATTCGATGACGAACGCGAATACGGGAATTCTACAGGCGTTCCACACTCCCCATTTTTGGCCGGAGGTAAAAAACAGATAAAATTGCGTTTTCCGAGCTTGCATTTTTTGATATTGCCAGCCGGACGTCATAATCCTCGAAGGTCCATCAGGGGAGCGAGAGCGACCCGTCACCTGTGGCTACACTTCGGAGGACGGTGAAAACCTTACGTTCGTTTTGTATATTTCACGAGGCACTTTGACGTCCGTCGAGGAGATCGAGATATAAGAAAGAAGTATAAGTAGAGTAGAAGTATAGAGGGCAGACGTGTCAGGAACGAAATGGAGGAACAATGTAGAGACAAAGAACGGAAAATGAAAAAAAAAAAAGAAAAAAAAGTAGTAGGAAAAAACTAACGTAGCAAGAGCTTTTTCGTTCGCACACTTCTGTGACGTTCTCTCCGCAGTTGGCGGTACACTCTCCTGTGACGTTCTCGGCACGGTTGCCGGTACACTCCTGGGGATTTACCAGCCACTACGTCGACGACTTTTTCGCCCCTGTGGAAAATGTGTCTCGTTGTTTCGTAACGTGTAGCTATTCGCACCTTTCTCGCAGGACTTTTCACGCTCGGATAGACTCTGTCAGCGTACAATGCGTCGCTATAGGATGCACCACTTGTTGTTCCCGCACGAGCCAATCATTGTTTGTGATTTTTATTTTTCACTCGGCTATGTAAATCTCGGGAAAACATTCGTCGTATCGAATTACCGAAAACCGATTGTCCCACATCATACTATACAATATCATACCCGATTGTTCATATCGGGATATGCAAAAGCATAAAATGAAAAAATATCGTCATACAATTTTTGTAAATTTGAGTACGAACAAAAACTAATTTTTTTCACAATTTTTAAAACAAATTAAATAAAATCTTCTGTTATTTTTCTTCACTAATTCGCACGTATTTTACACACACGACAAATGTTTAATTATTAATTATCGTTACCGATTACTTTACTGTATCTCTAAGAAATTGCTAGTGCACGTTTGATTTTATTTAAAAAAAAAAAAATTACTTACGCAAAAAAACTAATTCTTTAAACAATTTTCAAAGCAAATTAAATAAAACCAGTTCTCCTTTAATATAAAAACACGTTATTCCGTTAATATAAAGAAAAATGTAAGAAGTCTGTTATTTTTCTTCACTAATTCTCACGCATTCTACATACGTGACAAATATTCAATAATTAATTACCATTACCGATAGCTTCGCCGCGTCTCCAAGAAAACAGCGAGTGCACGCTTGATTAGCCATCCGAGACACTCGCAAGCTCGGGCATAAAATATTTCCGAAAGAAATCCAATGGCGGAAAATATTTCTCTCACGGTACCCGAGCCGCACGCCCGGCGAGAGCCGTCAGCTTCGTCGTTTGTTCGCGAAGTTCGCGCCGGTGTGCGCCGGTGTGTACAGCAGGTTGACGCACCGCGGTCTCCGGCTCTCCCCCGAGGGCACGTCAGACTTTCTCGAGACGCATTATTATGGTTTTAAATATTAATAACTCGGTACACATCATGTACGGGTCTGTCGTAGCTCGGATACGCGTATATACGTTTTTGCGCGCACCGTTGCGATTCCCGTGTGGGAAATATGCCCGGAGCCTTAGGATACGGCTTCCTTTTTCCACCCCTCGTTCCTTCATTTTCTTTTTCATTCTCTCCACTACCCCTTTCCCTCTGGCACGACAATTTTTTTTTCTCTCTCTTCCCCTCACACTGCACCATTGTCGCGGAAATGCTCCGTGGAAGTGATAAAAAAACATCCACCGGAGTTCCACGAGGGGGTTGAGTGGAAAAGAGTTACACGATGTCAGGCTCCCTTCGTTTTCCTCGTTGACAGCGAGGTTGATCCCCGGGGACGTCGGGCGTCGAGAGCCACGACGCCTCCGCCGCAAGAACGAGCCGTCCGCTGATCCGTTCTTCGAGCGGTCTCGGCTAACTTTTTATTTCACCCCCGACGAGCGAAGCCCGCCCTGATATGCCGCTCCGATCGATCGAACCGTTTTAATTAATGAGAGAACGGTTCGGAGAGGCTGCCCGCCCCACCGGGGTTGGGGATTATAGATCGCGTCGAGCAGAACTTGTCATCTTTCATTATTATCCCACGAGGGACTATTTTCCTCTCCCGCAAACGAAAGCTCCTCGCCGCTTCCGGTGCTTCTTCCACTATCTCCGCGGGACTCTCTCGACTCTAATTTCTCTTAATCTCCACTGAGACACGGAATGAAATTCACGATTCTACTTTTATTATCTCAAACTAATGTACGAAGAATAAGCTCTCGGCTCTTGATTATATATTATAAAGCGAAACTATAGGATTATAATGCCGGTGTATTAAAACGCCCCTGGGTGGGAGATGATGTATGAGTGCGAGTAATGCAGAAGCGAGTGAACATTTTTACCTTTTTTTTTTGAAGAAATACAAAAGAGAGACCGGAGACTAGCGGGCTCGTTCTATATCGTTTAATAAATAATTTTTATTGAGGCGAAAGCCCATTCTCCCTTTTATTCCCGTGTGCTCGAAGCCGCCCGGCTAACCGAGAGCGAAAGAGCCAATGAGAAAAAGAGGCGATCCCGAGGCATCCCCCCCCCCCCCGCCCCCCCCGCTTCGCCGCCGTCATGCCGAGCCAAATAGCCGTTGAATTTTTAATAAAGTCTCGTTTGTCGGAGGCCACGCAAAAATTTACGATACCTCTCAATGTCCGACAAGTTCACTGGTGGAGCTGAAGAGAATGAGAGAACGAGGAAGCCGCTAGGTGCACGGCGGAGAGCGCCTTCCGTTGGGACGCTCGTTTCCACCCCGGCAATAAGAGGCCGCAATATCGTACCCTTTCTGCCCCCCTCGCCGTTGCCGCGAACGCGGGAAAGAAAATAAGGATGGTCCGCGCGAGCGCGTTATTGCGTCTTGATACGCTGGTGAGCGCATACCGGGCGGGGAAGTTCTCGCCGCTCGCAGACCCCGACACAGACAAGAACGGCAAACAAAGGTAGGTACGGGCTGAGACGCGCGCGAGCGCGCGTCTGCGCCTCGTCGAAACGGTCTCGTCCTGTGAAAATTAAAAAAATAAAAATCAATGAAGAGAGCAAAAACAATAAGAGTGATAACAATAACCTAGGAGTATTATTAGAAGCAAAGGGTTTCATTGAATTTACATAGCCGGCACAGTGGAAAGACTTTCTGTGAAATTTTTCGCAGTCGGCGAGGGCGATTTGGAGTAAACTCGAATTACCATATTTTTTTTGGTTCCTTTTTTTTCATACATCTTCAGGGGACGTGCGCTTTGAATATGTAGTTTATACACCGCGGCGAAGGGGGGGATAACAAGAGGGAAGGAAGAGAGTTATTCAGGTAGCTGCCGACTCTCGCCGGCTCATCTCCATTACACCAGGGACGACGCGAACACGATACCTGCCGCAGGTGAGACCTGCACTGGAAACCTTCCACCCTCTTAATTCCTCATTCCCTTTCGCCTCCCTCTTCCTCTCCCGAACCCGCCCCTGGTCCACTACTTACTTTATTGTTTGCACTTTTCGAAACTTTTTTTGGTTCTTTTCTTTCTTTACCATTATGCAAATAACAAGCGGCGCGTTATTTAAAGTCGAGGGGAAAGTGGCGCGTGCGAGCACGAAGACATTTGCCTGGTGCGAGCTCGGTAATGCAGATCTGGCTGGAATATGTAAAGGTATTGTTTGCATTCACACGTGCATGCGAGAGACGAGAGCTCGCTTTCACGAAAACTCCCGGAAAAGCTGAATTTTTATGCTCGCGCATGCGCAGGAACGAGCTCTCGACGATGAAGATTCGCGGCAGTAGTAAAGGTCGGCGTGCGATCGGACGTCTCGCGTTAAAAACACTTTCGTGCGGTTTTCAGAGAGGGAATTTTTTTTCACGGGTTTCGAGGGTTGAGGTTATTTTGTTTCGTCATAGAGGAAGCTTTGTTATGTTGAAAAAAAAAAAAAAAATTCGAGATTTTAATGAAAACGTGTTCAGAATATTTTTTTCTTGTCTAGGAATTATCGGAGACTATTCTGGCTTGAGAAATGTTTGCATGCAGTAGCGGGCGTAAAAAAAAGTCGATGGCGGAGAGCGCAGTGCGAAGAGCAACGGTCAATAATGCAACTTCCGCTATTGTTTGTTCCGTTCGAATGCTTTATCACAGAGAGTACCTGATGCGACGACTTGACCCCTTTCACTATTGTTTTACTCCTTTCGCGTGCATGTAATCCGAGCAAAGAGGGTGGAAGCAGATAATCCTTCGGGGACGAAGCTCACAGCTACGCTCAAAGCGTGCTGCACAAAAGTAAATAAATAAAAAGTCATGTTTTTTTTTTTGTGACCGGACCAAGTGTCTTCGCGATACGAGAGGAACGTCACTCCTCACCATCCTACATTCTCGCATGCTGTGTGTAAATGTACATAAGTATCTTCTCACCAACTTTTTAAATCTTTTTTCCTTCGAATCGCCAGCCAAATTCAGAAAAATTTTTACAAAAAAATTTTTTAGAATTTTTTCGTTAATGAAATCGGTTGGTAAATATGCCACTTGAAAACAATGGCGGACGTTTTAATTCGATATCTCGAAATTTTTTGAAAAAAGTGCCGTTTCGCAAAATTTAACACAGGATTCTCTATGCTGAAAATGGTCAATTTTTAAAATTTCGAAAAAAATACACGTTGCATGTGTTTTGAGCCGGAAATGGGCCACTTGAAGCCAATAGAGATGGTAAAAAATCGATATCTCGAAAAAAAATATTTGGCCATTTTGAAAGTGGAAAAATGAGAAGGGGGTACCCTTACCATTTTTCGACAAAAATGGTATTTTGACAAAAAAATTTTTTAGAATTTTTTCGTTAATGAAATCGGTTGGTAAATATGCCACTTGAAAACAATGGCGAAGGTTTTAATTCGATATCTCGAAATTTTTTGAAAAAAAGTGCCGTTTCGCAAAATTTAACACAGGATTCCCTATGCTGAAAATGGTCAATTTTTAAAATTTCGAAAAAAATACAAGTTGCGTGTGTTTTGAGCCGGAAATGGGCCACTTGAAGCCAATAGAGGTGGTAAAAAATCGATATCTCGAAAAAAAATATTTGGCCATTTTAAAATTGGAAAAATGAGAAGGGGGTACCCTTAGCATTTTTCGACAAAAATGGTATTTTTACAAAAAAATTTTTTAGAATTTTTTCGTTAATGAAATCGGTTGGTAAATATGCCACTTGAAAACAATGGCGAAGGTTTTAATTCGATATCTCGAAATTTTTTGAAAAAAAGTGCCGTTTCGCAAAATTTAACACAGGATACCCTATGCTGAAAATGGTCAATTTTTAAAATTTCGAAAAAAATACAAGTTGCGTGTGTTTTGAGCCGGAAATGGGCCACTTGAAGCCAATGGAGGTGGTAAAAAATCGATATCTCGAAAAAAAATATTTGGCCATTTTAAAATTGGAAAAATGAGAAGGGGGTACCCTTACCATTTTTCGACAAAAATGGTATTTTGACAAAAAAATTTTTTAGAATTTTTTCGTTAATGAAATCGGTTGGTAAATATGCCACTTGAAAACAATGGCGAAGGTTTTAATTCGATATCTCGAAATTTTTTGAAAAAAAGTGCCGTTTCGCAAAATTTAACACAGGATTCCCTATGCTGAAAAGGGTCAATTTTTAAAATTTCGAAAAAAATACAAGTTGCGTGTGTTTTGAGCCGGAAATGGGCCACTTGAAGCCAATGGAGGTGGTAAAAAATCGATATCTCGAAAAAAAATATTTGGCCATTTTAAAATTGGAAAAATGAGAAGGGGGTACCCTTACCATTTTTCGACAAAAATGGTATTTTTACAAAAAATTTTTTTAGAATTTTTTCGTTAATGAAATCGGTTGGTAAATATGCCACTTGAAAACAATGGCGGACGTTTTAATTCGATATCTCGAAATTTTTTGAAAAAAAGTGCCGTTTCGCAAAATTTAACACAGGATTCCCTATGCTGAAAATGGTCAATTTTTAAAATTTCGAAAAAAATACAAGTTGCGTGTGTTTTGAGCCGGAAATGGGCCACTTGAAGCCAATGGAGGTGGTAAAAAATCGATATCTCGAAAAAAAATATTTGGCCATTTTAAAATTGGAAAAATGAGAAGGGGGTACCCTTAGCATTTTTCGACAAAAATGGTATTTTTACAAAAAAATTTTTTAGAATTTTTTCGTTAATGAAATCGGTTGGTAAATATGCCACTTGAAAACAATGGCGAAGGTTTTAATTCGATATCTCGAAATTTTTTGAAAAAAAGTGCCGTTTCGCAAAATTTAACACAGGATTCCCTATGCTGAAAATGGTCAATTTTTAAAATTTCGAAAAAAATACAAGTTGCGTGTGTTTTGAGCCGGAAATGGGCCACTTGAAGCCAATGGAGGTGGTAAAAAATCGATATCTCGAAAAAAAATATTTGGCCATTTTAAAATTGGAAAAATGAGAAGGGGGTACCCTTACCATTTTTCGACAAAAATGGTATTTTGACAAAAAAATTTTTTAGAATTTTTTCGTTAATGAAATCGGTTGGTAAATATGCCACTTGAAAACAATGGCGAAGGTTTTAATTCGATATCTCGAAATTTTTTGAAAAAAAGTGCCGTTTCGCAAAATTTAACATAGGATTCCCTATGCTGAAAATGGTCAATTTTTAAAATTTCGAAAAAAATACAAGTTGCGTGTGTTTTGAGCCGGAAATGGGCCACTTGAAGCCAATGGAGGTGGTAAAAGATCGATATCTCGAAAAAAAATATTTGGCCATTTTTAAATTGGAAAAATGAGAAGGGGGTACCCTTACCATTTTTCGACAAAAATGGTATTTTTACAAAAAATTTTTTTAGAATTTTTCCGTTAATGAAATCGGTTGGTAAATATGCCACTTGAAAACAATGGCGAAGGTTTTAATTCGATATCTCGAAATTTTTTGAAAAAAAGTGCCGTTTCGCAAAATTTAACACAGGATTCCCTATGCTGAAAATGGTCAATTTTTAAAATTTCGAAAAAAATACAAGTTGCGTGTGTTTTGAGCCGGAAATGGGCCACTTGAAGCCAATGGAGGTGGTAAAAAATCGATATCTCGAAAAAAAATATTTGGCCATTTTAAAATTGGAAAAATGAGAAGGGGGTACCCTTACCATTTTTCGACAAAAATGGTATTTTGACAAAAAAATTTTTTAGAATTTTTTCGTTAATGAAATCGGTTGGTAAATATGCCACTTGAAAACAATGGCGAAGGTTTTAATTCGATATCTCGAAATTTTTTGAAAAAAAGTGCCGTTTCGCAAAATTTAACACAGGATTCCCTATGCTGAAAATGGTCAATTTTTAAAATTTCGAAAAAAATACAAGTTGCGTGTGTTTTGAGCCGGAAATGGGCCACTTGAAGCCAATGGAGGTGGTAAAAAATCGATATCTCGAAAAAAAATATTTGGCCATTTTAAAATTGGAAAAATGAGAAGGGGGTACCCTTACCATTTTTCGACAAAAATGGTATTTTGACAAAAAAATTTTTTAGAATTTTTTCGTTAATGAAATCGGTTGGTAAATATGCCACTTGAAAACAATGGCGAAGGTTTTAATTCGATATCTCGAAATTTTTTGAAAAAAAGTGCCGTTTCGCAAAATTTAACACAGGATTCCCTATGCTGAAAATGGTCAATTTTTAAAATTTCGAAAAAAATACAAGTTGCGTGTGTTTTGAGCCGGAAATGGGCCACTTGAAGCCAATGGAGGTGGTAAAAAATCGATATCTCGAAAAAAAATATTTGGCCATTTTAAAATTGGAAAAATGAGAAGGGGGTACCCTTACCATTTTTCGACAAAAATGGTATTTTTACAAAAAATTTTTTTAGAATTTTTTCGTTAATGAAATCGGTTGGTAAATATGCCACTTGAAAACAATGGCGAAGGTTTTAATTCGATATCTCGAAATTTTTTGAAAAAAAGTGCCGTTTCGCAAAATTTAACACAGGATTCCCTATGCTGAAAATGGTCAATTTTTAAAATTTCGAAAAAAATACAAGTTGCGTGTGTTTTGAGCCGGAAATGGGCCACTTGAAGCCAATGGAGGTGGTAAAAAATCGATATCTCGAAAAAAAATATTTGGCCATTTTAAAATTGGAAAAATGAGAAGGGGGTACCCTTACCATTTTTCGACAAAAATGGTATTTTTACAAAAAATTTTTTTAGAATTTTTCCGTTAATGAAATCGGTTGGTAAATATGCCACTTGAAAACAATGGCGAAGGTTTTAATTCGATATCTCGAAATTTTTTGAAAAAAAGTGCCGTTTCGCAAAATTTAACACAGGATTCCCTATGCTGAAAATGGTCAATTTTTAAAATTTCGAAAAAAATACAAGTTGCGTGTGTTTTGAGCCGGAAATGGGCCACTTGAAGCCAATGGAGGTGGTAAAAAATCGATATCTCGAAAAAAAATATTTGGCCATTTTAAAATTGGAAAAATGAGAAGGGGGTACCCTTACCATTTTTCGACAAAAATGGTATTTTGACAAAAAAATTTTTTAGAATTTTTTCGTTAATGAAATCGGTTGGTAAATATGCCACTTGAAAACAATGGCGAAGGTTTTAATTCGATATCTCGAAATTTTTTGAAAAAAAGTGCCGTTTCGCAAAATTTAACACAGGATTCCCTATGCTGAAAATGGTCAATTTTTAAAATTTCGAAAAAAATACAAGTTGCGTGTGTTTTGAGCCGGAAATGGGCCACTTGAAGCCAATGGAGGTGGTAAAAAATCGATATCTCGAAAAAAAATATTTGGCCATTTTTAAATTGGAAAAATGAGAAGGGGGTACCCTTACCATTTTTCGACAAAAATGGTATTTTGACAAAAAAATTTTTTATAATTTTTTCGTTAATGAAATCGGTTGGTAAATATGCCACTTGAAAACAATGGCGAAGGTTTTAATTCGATATCTCGAAATTTTTTGAAAAAAAGTGCCGTTTCGCAAAATTTAACACAGGATTCCCTATGCTGAAAATGGTCAATTTTTAAAATTTCGAAAAAAATACAAGTTGCGTGTGTTTTGAGCCGGAAATGGGCCACTTGAAGCCAATGGAGGTGGTAAGAAATCGATATCTCGAAAAAAAATATTTGGCCATTTTAAAATTGGAAAAATGAGAAGGGGGTACCCTTACCATTTTTCGACAAAAATTGTATTTTTACAAAAAATTTTTTTAGAATTTTTTCGTTAATGAAATCGGTTGGTAAATATGCCACTTGAAAACAATGCCGAAGGTTTTAATTCGATATCTCGAAATTTTTTGAAAAAAAGTGCCGTTTCGCAAAATTTAACATAGGATTAAACTTGTATTTTTTTCGAAATTTTAAAAATTGACCATTTTCAGCATAGGGGATTCCCTATGCTGAAAATGGTCAATTTTTAAAATTTCGAAAAAAATACAAGTTGACCGATTTCATTAACGAAAAAATTCTTAACGTTCAAAAAATGACGATTTCATTAACGTTAAAAAAATGAGAGTTCGGTAGATGGATGGATGACCGTTCAAAGCAACAGTTTAGTAGTTGGATGCGTAACCTTTCAATTCGATATTTCAATAGATGGATGGTTGACCGTTCAAACTGAGACTTTAGTAGTTGGATGGGTGACCGTACAAATCGAGAGTTCGGTAGTTGCATGGCAGAATGTTCAAATCGAAAGTTCAATAGATGGATAGGTGACCATTCAGATCGAGAGTTCGGCAGATGAATGGGTGACCGTTCAAGTAGGGAGTCCAGTAGATGGATGGGTGACCGTACGAATCGAAAGTCCAGTAGCTGGATGAGTGAAAATGTTCAAATCGAGAGTTCAGTAAATGGATAGATGATCGTTCAAATCGAGAGTTCGGTAGTTAGATGGGTGACCTTTCAATTCGCAAGTTCAGTAGATCGATGGACAGATGATCCCTTATCCCTTATCCGTAGTTTCCTTATCAAATTACTAATTTAGAGATCTTGGGCAAACGGAACGCTGCAGCGCTAACAAATTTCCGCTCGCGCGCGGCAGCGCGCGTCATTGTCCCTAGTATCTATAAATAGTATATGCATCCTATTTACCAACGTCGCCTAGGTACATAATTACGTACATATACATATACTCCGGTGTCTGAAGAGAAATGGTGGAGGACGAGAGCAGCGGCGGTTGCCCGAGGTGGGTTAACTCCCTAACATGACGATACACACCTGTCTCCGTACGCCGTAGTGACTAGGGTACGGATGAAGTCCCGGTAGAGAAACAAGGGAGAGTGAGAGGGGACGGCGAGGGGATGAGCGGGACGGACGAAGGAGAACGTGGCTGGAAGCTCCATTTTCGCGGCGCAAGCGGTCTGCGTCTGCCATTTCGGCAAACTGCAACCAGCCACCGGTATGCTCCCCAGACCGTGCATTTATGCACGCTGCACTCCCAGCTTCGGTGGAAACCTACCGTGCAGTCGTGGAGCTCTCGGACGTATCTGCCGGCATTGGCGACCATCCTACGGTCTCCGTATCTCTGCGGATACCCAAGTAACCGGAGGTTATCGTTGCGCCGAACCCGTGACACAGCCCTGATAGAAATTCGGAAGCGCCGGATCGCCTGCAAGGACCTCATCGGGCCCTTTCGGAACCTCGTGAGGACCGGCAGCAACGCTTCTGAATTTCTGCCAGGGACGAACAATCTTGCCTTCGAGGACTCGGACTATCAGCATTGGATGCAATGTCGAAACCCGAAAGCTTGGAATATGAAAAGACGTTCGTATTCTCGCGGTCTCCGGTGCCCTCGGGAGCAGCGACATATACCGTGTTAAAATTTGGGTATAGGGAGCGAGAATAGAAGAGAGAGAGAGAGAGAGAGATTTGGCGCCCTGGGACGAATCCCCTCAAGCGCTGAACATACATTTGTTTACATAATGCCGAAATTGTACGGTAATAACACATTCAAAAATTAATAACAGTATGATATACTTAAGTTGAGGAATAAAATAAAATAATAAAATAAAATAATAAAATAAAATAATAAAATAAAATAATAAAATAAAATAATAAAATAAAATAATAAAATAAAATAATAAAATAAAATAATAAAATAAAATAATAAAATAAAATAATAAAATAAAATAAGAGATACGAATCCGCATGCTTGCGAAACTCGTGTAATCGGTTTCTTTCGTTCCGGCGACGTCGTGCCAGAACGCTTCTGGAAATAATCGTGTATTGTACAGCACGGGATTTAGCGAGGTGTTCTCGCGCCTCGCGCGATCGGGACGTCCGACAGGACGTCCCGATCGCGCGAGGCCGGCCGATATTTTTCCGGAACAAAAGCAAAGAGCCAACGCGGAATCCCTCTCCGTAATTACAAAGATGAGTACCCGAAATTATATGGAAAATTTATATCGATAAAGTTGTATGTGATAAATGGAAATATTTGTTATACTTGCGGCAATGGTTGATGTTCCTAGCGTGACATACGAATCTAATTCATTAATACGAACCGACGAGAAAGATAATTAAATATTGTTAATTTTGGGCGATTTGAGTGAATTAATCGCATCTAAAATTGGATCGTCAGTTCTTTTAAATCAAGAAGATTGGTCGGTTTTTTGTTACAAAAAAAAAAAAAAAAAAAATAGATCCTACTTCGCACTCGTCGTGATTTCAAAAGGAACATTGCACTCGAACCGATTTCCCAGAATAATAAATATTTGTGATCTTACAAGCTCGTGGACATTCCCACGCATCGGGTTTTCCCGTTTTCCATAAAAGCGCCGGAAACGGCGACGGTCGTCCGGTAACCGTCTCCGCGTACGCGTGCCTCGAATCAGCGGGGAGCTCGTGTTTCTCGTAAACGACTTAACTACCCTCGCCCCACCCTTCCATTGTCGTGGGTATCGAACTTTAGCGCGGATTTACAATATCGCGCATCCCCCATTCGCGCCTCGTCGGTCGTTATCCGAGGGGAATCTCGCGCCGCTCCGCGACGTCCCGGGGTGAAGTAAGACTCCGGATTCCCGTAGCTCTTACTCGTCCCCTCGTGACATCCGTGAGAAAGCCGGGAGGACGAAGGGGAGGACGGGGAGGTCAAGCTGGGATGAGCGATGCGAGGAGCGGACGATCGTCTTCGCCTCGGCTTCTTGCTGAAACGGAAACGACCTCGCATCTGCACGCTCGACGGAGGCGTCGGCCGCGCTGGCCGAAGAGCAATGCGCGAATTGGACGAGAGCGGGATGTGTGCGAGCTACCGGTAACACAGCAGCACTGCACTGCAGGCAACATTCGTTCGCGTTTCGCGGCACGTTTTTGCGCCACGTACGTGCGTCGCTTCCGCTTCCAGGCTCGGAATAGTTGCACCGACGCGGCTCCACCACGTCGTACTCCGCGTTCCATTGCCGGGCGATAGTTAAGAGGCGTCGTCGTGTTCAACCTCCGGGCCTCGAAGGATATTAAATCGCTTTTAGAACCGAACCGTTTTCCACCCCCTCGCTCATCCGTGCCTTCGGCGCGCTGAGGGTATTCCTCGCACTTAATTCTCTTGTCGCTTCCTCGGCTACCTGACGATCGGAGGGCGGAGATATTACAGGCGTTTATAAAACTCGCTGATAGATAGACGGATAGCTGGATAAACGAGACGGCGTTATACGAGTACAGAGGGAGAAAGGAGGGGGAGAAAAAAAAGGGGAGAGGCATCGAGGATGGAAGGGATGAACGCCGTTTGAGATTTCCCCGGGAATATCCACGGCGTTTATTATCTTCGGCCGGGTGGGCACGCCGAATCAATTCGAAATTTCAATTCGGACGTGGGATATTAAATACTCGTCGCGAAGATTGAAACGGCAAGGGGGGGGGGGGGGGGGGGGGATGATAAGGGATGGTGGAAACGGGACGATGGTATAACGGAAATAATATCAGAAGAACGAAGAACGACCCGCCAGAGCGGGCCAATGTTCGCCGGGCGAACATTGAGCGAGGGTATCACGTTTTCCCGTGGCAGCCGTTTGGGGACACTCGAAGACGAACGGGACGCTCGGCGCTTTCACGGAGAGTGCGAGATGATATAGCGACGGATGTACATAAAGCCGAACGAGGTACGAGGAGAAAATTAGGGAGGGACTTTAGTCAAGCTTTTCCTCGAGGTTTCGCGACGATTGCGGGGTTGAAAAAAATGTTGACGACCATCGACTCGCTGTAGATCTAACACGTGGGTCTAACTGAAATCTACGGACGAATGGGACGTTCGCCTCTTTCGCAGAGAGTGCGAGATGATGTGGCATCGAATATACATAAAGTCGAACGAGGTACGAGGAGAAAATTAGAAAGGGACTTTGGTCAATCTTTTTCTCGAGATTTCACGACGATTGCGGAGTAAAAAAAGACCGGACGACGCAACCCAGTCATTGGACAGTTCGAAGAAGTTAGGTTAGCCTGCTTTCTGCGTAGCTTATCTTCAGTATTGTTTCGCGTAAATAAAATATTTTCTTTGATTTAATTAATAAATTGCACAGAAATTCTTTTAGTTAATATGAACTAGTTGAGTTCTTACATCAGAATTCTCGAAATCTATGATTGTCCGAAACATTGGGACATGCAATGTCCGAATATAGGGACATTTGGACTCTCTTGTTATTTTCTTTCGTAAATAAATAAATATGGGCTGACGGATCCAGGTCGATCGCCTTTGGCCAAGGTGTTAAATTAACATTACTTATAAAATTTATTATAAGAAGACAACTGTATATATATTAACTTTGGCAATAAATCTCTTTTACTACTACTAAATAAATATTTATCTTTTAGTAATTAATCGATGTGTTTTTGGAAACTAGAAACTATTACCTTGACATTGGTTTCAGTTATTTTAACAACAACAAAAAAATTGTTCTTGATGAAGTAATAACTGCTCAAATCTGGAGATGCTCTTAACTGTCCGAGCATTCGTACCTTTACCTTCAATCTTTTCCTCAAGATCTCCCGACGGAGGCGGTGAATAAAAAAAAAAAAAAAATTCGGACGAGCGTCGACTCGCTGTAGATCCAACATCTGGGTCTGCCTAAAGTCTACTAACCGTTTGGGGACACTCGATCACGAACGGGACTTTCGCCTCTTCCACGGAGAGCGCAAGACGACATAGCATCGGATGTACATAAAGCCGAACGAGGAACGAGGAAAAAATTAGGAAGGGACTCTCCTCAATCTTTTCCTCGAGATCTCCCGACAATGGTGGCGTAAAAAAAATCTGGTCGACCATCGACTCACCGCAGATCTAACACGTGCATCCACCCAAAGTCTACTGACGAGTCCATCAGGGAGCAGAATTTTTTTGGTACCAGATCGGAAGAATTCGTCCTTGGGAGCGAAGAGATGAGAAAAAAAAAAAGATGAGGGTCTCCTCAATTTCCATCGATAAAACGGCTTGTGAGATCCGCGGTATCGAGCGCCGTACATCGCTGCGCCAAAGACGAAGAGACCTACCCATCCTGCCGAACCGCGACGGAGAGCCGCGACGGTAGAGTCGTCGCCCGGTAGATGGGACAACGCGAGTTTGCTGAGGAAGAGCGGTGGCAAATCTGAGTGAGATATGGAACGAATAAGACGCGGAGGAGACGAACGAAATTGATTCGGCGGCTGAGGATCGAAAGGGCGTAACTCGTACGCTTTAACGCGGAGTCCAACGTCCTTTCGATCCTCGGCGGTAGATGTGTACGCGATTCCGGGCGTGGACCACCGGACCCGAAGTGGCTCTCCGCACCCGACTGTTTCTGAATAACAACGAAATGCAAAGCGACGGATACCGCTGGAGCTTTCAGCGGACCCGGGCACGAACTCTTCCGCGGAGGGCGACGCGTCGTTCGAACTTCGGGAAGAGCCGGGGAAGGAAATAGGATAGTGAAAGAAAGTGCAAATGTGCTGGATGGAGAAGGAATGAGGGGGATAAAGAACTGCGAGCGCTCGAGGCGCATGCTGCATTGGCTTTGGATGTTATTTTTATTTTTTTCCTCTACACTGTTCTCTTCGGCTCTGACTCCCTCCCAGCACCGCTCGAGCAATTATTCACTGTTTTCCCCCAAAGCTCCCGGGTTTCGTGTGGCACGACGAGTAAAGGAGCGTGATTTTCGCGCAACGAAAGAATCGTGCGACGGGCAACACGATCGGCGAGAGATCCGATCGACTTTCCTCCGGCAGATTCGTGTTTTTTTTTTTTCACTCTCTCTCTATCCTGCTCTCGAGGTTCGCGCGATATTAAATATGTATCGTGCGTACAGTGTCGCTGGCCGACGGGCGTCATTGATGTAAAGAAAAAAAAAAATTAAATAACGTGTCGCGAGTACGATGTGAAAGCTTAATACCTCTGTACGCTTGGTACATTTTTCTCGGTTGAACGTGTCACAAACTTTGGCCGATATGATCTGTAACAGGAGTGGTTGAGTCGTACCTGCCTCGCTCGAGAGTGTTGGATGATAATTGAGGATAAAAAATTGTTCCCCCATAAACCATTTACGATCAACTTGTATCGTAGGAATTGGCGAATCAACTAATTTATCGGGTCAACCAATTCATTTGCAGGCGACAAACTTATTTGTTGGGACAATTAATTTATCGGTTGTCGACCAAATAATTTGTTCGGCCAAACAATTAATTGGCTGGCGACCAACTAACTTGTCGTGCGAACCGACTAAATTGTCGGGCCAACCAAGTAGTTTGTTGGGCCAACCAGTTAATTAGCTGCCAACCAACTAATTTGTTGGGCCAACCAATCAATTGTCGGGCAAATAGCTAACTTGTTGGGCCGACCAATTCATTGCGTGACAACCAACTCACTTGTTAGCCCAACCAACTAACTTGTCGAGCGAACCTACTAATTTGTTGGCCCAACCAGGTGATTGGCTGGCAACCAGCTAATTTGTTCGGGCAACCAATCGATTGGCCGGTAACCGACTAATTTGTTTGGCCAAAAAATCAATTGTTTCGCTCACCCAGTTGATTATCTGAGAACACTCTAGTTCCACCATCCAATCTAATTTTCTGGTACAACTAGCTATTTTTGTCGCGACCCTCTCGCCGATAGATTGTAAGCGAAACCCTATTGCCTGTCGACAACGAAATATATCGAGTTTAAACAGTTTTACTTCTGTCCCGACAGCGTCGACAAGTGTCAAAACAATTGGGTATGGACCGTGTTCAGTGAAGAGGTGCGACCGACATTTCGCCGGTCTCGTCCCTCGTCTGCCAGCCCTTGTCGTTTCCTCCCGTGTCTCAGGCGTCGAAGTGTTTCGAGTTTACGAGTACGGAAAGTGAGGACCGGGGAGGAATGAGAAAGGCCGAGACAGTCCGTCCTTCCGCCGAACATACCTAGATTAACTCCCGTTCCGGCAAGCGAACGCATGGCTATCCTGGAATGTATTACATCGGAAACAGACCGGTACAGACTTCGTAACTTCTGTCAACCCCTATCGAGAGTCACTGCTACTCTCTCGTCCGTACGTACCGCGTAAACCTTATGCCATGTGTGTATACCTGTAGATCGCGTGCATATTATAGCTGCTGAAGAAGCTTCGAAAACCGATACGTTTCGTTTCTTCAGCCTCCGATATTCACAGGTACGGTCGCTCGTGAATATATCCTACGACTATCCGCGTGTCTATTGATAGAGTACTATCCCCGAAGCCGGACCGAAGGGCAGAGCGTTGTGCCTTTTTCCTGTTTTCTCTCTTTTTTTTTTTACACTCGCGAGAGTGAGTTTTGTTCAATTTTCATTCACCACCATTCGAACGCCAAACGTCAGCAGAGCACGACCCTTCTCTGAAACGATTATCGAATCGAATGAAAAATAAAAAAAAAATCAAATCGTTGGCAACACATCGACGGGCGAAACGGTCGAATACGCGGGAGTTCTTTCACCTACGTCTCTCATTTCGCTCTCGGTCCTTCCCTCTCGCGGATTTTTCGGAATATATTTTTAGAGCTCTTTCGACACTGCCACAGGAGAAAGCGGTCGTCCCGATGGCGCCAGTTCGCCATCAGCTGGCGGGGCGAATGTCGGGGCGCAGTCGACGCCATCGAGCCTGACGGGTTCGATTCGGCTGAATTAACCTTCCCTCCGTTTTTTGCGCCAATGGTGGAAATCGACGGATCGAAGATTCGCACTTGTGTTGGATGGTCATGCACCGCGGCTGCTAAATGAACGCAGGGACGTCCTCTCTACGGAGACAATTTCGCCATTAAAAGGATAGAAAAATGTATCATGTATGATCTGAATAAATACTTTTAAAAAGAAGTACGATTTGCTATATTTAAAAAAAATTGATGCAGCAAACGAGCATTCATCGTGATGGCCCGTTGAATGCGGCGGGAGGCTTAAAATTGCAAAACTTTGGAAAAGTAAGGAATTACAGAATGTACGTTAAATCGATGGAAGAAAAACGTTGGTTCAACGTTAACAATGATGCGTTTAATGATCAATTTAAAAAGAAGAACGATTTACAATATTAAAAAGCTTTTTTTATGCATTAAACGATCTTTTATCGTCATGGCCCGTTGAATCCCGTGGGAGGAGTTAAAATTGCAAAAGTTTGTAAATGTAAGGAATTTCAGAATATGAGTTAAATGGATCGAGAAAAATCGTTTGGTTGAACGTTACCAATGATGCTCTTAATGATTTATTTAAAAAGAAGTACGATTTACAATATAATCATTTTTTTGTTGTACCAAACGATCGTTTATCGCGATGATCCGTTCAACCCTGTGGAGGGAGCTAAAATCACAAAAGTCTACGAATGTAAGGAATTTGAGAATACGAGTTAAATGGATGGAAGAAAATCGTTGGTTTGACGTTGCCGATGATGCGTTAAATTATGAATTTAAAAAAAAAGTACGATTTACAATATTAAAAAGTTTTTCCGATGCGTCAAAAGATCTTTTATCGAGGATGGTCCGTTGAATCCCGTGGGAGGAGTTAAAATTGCAAAAGTTTGTAGAAGTAAGGAATTTCAGAATATGAGTTAAATGGATGGAGGTAAATCGTCGGTTTAACGTTACCAATGATGTCCGACCGGGAGGATTTGCGGATGGCGTATATGTTGCCAGAGTGATTTGGCGGCGAGGAAGGCGTGACCGGAGCGGGCAGCAACGGTGGCCGTGGCACCTCCACAAATCAGTCTGGTCGACCGGACCACGCGCTGGACGGTAAAAGGCGAGAAAGGCACTAACGAATGGATTCAATTGATTTAATACCCGACCAGCTCGGGTCCGCGCGTCGAGGGTCCGAGCGGGACGGAGAGCATCGTTGCGCCACGATGCGCGACGGGGATGGACATTTTCCTCGAGGGTGACAGATCCCACAAATCGCCGGGCCGGGCTTCCAGTCGGACAGAAAAAGCCGACGGATATGGAGCGAGGCGCGGGAAGCTGAAGTTGGAGAACGAACGTCTCCGTGACACATCTTCGCCATTGATCATAATGCAGCGAAAAAGGCTCACGGTTCATTGAAAGATAGTCTTTCATTGGCGCAAAAAAGAATCTGATCATCGATAGACGGCGAAAGTTATAGATATCAAGATGTAGATCAGATTTTATCCGGAGCGACGCGTTGTCGCTCGGCTCATTTCACATTTGCACTCTCTCGTTCTTCCTCTCCGTTCGGCCCGTAGGTGTTGCCGAGCGAATTTATAGCGCGGAACGCGTGATTCGGATATAGAAGCTGCGATATTTCTATTTCTCTATTTGCACTAGAGCTTCACCGGTCTCTGTCCACTGTTTGCGATGCCTCTGGTCGAGTGCCAACATCGCGGGACCCGAATTCGCTAGCTCCACCACTCGTCCGACTGTGCGTGTCTCTATAACGCGTCGCTAGCCGGCTAACAAGAGAGTATAACAAAAAAAAAAAAAAAAAACGCAAATCGTTACTCGGGGTGTTAAACATCGGGGATCAACGTGAAAACGAAACGATGAGTGGAATTGGATTCTCCGCTCCGTCACGTATTTTTTCCTATCTGCGGATCCAGCGTCGTTCTATTTAAAAATTTGATTGCATCGGACATTGCTGCGAAGTTACCAAACCTGGGCGAAACACTGACGCAAGATCCGTGAACTTTTGCGACCCGAGATGCACTCGTCTCTATGCATCGGTGGTTAAGGATCGAATTGGAGATGATTTTTCGCAGTTGAATGAATCTCGTGATACAGGAGTGCCTGAGTTACACAAATAGACTCTGATTGTCCAGCCTGGAGAATCAGAGTTTTGCATCACGGCATGATCTGGGTATGACTTCGTTTGACGAAATGGTGGAAACGTTGAGTGCGCTTGTATTCCATCCCAATGTGACTTCAAAATTAATTGTGCAATCGCGTGATACAGAAGTGCCTGAGTTACACAAATAGACTCTGATTGTCCAGCCTGGAGAATGAGAGTTTTGCACCACGGCATGATCTGGGTATGACTTCGTTTGATGAAATTGTGAAAACGTTGACTGCGATTGTGTTCCATCCACATCGGATTTCGAAATTAATTGTGCTATCTCGTGATACAGAAGTGCCTGAGTTACACAAATAGAGTATGATTGTCCAGCCTCAAGGATCAGAGTTTTTGCATCACGGAATGATCCAGGTATCAGACTTCGTTTGATGAATCGGTGAAAACGTTGACTGCAGTTGTATTCTATCCCCATCGGAATTCAAAATTAATTGTCCAATCTCGTGATACAGAAGTGTCCGAATTACATAAACACAGTATGAGAATCCAGCCTAAAGGATCAGGGTTTTTGCATCACGGAATTATCTAGGTATCAGTCTTCGTCGGATGAAATAGTAAAAACGTTGACTGCGGTTGTATTCCATCCTCATCGGACTTCCGTGGTGTGGATAATCCAAGGGTGTAAATCGGAACAAGCGGGGCAGAGGAGGCAGTCAGTCGTATTAAGGACCGAGAACCAAGAACGACGAGGAGAGCAAATGACGCACCGTGGTTTGCGGTTATCTAGGGGTCTCTGCTCCGTTGCTCTTCCACAGCTCTTGCTGCCACTGCTGCTGCTATGTAGTACGTACACCAACGGGATCAACGAGGCGTGTACCAGCAGATGACGACGCTTACACCAAGCATGCGACGACGAAAACCAGCGAAACTGTCTCGCGCAGAGATCACCGAACAGCAAGCACTCGCATAAGCTTTCGGAGGGAGGCATGGGAGATGTTGGTACAGGGCTGAGGGTGAAACATTCACGATGTTTCGAAATCCCCGAAAACAAGGAATGGCACAGCTACGGCAGTGCCATCAGGACCGAACAGTCGTTCGGATTTGAGAAACGACTGTTTTTTATTTGGCGCTCAACGACACTCGAAGCTTCAACTTCAATTGGTGATGATAGCGTTTTCTCCGGTTATAACCTCGAAGATCATCTTCGGGTTCACAACCGTTGGTGATAAGACAGTTCGAGCTTATGGCCAATCGAGCTTATGACAGCACCTCCTCATCCTCTTCTCCAAACACACTTTGTATCCAGTGAACGAAAGTCAAACAAAACAAAAAATCAAAGCAACGGCAAGCATTCGTTTAAGTTTTCCGGTCGGAGAGATGGACGGCTGTTGGTACCGGACTGAGGGTGAAGCATTCAAGATGTTTTGAAATCCCCGAAAAGAAGGAATGGCACAGCTACGGCAGTGCCGTCGTTCGGATATGAGAAACGTCTGATTATTATTCGGCGCTCCACGACTCTCGAACCTTCAACTTCAATTGGGGAGGATAGTGTTTTCTCCTGTTGTAACGCCGAACGATAATTTTCGGGTTTACAATCCTTAGTCATATAAGACAGTTCGAGCTTATGACAGCAGCCCTTCATTCTCTCGTCCAAGCACACTTCGTATCCGGGAACGAATGTGAAACAAAAAACAGCCAACGGAACACATGCGCGAGTTTTTGCCCACAAATTGCCCACCCTCCGCATCTCCTTTGATAGACGTTCGATTTCCAAAGTGAAAAGCCGAATTGGTGTAGTATAAATAAGTACAGAAGACTTCCCCCCCGGAGATCCAAGGGATTGTTAAATCGGAACGTAAAAGCCCAATGTTGCGGAAGGCCAATCCGGGGAGAGAGGATTCCATCGAAAATCTGCAAAGATTTTCACAGTGCGGTTTTTCCAATAGTTGATTTTCTGCAGAGCGCAGTCTCCCTGTGCACGTACACGTTCGCGCACACGTATTTACGGAATCTGCGCTTTTCTGAGACCCCCGGCGAAGTACTGCATTTACGAAATCCACGCTCGGGCTAGGAGAAGCTTGCTGAGATGCGCAAGATCTCTTCCCAACAGGCACGTGTGATGCGGAACGTGAGGAGAGATGAGCGCGCGAGCGAAGCTGTGGATGAAGAAAGGAGAGGGCTGGAAGAGAAAATTGTGGCGGGTCGGTACAGAGGATACAGCTTCGCTGCTGAGGCTGCGTGACGTACGTACACACATACAGCAGAGTGCGAAGCTTCGCGAGAGTGGCGGATAATGCTTCTCTCGCGGTGCAGACGCGGCGGAAGATGGCGCCATTTTTACGGCTCGAGACTTCACTCTGCTGACAGCGTTGAATAGATCTCGTTAACACTTGTTCTCACGGGCCGGGAGAGGGACTGCAAAAAACCAAAGACGGAGTGGCAAAGATGTGAAGTGAGGGATGGCGAGGGACAAGCTGGGGGGGGGGATGATGGTAGAAAACGAAAAAGTGTCGAACGATCCAAAGAACGAGAAAAGATTGCGGTTTCTTCTTTCCATTATTCTATGTGCTTTCGCCAGTGAGAACTGAATCGCAGTTAACTAAGGAGAGGCGCGCGGACGGTTAACAGCGACTATATATATATATATATATATATATAGAACTCTCGGCACTGGATTCCCAGGTGAACGGGACACATAAATTATTCGCCCGAGACCCACGGAATCCGTAAATTAATATGCAAAATCGATGAAATCACTCGTCCCGATGGATAACGATTGCCGCAAGAATTCCCTCTTTTCCTCTGCCCTCCCCACATCGATGACCCAAATTCCTGAATGAAACACCTCCCCCGCTCCTCTTCCCAGTGGGAATTCGCTCCCGAAGCGGCGGAATCTCGCTGCCTGCGCCTCTTTTCCATCGTTATCCCTTATTCTTCTCGGCCGCTTCTACGGAATCTCACGTTCGATAATCGTATCGACGATTTCTGAGGCCTGTCAGGCAGGAGAGTACATCTCGTTTGTCTTTTTCTCCACCACACGATGAGAACTTAATAGCGACCCCACCCTATCAATCGGCCGTTAAACAAAACAGGGCTCTGGTATACATTTAATTATTTAGTGAAAAGAGACCAACCCCATTACAAGCACATGGGAGACCTCAGCTAACCGAATAATCGATTTGATATCGATGCGGAGGGCACGAAGGGCAACCGGCCCAACTCTCGTCAAAGCGGCGAGCTCATGATGCTGGCGATTAAACCCACGAGCATCGTTCGCACTTAACCCAGATTGAGTATCAGCCCGAAGGGTGCGATGCGGTTCTCGCAAGAACCATCCATATCGCCGGCCAACGAGGGATGCAAGATTTCATCCGGGGAAACTCGGGGGCCTCGACGGTTCCAAGATGCGGCGGGGCGCTCCGCGTCGCTCGATAGATACGCGCGGTATTGAGCTTATGTTGAGGGGAAGTAAATGGACGTGGAGAACAGCGAGTTGGGCATGGATACTGGGTCCTTGTCGCCCGAACGCGTCGTCCATTCAGCGTAATTACTGCGGTACGCGGCTCGTCGGCTTCCAACGGTAGCCTAATCCCGTTTACAAAGCATTACCTGCTAATGGATACGAGGTGAAAGCAACGATGGCGAGAGAGGGAGGGAGACGCGGAACTAGGCCAGTGCGGAGCCGGGGCAAGTGCAAACCCAAGCCAGATGAAATGCTGGGAGAAACCATGCGAAATGGTCCAGCAATGGTTCATAATTGTATAGTTCGCAACGACGCGAGAGCCGACGAAGCGATATAACGGGGCTTAACGGTGCACACGGGGTTATCGAAGTATAACGCGGCACTCCCGTTATTGAAATAACTCGGGGAATGGAAAATCCCGGAGATAGGAACTCTCCTCGGGAACGGATCCACCCCGCTTGACGTTCAAATAAATTTTCATCAGGAGGGAACTCCGTACCAAAGTAAACTCGGCGATATAAAAATTACCATATTCGCCACGAAAGTTTACTCTCCGACGCAACGGGAAAAGATTCGGGGGAGCGTTTCTGCCAAGAAGATGTCCGAGCCACGCTGCGATCTCCTACGTTTTCCGATTTCGTTGATTATCGTCGCCCCCCCCCCCCCCCCCTTTTCCCGTTCCCATTATTAGTTCCATCTGTTATAGCTTTGTCATTTGCCGATGTCGTTGGAACTTTCGGCTCGTTAAATCCAACGATCAAAGTTCGAATATGTCCGCGACGCAGTGGAAGGGTTCGCTTGCCGATCGATGTCATTGCCACCGCGCTGTGTGCATCCTTACAGAATCAAGCTCCGATGGCTATCCCCTTAGCCGCCTGGAGGGCCGTCCGTTTCCGCATAAAACACCATAATACGAAGGGGTTCGGAGAACGTCGATCGAAATCAGGTGCAGCCAATTTGGCCGCGGCCCAACAGACGTAGCATGTAAATTCGGTTGCGGAGAGGAAGCCAGAGGCAGGGGCATCGACGTCGAGAACTCGTAACCCGTACAGCACGGAGTGTCAGTGTGTGCGGGTCGACAGCCTGGCGAACTAGCTCGATGCCAGTTGAGAACGACGGAGATATTCGCGCGGGTGCGAGAACTTTGAAAACCTCCCACCCTACTCCGTCCCACCGACTGACAATAATACATTTTGGGCATAGGCCACAGCAGTAATTGTGTCACGTAAGATTAAATTTTATCATCGCTTAACATTCAAAGTGAATTGGGACAAAATTGGATTGAAATTGACCGACTTTCCTTCAGATGTACACTGTCCAAATTAGATACTATAATTTCCGCAAATACCAGGTGTATGTCCAGGTGTATCCTTGATCAAGTAGTAATTTTAGTTTACATCTTCGTTTGGCATTCTCTTAAGTCGTTGGTATGTGGTGAGTGCTGGATATTTGCGTATGCGGTTTATATTTTGTGCGGGTTGTACACACAGCAGTTGTATATTCAGAATTTGTATGCAGACGAACCTTTTGGTGAGGTGTTCTGCTCATCATGGGTATGTCGTTCGATTTTTCAGAGTACTGTTTTAGAGGGGTTGTGTAGAGGCTCCGAATGCACAAATTTTGGCTGTTTTTATTTTTTTTAGTGCTTCCCACACTTTCCGCTCGCAGTATTGTAGGTGATGAATAAAGTTGATTTCATGGTCTACGAAAATGCCTAAATATTTGCGTGTTGCTTAGGTGGTATTTCTATGTTGGAAAGTTGGATTTTCGTCGATTGCGGATTTATATTGTGGTTGAAGGTGACCAGTTGCGATTTAAGTGGGTCGGGTTTGAGCCACTATTGAACCAGGGGTTGAACCAGGCCACTGTCCTGTCCACAGTGCTTTCCTCGTTCTATTTAATTGGGAAAGCCAATTTATGTAATTTGGCACGCGATTTTTCCCCCGCACAGATGCGATATCAAGAGTTCACGGACCATTCCGCACCGTCGCAAGGCTCTTCGGGTTCTTCCATCCCCGTGGCGTTAATTCCACGAGTTCGCAATTGCCACGATACACACCTCCTACGTGGGGATGCACAGCCGTACCCTATTTTGGAAAACGTACGTTGCAGGTGCCGGAGGAGAGACAGAGCGGTCGCCGATTCGATCGATGAGCCTTTATCACCCGCCGTTACTCGGCGTCTACGGATAAATCTATACATACGAAGTGTACGCGGTGCACATGGACATACAAACACACATTTTGGCTCGCTGCGATCGTATATCGATCGTGACCGGGATGAATCTCCGGATCCGTGGGTCTCCCTTTGAAAGCAAGGCACGTTCGTATACACCCTAATGAGTGAGCGCGTGGCAGGACCAGCAGGGGGTGGAGGGGGGGGGGGGGGGCAAGTCGGAACGGTCGAATTGTCGAGCGAACGTGCAGTCACGACAGAGATGGGAGAAATAGAGGAGAGAATTGCTCGATCGAACGATCGAGAAACAGTCGGGAGAGCGAGATGAGAATAGCTGTACAGGTATATACAGATTATATACATGTCTATATACATATGTAGTGCAAAGGACCGGCGAGACAGAAGGTTCGCCGACTGACGCTCGCGCAGCGGGCTGATTCGACGTTTGCCGAGTCTCTGTGACGGACGGTTCGAGCATCGAGGGCCAAGAGACCCTATGTGTACGTATATGGCAGGTGTATATACATATGAAAATATATATATATATATATATATATATACACACATATATACAGTGTCGATGCGCATTGATGCATCGGCGGCCTTGCAACGGGGACAGCACGAAACTGGAGACAGTGCAGCGGACGAGGCGTCAATGAGGGTGGCGACCCCTCGACGCGAGGGCATCGAGATTATCCGGACTCGGAAGCCGGATCGAAGCGTCCACCTGAAAAAGTAATGTCCGGTATGTATACGCGAGTTCAATGAACCCCCGCTTGGCAATCCTCCTCTTTCCCCCGCGCAGACGTACGGAGCTCGTGTGCAGCCCAGGATGCACCGACACGCGGAGCCCTCGAGCATTTTTCAAGCGAATGTCCTCTTCGACTCTTTTCGCGCCACCCCCCACCTCCTCCCCTCCAGACCTCGGATTCTCCACCGAGGACACGGTGTTAGGGAAAAAGATTTATCGTGTCATAAAATTAGAATTCGTCGACGGGTTTTTTTTTTTTTTTTTTTTTTCACTCGAGACAAACGCAGAAATGATGCTCTGATAAGTGTCGCTCTGTTTATTTAATTTCCTTCGACGACGCGATATACGCTGGTTTAGGAGGCATGAATTATTGTGTCGAAGACGGGGCGGGGGGGAGGGAGGGGAGGATTTTAGACGGAAATATCGTTACGAGGGTACGTGGAGCATGCGTGAAAGCGGGGCCGAAGTTTGCTCGGCGAGGAGACGAATAAATTGAAGGCGAGTGTGTTCAGTGAAGCTATTTTTCCTCTCGTCGCCCTTTTGGCTATCCTCATACCTCCCTCTATTTCTCCTATTCGCGGGAGCAAGCGCAGTTTCCCACGAGCGCCTCCGTCTCTCCCGGAGCTCTCTCACCCTTTCGGTAACCATAAAGGAAGATCGAAGGGATGGCAAAATGGGCGGAGGGACGGCCAAGAAGCGTCGGGTTCGACGGTGGTACCGGAGCAGCTCGCACTCGCGATATCACCACTTTGGCAAACATTCGCAGAAAGCGGCAGGGACCAACCCATGGGGAAACTATGTGTGTTTTCCCGTATGTGCGTATGCGCTCGGGCGATCGAGTCTCATTCGCCCGGCTTGTGTGGGGACGTGTACGTGTGTTATTGCCACCGTGAGTGTGTGCGATGTAATTCCTGACGCTCGAGACCGGAAATTCCCGAGCCATCGACTCTCTACGTTCCGTGCAAAATTATGTCGAGGGAAGATTAGACCGTTCGCCCTCATCCGACCGGGGGTATTCCTTCGGCTCACCTTGTTTTACCGTTTCCTCCCCATACGGGAGATTGTAACTAGGCGTTCCCGCTGGCTAATAACAATAACCCCGTGCGCCCGCGCTCATGCAAGCGGTATATCTTTTCACCCTACGACGTCGGAGAGTGGCGCGGCGAATGGATGCAAGCGACGCGCGAGGGAAGAAAGCGGTGAGTGCGAGCTTGCGAGCTTTTCAGCTGCTATATGGCAAATGCCCGGTAACGCCAAGGGCCGCGGCGGTACGATACCGGGAATAGAGAGGATAAGGTAGTTGAGGGTTCGGCATACAGGTCCCGAGATAAGCCAGATTTATGTTGGAAACGTATAGAGCGACTTGGGCCACTACCGCCTCAGCGGCCTTGGATTGCCTCGTATATACCCTCTTTTGAATCGGTGTGGCTCATCCTGTGTGTATGACTCTGGACACACGCCCCGTGCTCCTCCCGCGAGAAACGCCGACAATCACGGCTCTTCGGAGTACTGCCTGCGACCACCGACCAGTCGGTTTATTGCTCGGTCTTCCTCGACGAGAGCTTTCTCTCTTACGAACCCGCACTTTGTCTCTGCTCGTCATTTTTGTTCTGATGAGGTAAATGCGGGGAATGGCTCGTCGCGGTTATATGGAGGACCAACCGATTTTTATCCGTTGGTGGTCCATACCGGGCATGCAAAGGAAAAGGTGGTAAGATGGACCACTGCAAAATGTCCCAATGACAGGGACTTTTAAACTGAGTTTCCAGGCGACATGTTGTTCCCAGCAGACGGTCACTTTACCTCAGAGAGTTGGCGATGTAGGGCGAAACTTCTCGGTGAGCCATATTAACCCCCTACTCTGTGATCTGCGTTATACATGTCTTATGTTGGCGATGTAGGGCGAAACTTCTCGGTGAGCCATATTAACCCCCTACTCTGTGATCTGCGTTATACATGTCTTATCTTATCAGTACCCCTCCCGATTGTAGGTTGTGTATTCTTCTTTCCCTTTCGTTCGCTCTCCCGTACCATACCCTGAATTATGTATTTAAAGAAAGGTTCGCGTCTCCGGCGGTCAGCTTCCAGGGTCATCCGGTACTCCGGTATAGCGTGCGGTATCTTCGATTCCGTGATTCGGTTGCACTAGCCGATTCCATTCGATATTGGGAGGAATGAATAAAAGATCGACGGGGGTGCGAGAGGTTCCGGAAGAGGCCACGTTCGGCAGGCTGAGGGCACATTCCGAGGGAGGGGGGGGGGGGGGGGGGGGGGGGGGGGCTGTGCCTGAATTATTGGAGGCTCTCGTCGATCGCCGAGAGAGCTTCTTTGAGCCGAGAGCAGCTCGAGCTTCCTGGAGAACAGAAGCGCGCGCGATCTCCTCTCCGGCTCATACATCTTTCCATCTCGTTTCATTATATTGCCAAAACAGTCGCGTCGCCCTAGCTCGACGGTAAAACTGTGAAAGCATCGCGTAAACTTATGTCCATACAATTTCCATTTTTTTTACTTCTTTTTTTATGATCATTCTTCCATCAAATACGCACTTGCTTTTTTATATTCCCTGCAGCCCCTAACTAATCGTATTAAAGCCGGCCCTTCAAGCGAACACCGGACCACCCTCTCCGGCACTTACTCTTTCGCTACTCATTGTTTCCTTCCCCGTACATAGTTCAGCTTTCTCGAGATCGCTCTTAAGACCGTCGCCGATGGAGTAATGTGTCTCGGGCCTCGACGCGATTTATTGGGGATTATCTTTCCGTCGTGGGGGGAAAGCAGTACGGACATGAAAGGTGGAACCATCAGCCGAGTCTAACTTGATTTTTGAAAAATGTGAAAACATCTTTAACGGGACCAGAACGCTCCTTTACTGGTTAATCAACGGCAAGTTTACAGTGTTAATAACGAAAACGCCCACTCTTGAACGTTTCTCGAACGCTTGTAATAGCGGTAGTTTTGTGGTCGCAATGACAACCTCTCAGAGACGTCGTGAAAATAACGAATACGGCGCCAATTTTGGCAGTTATTTTTTTGACGGTTGCGTCCGGTTTTTTTGATCGGTTGAATTTCCGCAAAACCTACAAGGTGGGATTTACAAAAAAAAAATTCTCATAGTCGAAGACGAGCTCGTCCGGATATCTTCGCGACAAGCTCAGGTACAGCATTTCGCAGGACATACGTCACGCCTGATAGTTGCAGTTCACGTTTTGGTGTGTCACTGACAAAATGTTATTGCTCCGCCACTATCGCGTGCGATAGTTGCAAAAACTTAGTGAGCCGGAAAGCAAGCTCGTGACGTTATCCATCCGCAGAGGAAACATTCCGACTGACGGCTGCTATTTTCATCGGACATCTATCAGCGTGCGTACTCCTGACACCGATTCGCAATCCCTCCAAATACACGTCCGCAGCGTTAAAGTCCTCCGTTCGCAATGGTACAAATTCACAAATTCGTTGAAATAACGACGGGACGAAATTAGAGTCTCGACCCGACAAACGAAGACAAATCTTCGAGATTTTTTTTTTTTTGGAAAAACTTTTTATTCCTCCGTTCGAAAATTCTTCCACACGCTCCCTCTTCTCCGGCTCTCTGTGCGAGATCTGCCTCATGTGGGAAATCATGTTGCAATATCTTCCAATCAGATAGCCAATCGAAGCGGAATGCTGCAAGCTATTGAGGAGCAGCGGTGCGGCTGGTGATTGCCGATGTCAAAGGAAGAGCGGCCCGGTGCAACGATATATTCCCCGCTGATAGGAACCCCGCAGGAACGGGGAGGGATGCAGTGTGCGGAAGGTTGGTAGCGTTGGTACACTAGGCAATGCACACGCTCGCTGAACCTCCGCCTCTCACTTTCTCCAACGGAATTCTATTTGTGACGATCTATCATGCAACCAAGACTCACTCCAGCAGCGGCCATCGCCATCAATGCAGCCGGTTTCGCGTGCACACTGACCTCTGTGCTGCATAGCCGCGGTGGGTACGCTTGTATCCTCAATCCTTCCCCCCCCCCCCCCTCCCCCCCCCGGGCAGAGCACCACTCCCGAACCAGAAGAGATAAACCATAAAGGAAGAGATGAAAAAAGAGGCAAAACGAGAGAGTGCGAAAGGGAGGGACATAGAACGGGCAAAGCTTTTACCGATTTCCCGCAAATAGACTGTGGCTATGTGTATTTTAATTTTCGGTCGACTATTGACGAGCTTTGCTGGCGGGAACGCACTTATTGAAATTCCAACTTCTATCGTTCATCGATCAAATATTTCACGTGAATTGTTGCCGTACATGAAAGAAGTAATAACATCCCATGTGTCAATGAAATGTGCACAAACGTATATGATCATAATTCGAAAGGATATCAAAAGAACTTTTGTTTTGCGGAAGGGCATGAATATAAATTATGCCCTTCTTATATATTCTTACGAATATAAATGTATTTTTCGAAAAATACTTTTTTTTCAATATTTTTCTTTTTTATTTGATTTGTACGCGGTGCTGGTAGAATTGTCCAGGATTGTAAGACTTGAAGTCACGCTGGTAGTGACGACGCCTCACCGGGTGCAGATCGTCGTCATGGAAACGAATCCCCAACGATCTTTATTTGTTACACCGCTGTTGAACAAGGATATTGCTTATTCAAAAAACACAACAGTTATATACACTATTTCAGTCTAGTTGAAATTAACACGGAAGTTGTTATTGGAAGGTTGTTTTGTATGAAGATTTGAAGTGCTGCACTTAATATGAGCTTACCGTAACGAGCACGTAGCGAATTGATGATGCGACTCGATTGATGTTGCTTACGGTGGAAGTTCTTAGACTGTTTTATTGTTGCCCTCGCATAGGTCTGCGACACCGAATTTTCTTGAGGTTTCGTTAATCCTCTCGTCGAGAAGGTTGTACACTTTTATTTATCGTAATCCATCCGATGCGACGGAACAAACACAGTGTCAATTTTCCTTTTTCCCCGGAGCGATTATTACGCCCGATACAGGATAAAACATTGTCTTCCCCCATTGCAACTTCCGGTTTCCCCTCATTCTTCCCTACACCGCTCGTATATCCGTCTCACCGCTAATCGACTTGTATGGATTGCCATTGGGGTCGGTTGGCGAACGGCGCACGTCGAGGGTCGTTCGCCAAACGACCAGAAAACATCCGCAACAACAACCCTCGGTGGTTGGGCTTTCTCCGTTACGGATACCTAACCACCTACCCCCGCTATAGTAACACCGGGTAACACAAGCTATGTTTACGGCGACCCATTTGTCCGAGAGGAGACACACTCAACTCGCATAGTGGCTGTATTAGTCCTAGTGGATGTGGACACTGAGCTCACCGAGGGATATACAATTTTGACGAGGTGACGCGCGGAAACCCTCGAAGCTTCTTGTTTTTTTTTCCCCCTGCCCGCGTTCCTCAAACGAGACGGGAAAGAGTGAGGAACTTCGAGCCGGCAAATTCCGATGATTCATTACTCTTCCTTCGGTCATTCATGGTCCTTCCCTTTTTTCCCGTCAAGATTTCCCGTCGTTCTCTTCGTCTCTTTCGCCGCGGTGTATATTTCTCCCGGGAAGTGTGCTTTTTTTTTTATTTCCATCACCAGACCATCGCGACGATTCTCTCTGAATTTAGCTTGTCGCGATGGAGATGGAGATCGTTTATCCAGGAAACAGGATATCCACTCTTCTCGGTGTACCGCACGGCGGCATCCTTTCGCGGGTCACAAGCCTTGTTTATGGAGAGCCATTTGTTCGAGGGCACTCGAGATTGCCCGCAGACTTGGACCCACTCTCGCACCCGAGCTTCCACAATCTCCTCGTTATCCCTGTTGTCGTCGCTGTACTCTGAATTCCTCTTCCACCGTATAGTTTCCTTCCGCAGACTACGGTATTCTCCTTTTTCATTCTCTCCTCTCCGGAGCTTCCGCCCTCGCTTCGCTCGACGGATTCCTCTCTTATCCGTCGCCCCTTTTCCGGAGACATCGGCTAATCGTCCCTATGAATTAGCGGAGCACCGGAGCAGGTCGGACAAGTTACTTACCCGTTCCGCAGGGTTGTTCAACTCGTGACGAGGTTACATTATCAATCCGCCCATTTCCGAGTCTTCTTTAGTTTTCTCATTGTCTCTCGGGCGAGCTTCGCCGGAAGGCTGCCACGAGCGGGAACGACCTTACGACCTCGTCCCTCCGCTTGGAGAACAGCGACAGGTCATCGGTTCATTCTCGTGAGTCAACAAATTCGCAAGGTATCCCCTCAACGCGCAAACGTAATAAAGTTACCGGCGGAATGAGCTTGTCCGCGCGAATGTATTACAAGTGCCTCGAAACTTCTTCCGGAGGGGGCGGGTGGGTGGTGTGAGGGGGGGGGGGGGGGGGCGGCTGTAGTAGAGAAGTGTTAAAGTCTTTGTATACAGCCTCGAGGAGTTAGGTGGATCGCGCGCAAGGAGGATCTCCTTCTCTCCTTGGTAACGCAGCCGGCGTCACGGTAATGAATCCCAAAGTAGTCCGGAACGTTCTCCGCCTCTCACCCTCTTCGACCGTGCCCTCGCCTCCCGTTGTCACTGCACCCTCGCGGCTGCTGCTAGACCGGGGCTTCCTCGAACTATCGGCTAAAGTTGGTGAAGCGCGTGCCTTGGAACGTATATATGTATATACGTATTAGAGATAGAAACAGCGGGATGAAAGCTTCCTTCTTCCGCCGGGTTGCGTCGAACAAGTTCCAAGTCATTCCCATATAGCTTGTACACTGAGTGTTCCCCCGAAGCCATGGAGGAAGAACCCCGACCTTCGTTGAATCGGTTGCGCGAACCGGTCACGTGCCGGCTTTACCATCACGTACCGACGTTCACCGGCTAGTCGAATCGTTCGCGGCTTCTCGACTGCGCGCTGTCGCGATGACAACTCGACCTGCGGATAGGGTACATGAAGTACACGGGTCGATGGACCACTACACACAATGGGTTTTGTATTGTTCTCGCAACTGGTAATGCGACGATGCCGATTCGTTGACACCAAGAAAACAATGTCCTCGAGCATCGCTGTTTCGTTGGAACTAAAAATTGCGACACGTTGTCCTCAAGCTGAGCTCACACATCGGCACGCCATTAACCGCCGAAGCGGGCTGGAATAATCAGCATTACCAAGTCGACCCAGGGATAACGTAACTGAAGTACGCTGTTCAATGGACCAGTACACACAATGGGTTCCGTATTGTACTTGCTACCGCAAATGCAACGATTCTTATCCATCGACACCAAGGAGACAATTTCCTTGATCATCGTTAGCCCGTTAAAACTAGAGGTGGGGCAGAACGGGAGACGGTGTCCAACCTTTTTTTCTTCAGTGGAACGTCCCGTTTCTGAACCTGATGCGAAAACCATCGAGTACTCACAGCTGCACTTCATTAACCGCCGAAGACCGCTGAAATAATCAGCTTCGCCACCGGAACGCCCCGTTGAAAAAGAGATACGTGAATTTTCAGTGGCTCCTCGTGATGCAACACCAGTCTCGAAAGGTTCCTTCGGCACTCTCTCACCTGGCGCCAACCCTCGACGCTGGGTATGCAGCGCATAAAACTCCGGAGGAACGCGGAACGCACGCCTCTGTGTACACACCGCACGTATACGCGAAACCGTGCACAGAGAGGCGAAACCGAGGCACGAGAAGAAAATTCGAGAACTCGATGGGAATTCAATAATTGAACCATGCTAGCGGGAGCGCAAACGGTTTCGAGCCCAGCTCCTCGAATAGGCAAAATCCGATTTATTTTCAAAGCCTATACTCTTAGAGACGCTGCCGAGCGGCAAACCGTGGGACGGAGAAACCCTCACCCGCTGCATCTGCGAGGGCACACAGTACGCGAGTACACAGCACAGCGGGGTACGATTCGGTGCAGGTTTCACGTGTGCCATCCGGAATAGGCGCGGCAGTGTCGGGAGCGTCGTTCAGCTCGAATAATGCATCGCCACTGAATTGGACGATGCGCCGTCGTATAAGGGTAGATAAGGAGTATACCGTTATACCTTGCTGTATACTCTTGGAAATAGTGAGTTAAAGCGACTAAAAGAGTAAATAAAAGCAGGGTAGAGTCTTCTCCTCGCAACCTCGATGTTCTTTTCCCATTTCTTACTACCACACGTGTGTGTGTGTATGTGTGTGTGTGTGTGTTGGGGCGGTAGTTTTTCTCCTTTTTCCTGCGGCCGAAGAAAAGAAGAGCAGGGAGCGTCGACGACGTCGTGCCGTTACGTCGAAGGGATGAACGTTCCTTTAACTCTTCACTTATCTCGGGGGCATTCGGGAACTGCGGGGTTTTCTCTCTTCTCAATGCCCGTGCCCGCACGCGATCGACCTCCGCTTATAACTTATAAGATAGTATGGGTTTGTAGCTTCACCGCCGTAAAGGTGAGGGAGATCGAAGGGAAAGGAAGAATTCCTCGAGTCACGCCGTTTCCAGAGATCTGTGTGTTTCTTCTTCTTCTTCCTTACCTCACCGTTAAGGATATCGGTACCCACTCGCAGCTGCGCGCAACCCTACAGTAGTCGCCTGCTAAGTGCGCAGGAGAATGGAAGTCTCCAGCCCAGCGCCCAGGAGAATGGAAGATAACGGGGTCGCAAGGAAATCGGAGTTCCACTGTAGGAACCCGTGTGAGAACCTTCCCGATTCTCACGTCCTCCGCGAGGCGAGGATGGAAGAGAAAAAAAATGTTTAAGGCTCGTAAAAATGAAATCGTAAACGTTGACGAGTTCGATTTTTCAAAGCCCGAGGGTCCGCCGGTGTGTATGAGCTACTTTCCGAAGCCGGAAAGAGGAAGAGGTGCGACGGGTTTCCTCTAGGAGAGAACCGTGCCCCGTCGGGCGAAGTTGGAGGCAATGCGGCCCCCTTTTTCCTGTTTCGCGTCACTTTTATGTACTCGAGGCTCGAACGTTATTTTCACTTTTACGCCAAACCATTACGACTACCCGGGTCCGGAGAGGGACGACGGAATAAGGGTACAAATTGTTAACCCATGCCCGTTCTTATTATGACGTCTTTCCTCCTCCTCCTCCTCCTCCTCCTCCTCCTCCTCCTCCCCCCCCCCCTCCCCCCTGGCACATAAAATACCGTCGGAGCAGCGCGAAGAATAAGGCCGATAGCACGCGCCAACTTTATCCCCCGGGACCACTGAAACTTCACTGCGTTATCAGTTATCACTTATCTGCGACGGATGGCAGCGGGAAAGGAGCGCTGTCGCATAGCGCACCGGCATGACTGCCGGCCTTCGACTATCTTCGCCTTCTCCGTTCTTCTGCCAGCCTCCAGCATCTTCCCGTCACGCCCCCGGCTGTTAAAGACCTTTTTGCATCCGTACACACATCGATGATGTCTCACTAATTTTATACACGGCTCGCGAACATCGAAGAACCCAGACATCGAGGGCCAAAGTCACGATGCTAAGGGTCGAATTTTAAGACCACCTGAAGCCAATGACGGTGGCAAAAATTCGATATCGCGAAAAAAAAAATGGACCGGGCCATATTCGCCAATTTTACCCTATCTCGTCGAGGCGTGATCAATTCTTTGTGGGAATAGGAAAGGGCGTCGAGGATTGGATTGGGATAGGGCCTTTATAGTGGCCGGGGACCACTTCGCTGACGCGAAGCGCTCCGCCGACTCGCCATCTCGCGGCCAAGCGGAAAGGCTCCTCCTCTACCTGGGGATATGGCGGCCCGTTACAATTTATATAAAATATTCAGCTACATCCCTCGCAGATACAGGCGACAATACACGTCAGCAAAGGAGCTGTAAATGTGTGTCGCATACGCGTCGAACTGATTCCGGAAGCGAACGGGGAGCAGGTACTGATGCGAATAGTAGATGAGGAAACCGGAAATTTCTCGCTTGCCGCGTAACGAGGAAAACAACAAAACTATGGGATAGAGGGAACAAGTCGACGCGCATAAATCCTGAATCCTCGAGCTCGTACGAATGCATGGGAGAGAGGAGAAAAAAAAAGGAAAAAAAAGTGCTCACCCTGGCCAGTAGTGTAAGCCCGAAGCCCAGCAGTCTGCCACGCCTGGTCCGAATTTTCACTAAATGCTCGCCTAACGAATCTCTGTGTGCTTCACCAATCTTTCTCTCTCTCTCTAGCGCTATCCGTTGTTTTTTGTTTTGTTTTTTTTTTCCACTCTGTTATCCCGTTCGGGTGCCGTCCGCCGCTATGACGCACGCTTGTTGTTCGTTGTACTGCTCGGGCTATATCGGTCCGACTAACAATTAACCGACGACGAGCTCCCACGTGAATCGCGCGGAGTGCCGACAGGCCGGAACGTCGAGAGGTGCCACGGGGAAGGTGGATTTAAAAAAAAAATAATGATGAATCGGGCCGACCGCTTGAGCCTCTTTTTCATTACGGAAACGTCGAGTGGGAGGAAAAAATTAAATTACAAAAAAAAATAATAATAATAATACAAACGTCGAAAATAAAATGCGAAAACATTATTTCCTCTGTTCTCCGAGCCGACCTTTGTCCGGAGCCCAGTACAACATAAGAACATGTACGAGCAACCCGGCCCAAAATCGGACGCATGGTAGAGCTTCGTGCCGCGCGCTCGTTCACCTTTCCCGAATTCCGGAAGCAAGTGAGATAAAAAATAAAAATAAAACAAAAAGTTGTTACGAAGGCGTTATTACTACAAGTACACTGAAAAAATTCGAAAAGATCGTTAATCATCGACTAAACGACTCGAAATCGTTATATTCTTTATCCTACACCAACAATAAACAATTGATAATACACAAATACAAATCACCTACGCACACAATCTTTCAACAGTTTCAACAAATGGCCAATAAGAAAAAGCATGAATAAAAGTATAAACTACATACTTGTACAGATACATTTTCCAGACATATCACCGGCAAAATAAAAAAATCACAGCAATAAGTTTAATAAACTAAGGTAAAAAAATTAATGAATACACCCGAATATAGAGAAAACCTTGGGCTGAAGGACTCCGGTCGACGGCCCATTGGCAATGTCATTAAAAGCGACTTAACACCAAATAGAGAGATGTATCGGAGATTATACGGACTAACTATTATTGGCGATAAATACCTTTTCAATACTACTAATTAATAATATATACATCCACAAAAGAGAAAGTCATTTCTTCGTGACTACGAAATTAATTTAATTTTTTTAGCTACGCAACCTGGCCGAGATCTGGCTTTTACGAGAGGCGTCGCAACGATCGTTTGCAACGGGAGATAATTGAAAAAAATTCTCTGCACCAGCGGGTCACGGACTCTTTCGTTGGTCTCGGGCAGAACCAGCGGATTTTCGCGCGGAGTATGTCCGGCGCGAGGTGGAACCACTCGGTTGCTGGCGCATCGGCGAACCGCGGATCCACCGACAAGCCGCTCTTTCGCAAGCACAAAATCCTCTTTCCCTCGATCTTCTCCCAACCGCGGTACCGCAAAGCCTCTGCCGAGGCTCAGTCGTCGCGGAGGCGGCGCGACGACGGCGGTGGATATACCGAAATGCAGGAGCTCGGCTATCTGTCTTCATTCGCTTTCCATGTGGCACCTGGGGCTCTCTACCCCTCATTATCACCTAGCCATATCTATCCTGATTAAACTCCACAGCCAACCCCCCCGGCAACACCGGTCGGTATATACTCGGCTGAGACTGCCACCTCGCGACGTCACCGCATTAACGCTGAATTTAATCCTTGGGTGAAATTGTTGTGCTCCTGAATTTCCTCCGAATGCGAAGAGGCTCGAATACCGAGAATTGCCCGCGACACTTCTCCGAAAAATTCAAGAGGCTTCTCAGTTCGCTCCGTAGTATCGTATGCCGCTGCGCGGCGCATCCCGTTGAACGGATCGAAAATCATAGCGGAACTCCCGCATGAATTCCACCCCGGGCGCACTACCGGAAGCCGTACGGTAACGAGGTATCGACATCCATGCCGAATCAGCCTCCGCGTATCTGCTGCTCGTATATTTATCACACGTGCAATGTTTATTTATCACACGCCCTAGTTCCCTACTAGCATGTGCTATGGTAATTTTTCTTAGATGATCGGTAGTATTTACTAGATCCGTACAGAAAGCTGAAGTCTCGACGCGCACTATTTTTGAAATAATCTCCTCGATCTCCTCTTTAGAATGAACTGAAACGAAGCTGCGAACCCGCTAGCTTAAGGTAGCATGACCCTATAGGCAGACACCACGTAAGATTCAGAGAGAATTGCGAGCACTTCTCGATGGCCACCTCGCGACGTCCCCGCTTCAACGCTGAATTTACACCTAGGGTGGATTTGTTGTGCTCTTGGATTTTCTTCGAATTCGAAGAGGATCGTCGATACGAAGAGTTCGCAGTTTCCGAACGATGTCAGAGCTTCCCGAACCAATAAATAACGATCTTACACGTCAACCAGAGCCACTTCGAACTAAACAAACGAACCGAATAGGAGGTCACGACTTCCTATTTTTGTCTATTTTTTTTGTGCCGAAGCCAACAAAACGGTCCGTCCGAGCCCTCCCCAAAGCCGCGGTTCATCCGGCTAATTCCGTACGAGGGAGAACCTGGTAAAACGGGGACGCTAAGAGATAAAGGCCGATCTTATGAATCTGGAGCCAGAGATTGACCGTTCGCTATCAGCGTGATTTTAATCTCTAACAATTTGCAACAACGGTTTTATAGATTCCGTCCTCGAGCTATCCCGAGAGCTTCATGTTATCCCCGACAAACACCATGAGTATCAACGAAAGTGGAATATAATCGTAGTGATATCGCGGAACACGTCGTAAATTGAATGAATCTCGGAAGTCTCCGAAATTTAATAATCGTCGAAAACTCATAATGGCTGTTGGTGAGACGATACCAACTTGCCGATATCAATTATATACTTTAGTGGAATTAGTTAACGGGAAGCATAGCTTCAATGCCGTCCAAGGAGTCTGGTCCACGAGGAAGGGAGGGCGGGCGAGCCCTCGAGTTCGGTTTCTCGGCCCAGCAGGAGCAGCAGTGGCAACTCGGAAGAGCGTGATCGGGCCAACGGCGACCGTAGTGGTATGGACCAGCGGGGCATATTTCCCAAGAAAGTTCTAACAATATCCTTGTTCGTAACCGAAGTAGAGCTCGAAGTAGGATTGGAAAGGCGGAGCCGGAGTCCCGACAGGAGCAGAACGGTAGGCATCGGGGGTGGAAGATTGGGGGTAAGGAGGGGGAGGGGGGGGGGGGGTTGGGTGTGAGTCTCGTTGAATCGCTCACCCCCGGGGTTCTCCGCCCGGAGAGTTCGAACTACAACTTCGTCGGCACTCGCGCAGCACACCCGCCCGCGCGCGACTCCAAAGCCCGGAGGCGTTTTCAAGTTCTTGTTGGGGCCCTCTGCGCCCGAGGGGGGCTCGCGAGGTACGAGCGAGAGGAGACGGTCGGCAGCGAGGGGTTTCCGGACGGAGGAGAGGAATGGAGCGAGAGAGGACGGAGGGCTTTAGTCAAATACGTCGCTCTCGGCAGGCGGATCACAATAAATAATTCCGAGTTTAACGCTCGGGACGTGGGTGAACCTCGAGTTTGAAACGCGTGTACGCGAGATACACCGACAGAGCAACCCGCCCGTCGAGCTTTCGAACGCCACTTTGAGCTATTTCGAAGCGCGTAAAGTAGAACTTTTCTCCCGCGGTAGGGGTGGACGTTACACTCGTTTGGGGGTCAAATTGGAAACGGCCAATGGTCGGGTCAATCCTCGATTTCCCGAGCACCGGCCAAGGTTGGACCGAATATCGGCCCACCAATAGTCCGCCCATTCAAGACCAACCATCTGGCTATCGTGGATTCGTGGTTTCTTGGTTTGCTAATGTGGGGCTTATTTTTGAACCACATTACTGATTCACCGAATGGTTTTTATTGTTTTTTTTTGTTCCATTATTACGTTTTGTGGTTTCATGATTACGAAACTGAATTATTTAGTGGTAGTAATAAATGCGCTTTATTAGCTTCAGTAATACAAAATCTGGTGGGATCGCGTCAATATATGACTGATTTCTTTTTATCTTTCGCTCTGGCTAATGGGCCATTGACCAGCGTCCTTCAGTACGTATAATTTGTATTTGACTAGGAGAGTAACTCTAATAAAAAATGAAACCTTGTTTGTGGAAGAGACGATTTAATCGATTAATGTATACTAACAACTTAAGGCACTAGCATAAAGATTCGGTCCAAAAAAAAGGTTGATTTTGAACATTTTCTCAAGAACAAGTCCGGTCTTTACACACAGTTAGTACAATGTGCTATGAAAATAGTGTGCGTCGAAAATTGAGCTTTCTAAATAACGGGATGATGGATTCGGGATGTTGCTGTACAAAGTTCATACTGAGACTTTTTAAATCCATCTATAATTGGCTCTATTTTCGTGATGGAGTGTATACATTTGGATTAAAGCGTTATGAAGAGGGTTGTTTGGATGACGTAGCTTTGTGAGATGGTGGATTGAGATTGTTTCGGCGGTTTCTATGTTATTGAGCGCTTGATTCTTAAAAATGGAGGTAAAGTTGGTGCCCATGGTCTAGAATAGGTTGACAGATGCATTTACACTATTTCGTTTTGTTTTCAAACGTTAGCTCGCGGAAGTACGAAGCTCTTGCCGTGATTTTTGTTTTCGTTATTTTTGTGTGTCTCTTGAAGTTTCGTCTTAATCATTTATTTAAAGCAACGAATCTAAAATATTGTAAAAATACGATAAACATTGCACATATCATAAATATACCGGCAGCAAATACTCGGAGGGTGATTCGGCATGGATGTCGATACCTCGTTACCGTATGGCTTCCGGTAGTGCGCCCGGAGTGAAATTCATGGGGGAGTTCCGGTGTGCTTTTCGATCCGTTCGACGGGATGCGCCGCACACCGGCATACGGTACGACGGAGCGAACTGAGAAACCTTTCGAATTTTCCGGAGATGTATCGCGCGCAATTCTCGCTATTCGAGCCACCTGTAATATCTTATCTTACAACTTCCTAAAAATAAAAAATAAATTAAAAAAAAAGGAAATAGACATTTTTTTTCGAGTCAAACTTTGGGTGAACCTTTCGAAAGTTTCTTTCCAGCTCCGTAACTTCTTATCCCATCAATCGTCGCTCTCAAGAAACGCAAGAGCTATGTACAACGTTGCGAGGGAGAGGGAGAGTGCAGTAGATGCGAGAGACATGAGGCACCTTTATTAAATTCGGACGTTTCGGTACAGAGGTTTTTGCGAGGGCTCCGAGAGCGGTAAAGTGGAACGGTGAGGAGCTAATGTCGTTTCACTATACGAGAGGGCGGAGGGGGATGATGCGCGCTGCACCCCACCCCACCAACCCCTTTCGCGTAACATGCCCTGTACGACTCGACCATTAGCGCTTTTTCGTCGAGGCCCGTGGAAAACTCATTTCGGCTTTTGCTGATTCTGACGCGTTTACCGGTCGACCCGGTCGCTGCTGCTGCTGGTCCAACGCCTGGCCAATCCTTTTTCCAGTCGGTCGGAGAGCCGGCTGAGTGAAGGAGAGCGTAATGAAAAGCTCGAATCTTCGTCTTTCCGGCTCGGGATGCACTTCGATTAAAAGCATTGGGGAAGAAAAAAAAATTAAGAAAAAACAATCTGCGCGCTTCTCGCCGACTCGCGCCGATACTGAACCGGGCGATCGAGCTGAAGATCTGTGACTGGTCCGTCAGTGGGTTATCGAAATATATTTTCTACCATTAAAAGCCATTCACTCGCAGAGATTTCTCCCTATAGACGCGCACAATTCCCCCCCCCCAACCCCCCACAGTTGCCGGATAAGTGTACGTCGCAATAAAAGATAACCTTTCGAATTATCAAAATGAGAAAATGTATTTAAAAAAATGCTCTCCGTGTAATCGTGTAACGAGCGAGAGACGAGAGACGCAACGCAGCGACAGTGAGAATTTGTCACCCGCTACCTACGTCCCCTTATTGCCGAGAGATCCCCAGTGAAAGTACGCGAGACCGGAAGGGAAAGGAAAATCGCCTCGGGGTTCCGAGGCCTGCAGTACGCTCGTTTCTCCCGCGCGCACAGAGAGACCTCCAGCTCCGGCTCCGGCTCCAGTGCGACTTCAAACGCAATGCCCGCCGGCGAATCTCTTTTCGTTCTCGCGCTCGTTGGAAAATAGTCGTACGGGCTGCTCAGCCCATTCCACACTCTCTATCTCGCTGTCTCTGCCCCGCCCCCCCCCCCCCCTCCTCCCCGCCCCTGCTCGCACGAATTTTCGAGTGAGACAAGGAAATGAAATAAAAGTTTTGCCGAACGCTATTACCTCGAGTACATCTGGGGGCATGAGCAAGCGGGATGGCAGGGGGAGGGGGGGGGGTGGGGTTTGGGGGGTGGCGACGAAATCGTTCACGGTAGCTGGCGGAAGAGAGTACTGGTTTCCCGGCTTATCGGTGTATACATGTGTATGTTATGTACACGGGCTGAGAGGAGCGGCATCGGTGAAACATATACATGGCCGAAAGTAGGAGAGTCTGCATGGCCAGAGATGAAACTCGGTTGAGTGGTGTGTATTTTGAGTCGGACAGGGATGAGAATCGAGAGGTAACGTTACCGGCTGTGCAACCCACCCCGTCGTGCACCCGCCCGGCCTCCCCGGGCCCCGGGGGTTACGAAAATGAGACGGATATACACTGAGAGTGATAGTGATGGGTGGGCGAGGGCGAGATTCGTAAACGTCGAGGCGAATGGGGTGTGTGTGCGCGGAGAGTGAGAGCAGCGCGTCGGGTGTAGCGCATGCCGCACGGGATAACAGGATAGTGAGTTGCAGTGGTGCGATTAGGGTGTAAGGAGTGGAAATTACGAGACTGGCTTATTAACATTCAACTGCAGTCACCTTTGGAACATGTACATGTATGCACTAGCGGTTATTGGCTCGCTTATCCGTGTGACTATCCGTGTGAGTATCCGTGTGAGTATCCGTGTGAGTATCCGTGTGAGTATCCGTGTGAGTATCCGTGTGAGTATCCGTGTGAGTATCCGTGTGAGTATCCGTGTGAGTATCCGTGTGAGTATCCGTGTAAGGATCCGTGTGAGTATCCGTGTGAGTATCCGTGTGAGTATCCGTGTGAGTATCCGTGTGAGTATCCGTGTGAGTATCCGTGTGAGTATCCGTGTGAGTATCCGTGTGAGTATCCGTGTGAGCATCCGTGTGAGGATCCGTGTGAGTATCCGCGTGAGTAGCCGCGTGAGTATCCGTGAGTATCTGTGAGTATCTGTGAGTGTTTTTGAGCATCTGTGAGTATTTGTGAGTATCTGTGAGTGTTTGTGAGTATCTGTGAGTATTTGTGAGTATCTGTGAGTATCCGTGAGTATTCGTGTGAGTATCTGTGAGTATCGGTTTAAGTATCCAATCGACATGAACCTCATTATTATGCAGATATATATATATATATATATAGGGTAAAAGTGGTGAATATTGCCCGCCCGAATTAGCACGTAAATCAATAATTTATGGACCAGGCCATATTCATCACTTTTACCCTATATATCGACTGCTAAGAAGCAAAAGGGCATAACCCACATGCTTTAATACGGGGATGTGTTCTTTTTTGTCTTTTATCAGTGGATCTATATTGGGCATAATATTTGAGAATTACTAAATTGAATAACGACATTTGCAAGATGACAAATGTACGTATATATCCAAAACATAGAATCAAATTTTTTTTCAAATCGACCAAATATACGTTCGACTCAAAATAATATACCCTATGTATGTTGACAGTATATACGATTGAATCGAAAGAAAAAGTTGTTGAGTCAATGCAGTTTTCGTTAACTGTGAACCAACGTTTTAATTGCAGAAACTGCTATACACAATTGACACAACCACACCAGTTTTCTTGTTTCAACAACCAATATTCCGTGACCACACTTGTGAGGTTGATATTGCAAAACTTTTTTTTTCGTTGTATATATCTTCTCTTCGTTATTTGTCACCAATGTTCTCTTTTTGCCGCACATTAGATCGATTCTCGATCTCTCTTCGCTGTCCGCAGGTGTGTTAATCACTGACGCCGTAACGAGTTTTTCCACTCGGGTGTCGATATTTGCGAGCACTCGCATTTTTCAGCCTCCAGTAATGCGGTGCCATTGTAAGATACGAGCGTCATCGAAGTTCCATCCAATCCACCGATGATGAACCGATCGTATAATTCCGTGTGTACTAGAGATATTTCTGTATTACGTATTTCGGGGTCGATCTGTGACTCGTAAATTTAGCCGAGCATCAGGAGCGAAGCGGAGAGTGGAGAGAAATGCATGAAAAGTCTGTCAGAGGGTTTATTGCATCGCGCGAGTTGTGGATGACTAACGAAACTCGCATCGTACGGTCTCCAATGCGACAGGGCTCGACTCACTCCAAAAACGCGTAACACTGTGCCGGTCTCCCTTTTCCCCCCTCTAGTCGAAAACCGAGTAGGCATATAATACAGGAGAGAGGGTGAGAGGGAGAGCGGAAGAGCGAGAGCGAGTTACGCGGATGGCTGCTCGGATCCCGAGAGTGCGGATAAAACTGACTCAATTCCATCCGGCTGGATGAAGAGACTTTTTTTTCGACAAAAATGAGCTTACCGTTTTCCCTCCTCGTTCTGGTTCCGTAGGTGGTACCGTGTACATTTCGGTGTTTTTAATTCGCTTTGGCTACCACGGCGACACATGCGCAGGATGATACGGAGCGACACGCCAATCGTTGTATCTTTCCGCAAGAACAGAGAGAAAAAAGATGTGGTTCTTCTACTGTGACGAAATGTCTATCGGCCGATAGTGCGCCGTTGAAGCGTCACAGAAAATTATCGACAATAGCTACAAAATGCATCGCGTAAAGGATTTTCTGCCGCAGCGACATAGTTTCTCGTCCCTGTATCGAGTAGGTTAATTAGTTAACGAAACTCTTGCTATATCGACGAATTTTTATTTTATTTTTCCACTAGAGATTTTCGGGACTTCGTCCTGTTTTATATAGGGTGATTCTAGCTTCAGCACGAACACCGATATTTTTTTTATATATAATATGAAAGATATCCGTTTATACATATAAAATATATCCGTCTCCCCTGTTAAAAAACTATGGTCACATCAGCCTGAATGCCTCCTTTCGATATAAGCTATAAGTGGTGAATACGGCCAAGTTGATCAGATCTATCGACGGCACATGGACCGGGAGGCATTTGCCACTTTTGCCCTAATTCTCGCGTCGGAATACGTGAAGAATCGCTTCGCGTCTAATACATCTGTTGTTTGTCCGTCGGTCCACCATATCGACAAAATAAAAATTTGTCTCAAAAGTGACCACTTAAACGAAAGGAATTGTCTGCCGCAGCGACACATTTTTTTGTCCCTGTATCGAGTAGCTAAATTAGTTAACGAAGCTCTTGGTTCCCCGACGAATAATTTATTTTTTTTCGACGGGAACTTTTCGGGACATTGTCTTGTCCTATATAGGGTACTTCCGGCTTCAAAACAGCCGCCGATCTGTTTTTTTAATTAAATAAAAAAGATATATCCATCTCCCCTGTTCAAAAAACGATATCCATGTTAGCAATGTTAGCCAGAATGTCTCTGTTCGACATAAGCTATAAGTGGTGGAATACGACCCAGTTGATCGGCACGTTCATCGATGACACATTGACCCGGCCATATTCGCCACTTTTGCCCTTATTCACTCGTCGGAATACGTGTCGAAGGTTTGCACGTACGCGCTGCATCGCACCTAATACATCTGTTGTGTGCCCGTTGGTCCACCGTACCGACAATATTGTACGTCGAATGTAGACCGATTATTGAGCATCATCGGCCGTTCCCGTACAGATACACATATACATCCGTACATACAAACACGCACGAGCAGCGTCGATGATAATGATTGCGCGTGCTATTATGATCGATCACGATGATTATGGCGTAACGATATCGTCCGCGAACCGGCGGTTAGCCATCGATCAGTGAATTAGTCAATGATGGGTATCGCTGACCCGCGTCCGCCGTTTGTTTGCCGTAATTACCTGTAATTGCACAGTGGGCTCGAAGCGGTAAGCCGCCTCTCTCACTGCGCCGACACTACGGAACCCGGGCTCTGTCAAGCTGAGAGCCCGCCACCGCCGCGAGGAACAGATGAACATTATCAGAGCTGCGGTGGCGGCTCCTTCTCCTCTCCGTGCACCGCGTAACCCACTGCTACGGAATACGCTTCGTCATGCCGCACGCTATAACCGTACACGATATTCACCCTCTCGCGTCTCAATCTCAGCTCGACAACCACCGTTTTTTCATATTATTATTATTATTATTATTTTTCAACTTTGTCCCACGTTTTTATCGTTAAAGTGTTTACCTTCGCCGGGCGTAATACATACTTTATTATCGGCGATGAAGAGATCGTGTGTGCGAGGTTTGCTCCATAAATGAATACCGTCGTTGGCTCGCAATGGACCAATTTATTATACAATATGCAACAACCAGCGGTATGTTTACTCGGCTATCGAGCGCGGAACAATATTGGCCCTGACGACGGGGATCTTCCATGTCGCCGAGCCGTGTATAAAATTTGTCCGACAACATCGATGTTTGTACAGCGGCAAAAAGGGCTTCAACAGCCGGGGGCGTAACGGGAAGATGCTGGAGGCTGGCGGGAGAACGGCGAAGCTACCTACGGTAGTCGAAGGCCCGCAGTCATGCCGGTGCGCCTCTTTTCCCGCTGCCATCCGCCGCTGATAAGTGTTCATTGATAGACTGCAAAGAAATTTTGTTTGGAAATTAGTGAACGGTGTTTGGAAGCTTTTTTACATTAATTGTTTAGGAAATTTCGAACACAAGTGCGTTGCAATTTGACAGGAAAATTTTTATTTTTCAGTAACATTTTTATAAATTTCAGGCAATAGATTTTTAATTTTAATATCCGGTATTTTAATTTTTGAAAAAAGTACATTAATCTTGAATTAATGTAAGTAATGTGGGCAAATTTCGGGTTTCAGTACAGTAAATTTACAATTTATTTTTACAGAGTAACGCAGTGAAGTTTCGAGGTCCCAATTTTTTTTTCCAACTTTGTCCCACATTTTTATTATTAAAGTTTTTACCTATAATACATACTTTATTATCGGAGCAGAAGAGATCGTCGAGGAGAAGTTTGCTCCATAAAAGAATACCGTAGCTGCTTCGTAATGTACCGTTTATTATAATAATATGCAACACAGAACCCGCAATATTGATATTGGTTTTGGTATGGTTATTATGCTCTCGTAGATATGGGTCAATATGAGTAAATACAGTGAGAATATAATAGTTGTGAAGGCATTTTACTAATATCATTGAAATACCTGAATAACAGTAGAATAGAATAAGTATTACAGTAGTAACACTTACTACTGTAAAACTACTGTGGAATTTTGTTGTAAGTTTAAGTTTGAGGTTGTGTTTGAGTGTGAGTTTGAGTTTGAGTTTGAGTTTGAGTTTGAGTTTGAGTTTGAGTTTGAGTTTGAGTTTGAGTTTGAGTTTGAGTTTGAGTTTGAGTTTGAGTTTGAGTTTGAGTTTGAGTTTGAGTTTGAGTTTGAGTTTGAGTTTGAGTTTGAGTTTGAGTTTGAGTTTGAGTTTGAGTTTGAGTTTGAGTTTGAGTTTGAGTTTGAGTTTGAGTTTGAGTTTGAGTTTGAGTTTGAGTTTGAGTTTGAGTTTGAGTTTGAGAAAAAAATAACGATTTTTCTCCGTGCGGCAGAGCCTCGATTACGCGCCCCACGACACCGATAAAAAACGTACAGTTAAATCAACTATGATTCGGGCAGGGACGTTCAAATAAATATTTAATTAGTCGAACAAAATATTTTAATGACTCAAAAATATTTTGGTCGAACTAACCAATTGTTTAGCTGTGCCAACAAAATATTTAGTTGAACGTCCCTGCCCGAATCTTAGTTGATTCAACCGTATTTTTTATCAGTGGAATAATTGGCTTTCCACCGTATCTCGAACTGCAAAGGAATCCGGAGCCTGAGCGAAAATACCTAATCCCCCTTCCTACATTATCTCCCAGCCATGGTTGTACGATACTTTGTTCCTTGCTTCTCGCAATTTCCCTCGACCCTTTCCCGACGAGAAAGGGCGAGCGAGAAGGATATTTGTTTCCTTTTCTTTTATTTATTTTTCTCTATTTCTCCCCGGAACAAAAAGGGTCGAAATATATATGGAGAGGGTCCGCCCCGGTGAGCGTCGTCGGCGTGTGCTCTCGGGGAGGCTCGGCAGTGGGGAGTCTGTGCGGTCGAGAACGACGCCAGTGAAACTCGACGGCCGGATGAAAGCCCGGGTTAGGGCTTGCCGGGGAAGGGACTGTCGCCTATCCGAAAGCTCTTCCAGCCCGTTTACTCCAAATTATTATAAACAGCCCCGAGAGTCAGCGAGCGAGAAAGCAAGCAGCCAGGCAGGCAGACAGGACAGCCGAGCCATCTCGTACACTCGGCAACCACTCTCGAGTCGGCTTCCGCGTGCTGCACTCACCCATCCAGCCTCTCCCCGCGAAAATCCTCCAGCACTCGCTCTCTTTCAACCCCCTCGAAAGCGAGCCCTCGCCGTTCTTCTCCTACGGTATTCGCGCGTACCGCCGCTCCTGCCCTCGCCAACCTTTTCCCACATTCGCGTCCACTCGCATCGTCGTACAGCTATGCGAATTCCCGACGCACAGTACATTCACCGCGGAGTCACGCTTTGCTACCCGCCATCCAGTTACATAACCGTCGGCGCTCCGTGTGTGCTCAACGTTTCTCACCTGCCCAACCCCGGCCGGCGTCGGACCGCGCGACGCTGGGGAAGGATCGCGATAACGCGCTAGAGTAAAAACTCGGTTGCCCCGTGGGCGACTCAACCGGATCGTCGATTAAGGATATTTGGGCATAAACGCGTTTCCGTTCACTGATAAAAAATAGAGTTGAATCAACTAAAGATTCGGGCAGGGACGTTCAAATAAATATATTGTTGGTACAGCTTATAGGTTGGTCGGTTCACCAATTTTCTGGATGTTTTCATAAAATAGTCTTTGAGGAATTGAAATATTTTGCTCGACGAGCAAAATATTTATTTGAACCTCCCTGCCTTAATCTTTAGTTGCTTCAACCGCATTTTCTAACAGTGTTCGATCGGTATGAGGTGAACGGACCAATTACTGACCACCTAAAATCTGCAATTTTGTATGACCCTAAAGAAATCTGCATGACATCAGATTTGCGCCACGGTCAATAATTGGGCCGTTCACTCTAAAACTTAGGTACTTGGAAGGCAAAGACTTGAAATTTTTAAAAGATTTTTTGACCATGTAGTTTTGTTAGTAATGCGCGTCCAAAGCTATACAAGGTACTGTGTAAACGTTTCGGAAACAGGTCGGTAACGACCGAGCGTTAGAATTTCCTTTCCGATTTCTGTTAGATTCCAATAAATAAACTACCACAGCGAAGAGCATACTATCAGACAAGATTGTGTCAAAATTTTAAGATTGACGGTTTAGCTTCCGAGATGAACTCAATAAACGAAAGTCTAGCCGCTTGCTTTGCCTGCGTTTCTCACTCGCAGACTGACTGACGCGTTCAGCGGATCTTTTTTCCGTTCCCCTCTCACGACTTCGGTCCAAATGTCCTCAAACCTCACTTAGCGTTTTTTTTTCGTCTCTCGTACGTGTAACTCGTAACTAAGCTGGTCCGATGATTACCGGAAATGCTGCAACTTGCGCTATAAATTCATAAATCCTCAGCGCGTCGGATTCAAGCCTGCTTTTGGATTGATCAAGGTATCGACGCAGTACACGAAGCAAAGCTTGCAACGCCCAACAAACTTGATACTCCGCGAAAAAAAAGGACCGAAATGGGGCATCGACGGTAAAGCGAAGGGAGAAAGATCGTATTGTACGAACCCGACAGAAGATGAACTCGACTGGAACGGTAATAAAAACAACGCGTACAGCCCTTAGTACACCCGTCGTAGTCCGAGCGGGTGCTTTTACTCGATTGAATTTCGGCGGTCAAACGGAGAAGGATATCGGCTTCCAGGATTTTAACCCTGCCCCCTATTCGTGTGTATGTCGGGATCGCACGTAGGTGTGTCGGCAAACTACGCAGCCGCCTCTCTGTCTCTCGTCAGACAGAAACCAGCAGCCCTGCAAACGCCACCACCCACCGAGGCCGAGTGGGTTTTCGCGAATCGCATAGCCTCACTCTCATCGTGCGGTTTTTTTGCCCCAGTTTTTTTTTCTCCCCTCGTTCTCTCCACTCCGCGCGTAGAACTGGGATCGGCACGATTGGTCTGTTTTGAGTGCCAGTTATTGGCGATATCAAACCACTTGTGCAACTTTTCGTATTCACTAGCACACATCATATCTAGCTCCCGAGTAGCTGGTGCGTGTCCGCTTTTGCCTGTCTCATACAAAGCTATGAGTCCATAGCTATCGATATGCTCGACGGCGAAGCGCGGGGGAAATTTCATTCTTCACGAGGAGAATCATTGCTCGGTCATATTGCGGCGAAAGGAAAAAAAAAAGGGAAGGCCGCGAGAGGAATGGAGAGAAATTTTTTCCGCGCCCTGGGAAAAGCCTCCCTCGAGGGGCGGAGGGAGGAAAATAGTGACCATGTGGAATGTTCGGCGAACTCCGGAGGAAGACGGGTTGGGCGGGACTCCTTTTCACCGCTGTGCGACCGGCCATTTTTTTAAAACAATCCACAGATTCAGAATTGGTTTTTTTTTAATGGATATTCAAATGTCACTTGTTCAATCAGTTTAAAAAAAAAACTTATATTTTTTCAATCTGCAAGTTATTAAAAAAATCGGTCGAGCGATTTTTTGAAATAATCTAGACCCGCAGATTTAGGTCTTTTTTTTGGATCTTTGTAGGAAGCTGCTTTCGATCGGCAAATTATTTAGAAAATCGACTGCACGGTTGTTTGAATAATCGGCATCCGCGAACTAGGTTTTTTTTCGGATGTTTATGGAATCTCACTTGGACGACACCATTTTTTTGAAACTGAATTTTTTAGGCTGTTGATTATTTAAAATCGCTATGTGCCACTCAGGACTTTACCGCAATAAAAAAAAAAAAATTGCATTTTTTAACCGCAGGAAAACGGGTAGAAAAGGCGGGATTCTTTTTACCGCTGCGCGACCGTCCATGTTTTTTTAATAATCCACAGCTTCAAAATTGCCTTTTTTATGAACATTGACATGTAACTCGTTCAATGAATTGAAAAAAAAACTATATTTTTTCAATCTGCAAATTATTTAAAAAAAGACCGAGCGATTTTTTAAATAATTTGCACTGCAACCGCCGAGTTAGGTATTTTTTTCTTGCATCTTTATGAAATGGCGCTTGGTCGTCACAATTTTGTTTAATACTGAATTTTTTAGTCTGTCGATTATTTAAAATCCGTCTCTGCCACTCGGGACAATACCGCAATAATAACAAAAAAAAAAAAAAATTAATTTTTCATCCTGCAGATTACAGAAATAAAAGTCCACTCTCGCCCGTCGCCCGTACACAGCGAAGAGAATACATGGATTATAAGGAGAGCGAGAGTTCTGCCGATCGATCGAGCGACCTCGGCGGGACGGCCGCGCAATGTGGGGAACGGTGGTTCGCAAGACGCGACGCCGGAAATCGGTTCCGTTCGGTGAGGGGTGGCCCTGGCGAGCGTCCCTTAGCCGAGCCCGGCTCGGTCAAACCCCTCTCTGGTTCTTATTACGAAATCAAATTGAATCCAGCCAACCTCCGATAATGACTTTTCCCGAAGGGCGACATCGGACGAATTTCTTTTCTTCTCATTCACCCTCCTCATTCCCCCGCTCGCTCCCTCGTGCCTCAGCCCCGTTGACCTCTCCGATGTTTTTTTACACCATTTTTTTTTTTCACCCCCTCTATTCGGCGTTTCGTCCGATTTTTCGTTTGTTTTCTTGCGTCGCCCGAGGAACTTAGCGGCGAGCGACGAAAAACAAGTCCAGTCGCCGGCGGACGATGCGGCATCGGGGAATATAATAAACTGCAACGAAATCTTCGGTTGTTAAGTCAGATTAGATTTCCCAAGCGGATTCGGAGCGGGCTTTTCGAAAATCTTTGCCCTCGCCCAGGGAAGCCTCGTCGAAGCTCCAATTTCCGTCGGTTTCGAACTCAATCGCATACCGTTCGTCTCTATCGCATTATTCTTCGTTCGATTATCATCCCTTATATTTGGCCGCTACGACGGAACGGCGACTGCGTAGGCGAGAGCGGGGCAAAACGGGACACACAATCGGTATGCATCGATGGGGCAATATGGGACGTCCTTAAATTATTGGCAAATAGCGTCTTTAAAAACGCAATTGTCCAATCTTTTTGGGACATCCCATTTTGCGCCATCGACGCATCCCGATTTTTTTCCAACATTTATTTGAAAATTACGTGTAACGGTCCTATAATTCGCGATCCCGTAGTCGTTCATTTCGGCCCATCGATGCATCCCGATTTTTTCCAAAATTGTTGAGAAATTACGTTTTTAGAAACGCAATTTTCCAATAATTTTGGGACGTTCCATTTTGCGCCATCGACGCATCCCGATTTTTTCAAAAAAATTTGTAAACTACGTGTAACGGTTCCATAATTCGCGGTCTCCCCTATTATTTCGACGTTCTACCTCGAGCATAATTGGACGAACATCACATACGTTTGCAGAAACGCAATTTTCCAATAATTTTAGGCCGTCCTAATTCGCCCCATCGATTCCAATTCATTGCATCACGTTTCTCTGTCCCGTTTTGCCCCACTGCCCAATTCGCCCCGCCCTCCCCTGCAGTCTTTACACAGACGCCAATATAAAAAATAAAAGTTTACCGGACTTCCGCGCCGCCGAGTGTTTTCACTTTTATCGCCGAAGCAAAATCACACCGTCGCTTTTTTGCGCCAGCGTCTGGAATCCGGTGAGCGTTCACCAGGGGCTCCCGAGCGGCAAACGAAGCGTCACAGCGGTATCGCGAATGGAAATGCGAAAGGTGGAACGGGAACGGGTGGGTTCGGCAAATATTTATTAACCGCCCCGGGAGTGGGCGGGTGTCTGACGGATGAATTATGCAGAAAATACGAAGAACGTTACCGCTCGCTGTTTTCTCGCCGTTTTCCATCTTTTCCACATCTTCCACCGACGGCGAATTCCTTCGCTGCGACACGGGGGAAAATTTTCTTTGTTTTGCAATTAACCCGACGTCCGCGCAAACGTCTTTTCAATCTTCGGAGTCTCGTACCGAGTTGAACTCTTTGCCGGTTCGCCGACGAGCGTCGAAACGAATTTCAACGTTCCCGAGGAAAGTCCGATGACATCGACACGGAGGCGGGCGGTGTTTTCTCGGTGATGTAGGAACAATCCCAAAAGACCGTTCTCCTCCGTCGGGTGTGTAATGTCACGACGGAAAACAGCGATTTTCAAGTTCTCGCTGGTTCTCTGTACACGGTAGACAGTTATGCGTCTCATCTCGGGTCCGAGGATTCGGAGGTGAAATAAGAAGGAGGAGTGCGGATGCGGAGTTCGCCGGGGCCGAAAATTTTCGTGAAGACAAGGGATAGAGGCATGAGAAAGCATAAGAGAAAGCCCGGTCGAGTGTCTCCCGCGCGTCTCTTGATGCCGAGAGAACGCTTTGACCAGGAAGTTCTATTTGAACTTTGGGGCGGGTTGGTGGAGGGAAGATGGCGGTAAGGGGGGCGAAGCAACGAAGAGTACACAGGACAACGACTGTATGTATACTGCTCTGTACTTTTGCTACTGGAGCTCCAAGTTTGGGTAGATAGGCCCTCCTCTCTTTTCCTGTCAAACTCCTCCATCCGCCAGCCCTCCGCCCCTCCAACTTCGGGCTCACGACTTGACTCGAGTCTCTACTGTATATACGATGCCGAAGACTAATAAAGACCGAAGTAACGGGCAGGGAACAAGCTAAGGTAAACGCCACCGTTGCTCCCGTATTCGTTGAAGCTATGTGCACTGCCTCTCGGATGTGTATAAGAAGAAGAGAACCGCGAGGTGCGCTTCCGCTACTGCACTAAATTGCAATTTTAGTGTAGGCGTCTTTTGGGAAGGCGTGAAAGGTAATTTTCGAACGGTGATGGCGGTTCGGCTTGCATGTGCCTCTGTGGGGAAAAAACAAACGAACAACTTTTTAATGTACGCTCAAGGCACGCTCAAGGCACGCTCAAGGCACCCTCAAGGCACCCTCAAGGCACCCTCAAGGCACCCTCGAGACACCCTCAAGGCACCCTCAAGACACCCTCAAGGCACCCTCAAGGCACACTCAAGGCACACTCAAGGCACACTCAAGGCACACTCAAGGCACACTAAAGGCACACTAAAGGCACCCTCAAGGCACCCTCATGGCACCCTCAAGGCACCGTCAAGGCACCCTCAAGGCACCCTCACGGCACCCTCAAGGCACCCTCAAGGCACCCTCAAGGCACCCTCAAGGCACCCTCAAGGCACCCTCAAGGCACTCTCAAAGCACCCTCAAGGCACCCTCAAGGCACCCTCAAGGCACCCTCAAGACACCCTCAAGACACCCTCAAGACACCCTCAAGACACCCTCAAGACACCCTCATGGCACCCTCAAGGCACACTCAGGCACACTCAAGGCACCCTCAAGGCACCCTCAAGGCACACTCAAGGCACACTCAAGGCACACTCAAGGCACACTCAAGGCACACTCAAGGCACTCTCAAAGCACCCTCAAGGCATCCGCACCACGCTCGAACCACGCTCGAACCACGCTCGAGCCACGCTCGAACCACGCTCGAACCACGCTCAAGGCACGATTAAGGTACGCTTCATGTACCGTTGAGGTAATGTTCGAACAATCAAGCAGTTCTTAGTAGGTCAACGACCTTTTTTTTAACGGCTGAAACCAACGTCAAGTTCCTATGACTCCTGCATAAGCGAACAAGTTACTCAATTGTCAAACTTTGATTTCGAGCTTCTCGACCTTCCTCCGGAATATTTTCCATCAAATTCGCTTCTCCTGCCGGCGTCTTAAATTCGGGCAAGTGTTTGTCGAGTGGCTCCTTTGCAATAAAGGTTCCAGCGGTCGCTTCCGTCTCGGGGCTCGTCTGCTCCTGAGTAGGAATCGCTTCGACGCTACCCCATTGTTCGCCACTTTCACCCCTCTCCACCAACCCCGGGACATCTCGAGGAAACCCATCAAAAATATTATTAGGGTACACACGACCTACTTAGACTCAATGAGAAAAAACTTTCCGGCTGTTAAAATAAACTAAGACCATTATTATTGTTATTATATATATATATATATATATATATATATATATATATATATATATATATTGTTACGTTCTCGTGAAATAAATAACGTGCGAATTAGGTTTTGGGCGGAGATTACTAAGTAGAATCGCAGCTAAATAGCTCGAGCACGAACTGTCAAAAGTCTGTTCTCTCTGAAAATACGCTCAATACTGTTGTCATCTGGTAAATCGATAATCCCTCCATTTGTCATCTGTCATACCGAGCTATTCCGCTCATCTATGTAATATCATGTGTCGCGCTCCATCCCCATTTTTATATTAGTTAAAAAAAAATTTTTAATACCACACAGTAAAAAATATTTTCTTAAAATCGGAATACGAAGTTTCGTAAAAATAAAATTTGTTAAATAAGTGACAAACTCTTTCGTAAAGTTTTGAAAATACAACTCTAACAAAAGGTTACAAGAAGGTTAACAAAAGGTTCCTAAACCGGACAGTTAAGTTGTAAAAAGTACAAACTTTTTTTTACTGCGCACAACAATTTTTACGAATATCGGATAAAATTTGGTTCTGAAGTCGTCTAACGAGGAACGTCTATAAAAAAAATACGAATGTGAGTGAGTGCGCGTGGAAAGAACGAGGCAGAAGATAGCACGAAATTTCCGGGAGGAAGAATCTTGTTCGCGACCTGCTCGAAACTGTTGCAAAAACGAATTCGCTAACGGGCAACCATAACCGGTGAATTCTGATGCTGTCTGCTGCAGCTGCCACTAACTCCAGGATCCAAACGGCCGAAAGCGAGGCGGATGGAAACTCCGTCGCGGAAGTGGATTCATTACGTGGGTTTGCATCCCAGCTAAAAGTCGGCGAGCCACGACTGTTCCGCATCCCTATCAGCAACTCACTGTGAATCATCCCCTCGGCGAAACGGCGCGGTTTAGTAGTCGATCCTCCATTTAAGCATCGCGAATTAAAGCCCGTTGTTGTCCGTGACCGCTGTTAATTGTATTATTACCGGGGGGAGGGGGGGGGGAGGGGGGCTGAGAGATATCCGTCGGCGCAGTTAAACTTTATTACGTAACCCTCGAGAGCTCCCGCGAAGGGGTGCGAACGTTCGAGCGTAGACAGTATAGCGAGAGTCCTCTCGACGAGACTCGTAAAAGCCCCGCCGCACTTCAGCGTTCATCTACATAAGTTACTTAATGTCATTTGCGAAACTGCCATTGATTCTCGTATTAAGCGTACAAAGTTTTAGAGAGACAATTAAGGTAGTTTTATCACGCGATAACGATTTTCATACGAAAACGTTAAAAATTTGCGAATTTTTTATTCAATGCTTCATGAAATCATGTACATTTAAAAAAAAATTATTGACCATCTAGAACGCAAGTTTTTGCGAATTTCGAAAAAAGTCCTTAAACACGGCGTTTCCTATCTATCGTGCAAATTTGATAACTTTCTCAATCACCGTAAATAGTTCAGTTGGTCAATTACACAAGTAAGTTATCATGCATCGTCCGACTCGGACCCGAAGTGTCTGAGTCTTTTCGATATAAACAAGAATTTTCTGATGTTTTTTTCAAACGTTTTTTCTAATAGTTTTTTCTAATGGTATTTGAGTTCATGGAATGGAATTTATTTTATTCTATGAGCTAAATCTTCTGACTTTTGAATTTTAGCTCATGCAATGGAAATTTGTCACAGGCAGTAAAAAGGAGTGTCTGTGACAATGGCTATGGGAGCGAGAGAGAGAGAGAGAGAGAGAGAGAGAGAGAGCAAAGCGTTGACTCCTTCGAGATTGTTTCTCTGCAATACTTGCGACGGGACGAGCTTTATCTGCCGCACGTCATATCCGGTCGGCCGCTTCTCTATCGTCTCCACGCTCTTGCACACTTTTACCGGCAATCCCAACAAAGTTATTTTGTCCTTTATCACACGCGCATATAAAATTATAGCGAGTATTTGCAAAAATTGCTTCCGAGAATGCGATGCTTCCGTAACGTCCTGCTGCACGTTAGTAAGTACTCTCGTCCTTAAACTTTTAGTTTGTACATCGATTCGACAAACATTTCACGATATTTTGAACATTTTTGTTGTTCGATCGCATTAATCGATCGTATTTTACGAGTTAATGTTAATTCACCTATTCCCTTCGGATTAATCATCGAAATAGCGACAAAACATTATACAATTGCGAAAAGCAATTACAAGCTCCAACGATTTTCTACAGGAAAATAAATTCAACGAAACTCAAAGCTTCTTGATTTCAGCGACCGTGAATAATTAGTCCCGTATCGCTAATAATGAAAAATACATTCCTCGTACTTTCGTGCTGGAACTTTTCGCTTGTACATCGGTTCAAAAAACATTCGACGATGTTTAGAAAATGTTTGTTGTTTAACCGCATTAATCGATCCTATTTTATGAGTTATTGTTAGTTCACTTATTATCTTCGAATTGTCAATCGAAATAGCGATGAAACATTTCACAATCGCGAAAAGCAATGTGGAGCTGCGAATTTTTCGAAACAAAACAAATTCAACGAACCTCGAAGCTTTTTGATTTCGATGATCGTTAATAATAAGCGCCGCGTTGCGAGTTTGTCTGGTGCGCTTTGGTGCATCGATTCACCGAACGCATTTCAGCATCGGTGAGATTGCCGTTGCATTCGATAGTAGATGGTAATATAGCTGTAGTTCTTGGAATGAGATTCTCTCGCGGGCAAACCCGCGTCATTGCTACACACGATATGATATTCATGAGACGATTATAATACGCGTATGGTGATAGAGGAAGCCGTATACGTGCATACACACGGAGGGAGGGTTCGCGAATGTGGTAGCACAAGGGCTTATAGAGACGACCGCTCGTTGCTCTCGCTACAGCGGCTCGTTCGAATTTAACGGAAGTACAACAGCTATGGAGAGCCACGGCGATGTTATTAATTTCCATAATATAGCGGGACAGACGCAGCGATAGGCAACCGATCTCATAATCGGCCCGTACTTCTGTGCATGTCAGCCGACGGATTATCGTGGAGGGTTGCGTTAACGCATAATGTGACCAGGGGTTAATCGCCAGAACCATCGACGCGTAAGTTGATGAGGGCGCGTTACCACAAAACGCTATCGGCCTCTTATCTATTCCCCATTAAATCCCATTAATTAACTCTCGGCGCTTTATGAATTTCATGCCGAAACGTACACGGTCAATCTCGCTCGCATCAATCGGGGAAGAGTTCTGAGTGGACGGCTGAATGGATCTACCTGTTACTCGGACAATGCCGAACAGCCTCGTAGAGATCGGTATGGAAAGGATACCGCGATATTTGTTCGGGATTCACGAGGCATCGATTCGTTAATTGTTTCTCGCTCGGCTTATCCGCGGAGGTTCATTTTTAACAGAAATATAAAAATTGACCGGTAACGACTGACACATAAATGAGCCGTTTCTGGCGTCAAAAATTATTTATTTTCGGTGGTGCTTTCGATAATGAAATCAATATCGATATGCGCGTTACCACAAAACGCTATCGGCCTCTTATCTATTCCCCATTAAATCCCATTAATTAACTCTCGGCGCTTTATGAATTTCATGCCGAAACGTACACGGTCAATCTCGCTCGCATCAATCGGGGAAGAGTTCTGACTGGACGGCTGAATGGATCTACCTGTTACACGGACAATGCCGAACAGCCTCGCAGAGATCGGTATGGAAAGGATATCGCGATATTTGTTCGGGATTCACGAGGCATCGATTCGTTAATTGTTTCTCGCTCGGCTTATCCGCGGAGGTTCATTTTTAACAGAAATATAAAAATTGACCCGTAACGACTCACACATAAATGAGCCGTTTCTGGCGTCAAAAATTATTTATTTTCTGTGGTGCTTTCGATAATGAAATCAATATCGATATGCGCGGTTCCACAAAACACTATCGGCCTCTTATCTATTCCCCATTAAATCCCATTAATTAACGCTCGGCGATCAATGAATTTCATGCCGAAACGTGCACGGTCAATCTCGCTCGCATCAATTGGGGACGAGTTCAGGCTGGACGGCAGGATGGATCTACCTGCACCCAGAACAATCATTTATTTGTCGAGCGCCCAGCAAATAAATACTTATTTAATTTAAATAAATATTTATTTAATTTAAATAAATATTTATTTAATTCAAATAAATACTTAATTAATTCAAATAAATACTTAATTGATTCAAATAAATATTTATTTTTAACAATAAAAATATTTATTTGCAGGTGTCCGTCAAATTAATTATTTTTTTTGGACGGCAGAATGGATCTACCTGTTACACGAACAATGCCGAACAGCCTCGTTGCGATCGGTTTGGAAAGGTTATTGCGATATGTTTCGAAATTCGTGAGTCATCGACTCGTTAATTATTTCTCGTTCGGCTTTTCCCCGAAAGTCCATTTTTCACCGAAACATAAAAATTGAGCCGCAACGACTCGCACGGCAAAAAATGAGTCGTTTCTGCCGTCTAAAATTATGTCGATCGCTGCAGTGTCGCAAAACGTTCGAAGCTTAATTGGCTCACGTAAGTGATCGTCATCCCCCCCCCCCCCCCCCCACCCCCCTGTCCGGCAATCGCCAATAAAATCGTACCGGACAGGTTAACGTTTCCTTATTTTCAATCGTATAGAGCTGAGCGGAACGTCAGGAGGCCATCAACACGGGCACGTCCCCTTCTGACGGTGCTCGTTTCCCGTTCGCGAAATTACCCATCTAGGATATGTCCAACGTTGACGATCAGTAGCGGTAGTCTGCACCGGATGGGTTATATATACCTGGTTACTCGAAGCTTAATGTCCGCCGATAGCGCTCCGCGAGTTCCGAAGTCTATATAGTGGGTATATATATATGTATTTATATACGTATATTGACTGCTGAGAAATAAATGGGCGTAACTCGCATGCATTAACACGGGAGATGCGCCCTTTCGGCTTTCAACAGTCGATATATGTATACATATATATCGGTAGTACGGTCGTTAAAATGATCCAATTTCCAACGCCACAGAAATATCGAATCCCGCCGAAACGAAAGCACGTTCGGCCATTCGGCGATGATTCGTTCGTTTTCGAAAACGAAATATCTTCGAATCGGATGGACGGCGATTAAAATTTTTATGGCGAGAAAGATAAGTCACCCGGGAATTTCGTCACTTTACGTTCACGAATTTTATGCAATTAAAATAATCTCATAATCTTCGAGGGTTTTTTTTTTTACGCGTGTAGTGGGCACAGTAAAAAAAAGTCTTTTACATTTAGCCGTTCAAGTACCGAGGACTTTTTGCCGATCGCAAACGATCATTAACAAACTTACTTTAAGCCTAAACTAATTATTTCGTAACAATTATTTGTAATATTAAGCCTTAAACTAATTATCTCATAACAAATTTTTTGTAACACGTGCACGAAAAGTCCCGCTTTTCGTGCCTGTAAAGTGTGTCGAAAGTGGCGTTTTCTAGCAGAGGATGCGCGAAAAATGCTGTAGATACTATTTTTACACGCTAGTTTGTTTTCCGCACACTTCGACAAAAGCGCGAAAACAACCAAAAATTAAATTTTTGTTTGTTTGTTAAATCGTCTTTATAACAAACAACCAAAAATTGTAAAATTAACAAAACAAGAAAAAAAAATGATCGTTTATCTACAAGCAATGTTTTTTTGATTGTACAAACCTTCCGTAGCGTGTATATCGCCATAAACGTGTCGTGCCCGCTCACGGAAACAAAGCCGGCGCTTCAACCCGAGCTGATTAAACATCAGGAAATAGAATATCGGAATAACGTGTTAATTATTACTTCTCTGAATGGTTTCGCACGTTCCAGTTCGGTTAGTTTTCGACGTGACGTTGAAAGCCCACCCCGCTAACCGACCCCGCGCCCGATCGATTTTTAATTATCTTTCGCTAATTGATACACTCCATGGATGATCAGTCGTCGCGTTCCGTTCGTCGGTTCTTGGCAAACGATCGTTTCCATGTTTCATCGTTAAAAAAAAAAAGTCAATATTTACATGAACCGAGAAAAACGTTCGAGGAAAAGCGTTGACCACGGTGAAGATCGCCCGATGTGATTGCGGTCGTTTGCGCAGCGGGCTGCGAGCGCAACACCGCGACTCGGCGGTGAAGTCTTTCCGGAAACGATTGCTACCTCTAATCCCCCCCCCCCAGCACTCTCGGCAGACACGGTCCTCGCGAGTCCAATAGTTTTACGACGGATTCCTTCGTCGTCGCTGCACTCGCGTTAATTAGTCCAGGCGTTCAATTTAATTGTTTTACTTCAATTATTTCCGTCCATTCGACGCGCGAGCTTCCCTTTCGTGCGTCAAACCGAGCGCGAGGAACTCTCTACGTGTCTCCTCTATATCCTTTCGAATCGTCGTGTGCAGTCGCGCGAAAGGGAATTTCCCACCGAACGCCGTTCCACCGCGTCTCATTTTTTCCCTCATTCTTTCAAGCCCTCTCTCCACCCCCTTGTCGCCTCTCGCCGTCGTGCCGGATTCCATTCCGTTAAAGATTCCTTTGCCTTTGCCCTTCCTCCGCTGTCCGTGCCGATATAACGATCGAACTAAAAAATTCTCTAATTGAAAGAAATACGTGGCATTTCGCGAGACATCCGCGCGTACACCCTGCGCTGATCTCCTTTGAGCCATCTTCGTTGGATTCAGCGGCAATGGCGATGGTACAGATTTTTTTCTTTTTTTTTTTTTGTCGTACTCAGTTGGTAACGAAAACTGCAATCCACAATTTTCCATCAAATTTCTTCGGTCCAAAGGGCGATGATTTCCTTTCGGCAGAACAGTTTGCAGCCTTAAAAAAAAAAAAAAAAAAATACATAAATAAATAAATGCATCGAAGATTTTTTTTACCGAAAGATTGAGGATTGAAATAATAAATAATGCAGCCAGTTCGCTGTTGCCGCTGGAGTCGTCCACCGTCTCATCGCCGACTTGCTTCACACATCCGGGAGCTAAATTAATTCAATCCCGGTGAGTTCGTTTTCAAGAATCCGCGGTCACCGTCCGCATCGCCTCCCCACGTGGCGCGGAACACTGTGAGACCTCCGGGGAAGCCGTCCGCGTGTTTCGCACGTCGAGGCCTTTGCGGTAGGATTAAGCAGCGTGTCCAAAGCTCTGTGATATTGCCGCAATCTTGGACAAAGTTGGAACGAGGCGAAAACTTTCCGTGACAATTAACAACCCCTCCCAATCCTCCCTCCAAGCAACCTCGTGCCCCGACAAAGACGCGTACGGCCTCGGAAGCGTGTGTTTCACGTGCCTTCTGGCCTCTTCGCCCGGCCCTCGCGTGCCCCTTTTATTCCTCTCGGCGGCCCTCCACTGCACCCTTTCTCTCCGCAAGCTCCCTCTCTCGCCGCAGTCCCTCGTCCACAACATCCAGAACGCATCAGCAGGAACACACACACACTCGCAGGGAGAACGAACTCCCCTTCACGAGCTTGCGAGGGGGCCGAGTGAGTGTGCGAAATGGAAGAACGGCGGGACGAGCGTGACCCGTGACACCTAAATACGCCACCCGTCGACAGAGCCAGCCAGAACTCGGAGGTAAACTATTTCGCGGCTCTGAATAGCTCGAGCTGCCGGGGGGAGAGCTAACGATGCTTCAACCATGGGCAACTACTGCGGGGGGCGCGAAGGGGTTGCGGCCAAGGGACTTACGTGTTTATCAACCCCGGCGCTGTTTCTCCATCTTCTTGCACCAGGTGGAGTACGAGGTAGGTCGGGAATTCGACGATTTATCACCCCCCCCCCCCCCCCAACCCGGATCTTCCGCGACGCCCACCTCCCCCTCCGCCCCGACTGCGAAGAAACGATTCCCTTCGATCTTTGGATTCATGCTTCGGCAGTCGTTTTGCCGATCAAAGAGGCAGCGTGATTAGAATCGCAGAGTGAAGCACGAAATTTAACGCCATGTGGGACACGGGCAACTTCAGCTGCAGCGTGCTTGACAGGAGATTAGCAAGGAGGACTGCCAGAGTGCTGGAGCACTCTGGAAAGTGAGAGCCGTGAGGAGCCTCTTGATTTTTTGCACTCGTGTTACCTCCAAAGGGGAGGAGAATTTCGCATATACCGGAGAACTAGTACTTCAACATTTTTATGCTCTTTGCACTTTTCACCTTCCTTCTTTTTTTTTTTTTTTTTACTGGTCTTCGCGTTTCTGTCGCGGCAAATTGTAACTCGCGGAAAGCCCCGACGCGTACGCTGAGAAAAAGTATAGGATTTTTTTTACTATAACGAATAGTTCCCAGGAACGGTAAAATTATGGTAAAAAGTATTGTCGAATTTACTATGTAATTTTTTCTCAGTGTTTACAGTGCTCGACGGTATCATCGTCGTCCGACACTACCGTGCATTCGCCACACTCAGTTCTCCCCTTCGACTCGTCTAATTAACTCGCGACGACAAAAACTGATTATTTCTTTTTACGCGTCCGACATAATCGTTGCACTTTCTCGTTCGGTCCAGCGCAGCATAACGAAACTTTCCAACGGCGTTTTATGTCTCTCGCTTTGGATCAGTGCTTCGTTGCCTCGATTCGCTCCTTTCTCCGGCTTACCCTTGCGGGCCAAAACCGTTTCAGTAATCAGTCACTCGAACGAACGCAACTCTCCGCCTCGCTCCTCTCCATCGGCTCGTCGCGATTTTATATAAAAGTTGAACTTTATAAATCGACGGAGCACCTTTCCGTGAAGACCGGACGAGGGTTGCTTCTTCCAGTTGCGGTTGCGGTTGCGGCTGGATGACACCGGAAGAATCTTCCTCGGCCTGCACGGCGAACTCTCGCTCCGACTTTTCGCCCACCGTCGATGTTCTTCTTTTGCCCACCGACGCTCTCCCGAAGCCTCCCTGCCCACGGAATCTTCCCAGATGCCTCGCGACACCTTTCCGCACCAACCTCGGCTTTCATTTCCGCTCGGCCATTAGTTAACGTCAGGACCAGAAGCGACTTACCTGCATTTTTTTAAATTAACGAGCAAACGTTTTGCAATATTTGTCATTATCGTACACTGCTGTTCATGAATGCCTGGTTTTCTGATTTGTTACACTCACTTGTGTCTATGCTACTGGATAACGGATCGCCTATGCGTCTGTATGTAATGGTTTTTTACGCATAAAATGGTTTGAAATGTCACATTTAAAGAATTTTTAAAAGTCGTCAACAATATTTTATAATAAATAAATAATTTAGAAAATGTTGTTCACGACTTTTCAAAATTTAGTTCTACAATATTAACCATAAACATAGGTACTATCGGAAACTTTGAACATTATTAATTGTCTACTAGCTCGATATCTAAATCTCTCGACACAATCGATACATTTTTTTCCGAGCAGTTTGAGTCTAGGCTATGTGCAGCCACGGATGATACGCTGTTCTGTCAAATCAATGATATATATGTCTGAACATATATTAGTTAATATATGTAATATATAATCAGTATATATTTATTACGTTATTGATAAGATAGCTTTAGATTGTTCACTCCATTGGATCATAATTTGCTTCTTCCGCTGTATAACTTATGTATAAAAATTTTATGTTCGCACCTTAACGACACTTCATATTGTGCGATGTTCATTCCATCATACCTGTAATTGGGCGCTTGCCCATAATAAAATAAATAAAATAAATAAAATAAATAAAATAAATAAAATAAATAAAATAAATAAAATAAATAAAATAAATAAAATAAATAAAATAAATAAAATAAAATAAAATATAACATTGTAGTATATCCCGTTGTATATCTGCCAGATATATAAAAGATATATGCGGGATACAAAACTACTTGTCGTTGTATATGCCATATATAGATTATATACTTTCCTATATATCTGACATATATTCCATTTCCATGGGGGAAAAGACGAATCGAGGAAAGGGCTTAAAAAAAAAAAAAAAAAATTGATAAAAACGAAGACGAGCAGACGCTTGCCCCCCCCCCCCCCTCCCTTTACCCCTCCTCGTTAAAGATCCGTCTCCCTGCGGCGGGAAAGATCGCGAAGGACCGGGAGAAACGTCGCTGGAAATGGAATATAAAAAGAACGTCTGAAATGGGTGTTATTAATTATCTCTTTCTTCTCGTCCATCCGTCTCTTTCGGTCCTTACATCACTTTTCTTCGGTCGAGAAACCGAGGCGGCGCGAGTCTCCGGGCCGCAGCTGGGACCGTCGTCACTCCACGATTCTCTTTCCGCCGTCTTTCCAACGGCGCTGCGACGCGCTCGCCGGCGCGCACGCCGGGCAGAATAGATTATAATTCGCGTTATGAATAAAATAAAAGATTCTCACCGATCGGAGGACTCTGGAGGGTGCAGGAGAGGCAGTTGAGCCGCCTCCGCGAACGATGGGGCGGCTCGAGGCTGCAGTTTCGCCAGATGTCGAACCGGCGCTCCCGCATCGATCGAGGGAAAAAAGCAACGCGCGATTTCCTCCGCGATACGGAATTAATTTGCCGTCTTCTACGTTTTTCTTAGTTTTCCCCCCCCCAAGGTTCGTTGCGTGTGTAAGGCGAAACGATTCCTCGGGTTCGAGCGCGAAAGCCTCGATGGACGGACAGAAAAGAGCGGGCGCATCGATCGGACGGGAATTCTCTCGGTGGCTCAAAGGGATTATTCTTCGTGGGCTACCCTCGTCACTCGGGAAACTCTGTTTCCCCCTGTTTAACCTTCCGATCGACAGCTAATTCGCTATATTTCGTCTAAAGTTACGGGAAGGCCAGGATAATGCTGATCCGTTTCGGTAATGAAAAAAAAAAAAAACGACGATGGAATTTCTTCACGATTTCGGTACCTTGTGGTACTGAAAGCTCTGCGAGCGACCTTGAATAGAGTTCAATGAGATTCGCATAGTTTCCGATATTAATGAAATAGAAACATTTTTTTTTTTCATGTGAAAAAAGCCGATTTATGGTTATTTTTTTTTCTAATAATAAATTAATATATTGGCGATGGTGAACTATCGGGAGCCTCTACTGTTGTTATACTGTTCGTGTCGATATGCCTACGAGATAATACGTAACGGGGTTGCACCCGCGTGTCGCCGTAACTGGACGAGGGAAACATTTTTGCAGGGAAAATTATCCGGTTCTTCGTGTTATCCTTGCTGCAGTTTCTCTACTAATATGTAGGGCATTCCGTCCCGTTTCGAATGATCTAAAACGCGACGACTTAAAAAAAAAATCATAACTTCGCCCACAATTCAATTATTATTTAAGATAAATGTTCGTCATTTTTTTCAGAATTTTTGGATCGCTTTTTTATATGTCAAACTCGACGTTTTTTAAAACCCCTGTATCTTTGAAACTTTTAGACATACTGGATAATGTTCGAGGTATAAAAAATGCAGTTTTGAATGAAATTTCGGAGAAAATTTATTTTATTGATTTCACATCGAAAAAGGTCCATTTCTATGGAAAATAGACAAAAATATTTTTTTTCGGCAAATACGGCATGTTTGATTTTGCTAAAAAAATCAGAGAATATATCCGCATGTGTGGACAATAAGGACATTTTCTAAAATTATTGGATAGCCCGTTTCCGACCATCGATCTCATAGTGCACAAAATCAAATATGACGTATTGGCCAACAAATTTTATTTATTCTATTTTTCATAGACATGGATCTTTTCTCCACAAAAAAATAAAAATATTTTTTTTCTCGAAAATTCATTAAAAACTACATCCTTCATTCCTTGAACATTTTACTGTATGTCTAATAGTTTCAAACATACATAGGATTAAAAAAAGTCGAGCTTGGCATATCTATAAAAAACTATCCAGAAATTCTGAAACAAACTACAAACATTTATTTAAAATAATTAGGAATTGTGGTAAGATTGAGATTATTTTTAATTTCTCGAGTTTTTGACTGTTCGAAACGGGATGGAGTGCCTCATATACATACATATATATGTATATATGTATATACGGGGATAGTAGTTCGCAAGAGTGCAAGCTCGCTTGCACTACTGTGATCCACTTAATCCGAGCTTGGCATGTCTAAAAAAACAACGATCCAGAAATTCTGAAACAAACTACAAACATTTATTTAAAATAATTAGGAATTGTGGTAAGATTGAGATTATTTTTAATTTCTCGAGTTTTTGACTGTTCGAAACGGGATGGAGTGCCTCATATACATACATATATATGTATATATGTATATATGGGGACGATAGTTCGCAAGGGTGCAAGCTCGCTTGCACTACTGCGATCCACTTAATCCGAGCGCGGGCTCTCGTTGGCTCAAAGAACATTTCGGCTTCCAAGGATTCTCTTCGCGCACTTCCCGGAGGAAAAACGTATATATGGAGAGCCGAGGCGTACCGGAGCGGGCAAGCAGATAGTATTTCCCTTTACAAGCTACACCGGCGGCAGCAGGACACGAATGTACACACGGGCCATTACCCGAGGCTTTTGCCTTGCAACGCCCTTTATCTCTCTTCAGTGCCAGGACGTGGGGAGTTCGCTTGTATCCGCAAGAGACAGTGCGGATACAAGCGGGGAAGCCGAACGAGAGAAAGAGTCCGTCGCGCTTTTCGCAAATTGAATCCCAGGAGGAAACTGTCCCACTGCAAGCGCGTCGGTCCTACAACGAACCACATGGGAAATTAGCCGATAGCTCGACTCGTTGAAAAAAAAATTACAGCGACGAGGAAAATTTTCCGTCGCGACGATCAGAGGACAAATATGTTTCGATAGAAAAACCATCGACGGCGGAGTACATTGACATTCATGAGAAAATATCGAGGTTCGTCAATTTAAGGCAAATACGGGCTTTATTTTTTCTCTTGGCAACAAGATTTTTGGTAACAATAATCCTTCGTGGTTCATAGTTCGTAAAGGTGTTTTGATCAAATGACAACATCCCCGTGACCGAAAAAAAAAAATGAAGAATTTTCATTTTTTTTTCTATCAAAAATATTGAAAAAATGAAAAGGATTCGGCAATTTTTTTGTTTTCGGACCTGGCGATTTTTTTCCACGGCCAGAGCAATGTTACGAATGGTGGATCGTGGAGAATTTCGTGGAAGTTCGTCAATGTATGGCAAAATACGAGCTTTATTTTTTTTTTGTAACAACATTTTTTATCAACGATCCTCCACGATTGTTGGTTCGTAACAGTGTTCTGATCGCGTTAAAAAAAACCTAGTCGGCGAATATGAAAAATTGTACGAGTTTCATTTAAAAAAAATAAAAAATGTTGAAAAAAAATCTGGAAAGGTTTCTGCAATTCTTTTGTATTCGGATCAGGAGATTTTTTCACACGTTCCGAGCGATGTTACGAACGTTCGTTCGTGGGGGCGGATTTACGAGCAAATTTTTTATCACCGAGAAAAAAAAAATAAAAATAAAGCCGTGACCCCTTTTTTTTGCACGCTGTGAATTCCGCCCGAGACCGAGGCGTGTTCTCTTCCCTCGCAACCGACGAATTTTTCTTACGGACATAATCAAACGCCCCGACGTTTAATCCGGACCCGGGACAACAGCGATGAGCGGAGAAAAATGTGTGCTGACTCCGACGGAATAACGCGAAGCTTCAAAAGATAAATACACCGTTCGGAGAGGAAGCGAGCGGCGAGGGAGACCCGCGGGTTGCAAGCGGGGCAGCTGTGCACGATCTCGTTTTCCACTTCGACAGCGAAAACTTTGCGAAGATGGCGGAAATGCCGGGCCTGCTAATCGTGTACAATTTCCGTCTATTCACTCCGATGGTGTTCACCGAATCGAGATGATGGCACCGCTACTGTTTCCGCTTCTTGTTTTCACACCGTTCTATATAAAACCTATCGCGAGTGCATTGTGTTACCGGGTGCACGGTTCCACAATGCGGCAGCTGTTACGGGGAAAATTGTATTCTCGGCATCGATGTGCCATTACCGGTGGGAGTTATAACTTCCGTGTTGTACGTACGGTGTATACGCGAGGCGCGAGAAATTTGATGAGAGCTCAGGGGAACGAACGCCGGGAACAAACAAGAATTATCCTCATATCTCATGACGCTATACTCGTACGCGGGAGTACTTGAATCTTCGTCGCGCCGTATAGTTACAGTAGAACTTCGCTACAAGAGGCGTCGCCGTGAAAACATCGACGTCTTTGTTGTGTTCGGCAAAAATTGGCCGCAGCAAACTCGCCAGCGTATTCGCAGTTGGAGCGAGTCGTTAAGTGTTTTCATCATCAGTATAGTTTGTTTATAGGGGTGCGATACATTTTACGAGAGCTCAGGGAAACGAAGACCGTTAACAAACAAGAATTGTTCTCATATCTTCGTCGCGTTACACAGTTACAGTGGAACTTCGCGACAAGAGGCCTTCCCGTGAGAATATCGACATCATCGTACCGAAATGCCGCAGTTTCTCGCACTATTCCGACAAGTAAAATTAGTGTGCGAGAAGTAAAATTAGCGTGCGATAAGTAAAATTAGCGTGCGATAAGTAGAATTAACGTGCGAGAAGTAAAATTAGCGTGCGAGAAGTAAATTTAGCGTTCGATAAGTAAAATTAGCGTGCGAGAAGTAGAATAAGCGTGCGCGAAGTAAAATCGGGGTGATGTGTGCATGCGCCACTTCTGCCTTACAGGCACGAAAAGTGGCACTTCTCATGCATGCGTTGCAAAAAAATCTTTACTGCATTCAACAAAAATTGGTTGAAGCGAACTGGACAGGCAATTGATAGTTCGAACGAGATGATTCTCGTTATGGAGGCTCGTCGATTCGGAGCGTGTAGGGAAGTCCTACTGTAGCGTTCGCACTTCGGATACATATCCCTCGATCTTTCATCCTCATGACCGTGCGCGCTCTTCTCACTCGTTCCTCCGTATTCCCTCGATTTACCCTCGTATTCGCATACCCATTCCTCACGTCAACCGCTGAAACTCGACTTGTCCCACATTTTTACGACGACGATATAAAGCCTCCATGAAGTATGATGTTGGCCGGCTTAACTGCGACGCCCAGCTCGTCGCCGCCACTTGATCCTGTCTTTCGTTCTTCCGCTCTGGATGCATCTGACTCCCTCCCATCGGTTTTATGCCTCCGTTATTCTTCCTTCTCAACGGACAACAACCGTGACGGATCTCAAGCGCGTATCAAACTCTGACAGCTCATCGAGGCAACCATCAGAAGCCGCTCCGATAAAGAATCAGGATCTTTTTCGAAATCCGGCTTTGAGCTTCCTCAACAGCTTCTCATGTACTTCTCTTCACGGTACAACCCTCGAAGATTCCCGGTTACGATGGGAATCAAATTAAATCGAGCACAGTTCGCCTCGAAACAATTAATAGACTAATTGACTAAATCACGTTATCGGTCGAGCGCCGACTGCGAATGAGGAAGCTCCTTCAATCTGCATCGTCCTACGGTCTAATGGCGCATCGACGCATCTCCCCCTCCGCACAGTTTTATGTCGCGATTATGCTTTATTCTCGACGGACATCAACCGTATCGGATTTCATGTGCGTATCGAACTCATCGACGCACCCATCAAAAGCCAGACCGACAAAGATTCAGGACTTTGCCACAATCCGGCTTTCAGCTTCCTCAACAGCTTCGCTGATGGAAACCGCACAGAGGGTACTTCCCATCACGGGACAACCCGAGAATGTTCCCGATCATGATCCGAAACTATATCGAGCATAGTTCGCCTCGAAACAATTAATAGAGTAATTGACTAAATCCCGTTATCAGATGAGCGCCCGATGCGAATGAGGAAGCTCCTTCAATCCGCATCGCCCATCGGCCTAATGGGGCATCGACTCGGATGCTGCGGTGTGCTCGCTCTATCTCTCCCTCGTCCAGGATCTCGGCGAATACTCTCGTAAACCAGCTGTAAATTCCAAAGCCGTTGCAACGGTATTATTCAAGGAGTGTTGGTGATCCGTCGACGTTGAGACTTCTGGAGGATCCTCGCATCCATGAATATCCGGAGGGTTCGGAATCGATGCAGAACCAAGCGGAAGGAGGCAGCCGGACGGAGAGCTTCGGTTTACGATCACGTGGCCCGATCTCGAAACGAGACCCGGAATAGACAGTGCGATCGGTATTACCACCCGGCCACTTCATCATAGGCGGGAGCCCGACAACCGTGAAGCAAACCAACCCGGGGATATCGAGCGCGGTTGCGTGAACTTCCGGTAACTCGATTAAGTAACTACCCTCCTGCGACTCCGGCTCCGATAAGCCACAGGCCAACGGGGCCCTAAAGATCTCCGCTGCAAGACAAGAGCATCCTACGCCGGTAACTTGGCTGTTGACCAGATAATTGCCGCTAACCGGGCACCCATAGACAGCGACGACGATACGATCGTCAACGATCCCGATCTAATTGTCATTTTGCGCGAATGATCGGTTGAATCGGTAGATGCTTCATTGTTATACCAATCGCGTTTCCGTATCTCCTGCGCGTGTTCCTTGTGCAAGTACCGGGACGTTTGAAGCCGAGTGAAATGGAATCGCCGGGCTGACGATTCCGTCGTCACCCTGCACTCTGGAAACAAGCGTATTGTCAAGTGTATTGAAACAACTCGCAACACGCATATTACATGTGTTGAGCCGACCAAATGCATTAATAAAATACGTGATCGTCGACTTGCGTCTTCAAACAACACGCTTTCACTGCATCTTTCACATATGCTCTATACAAGACCTTTTTTTACAGTGTTTTGCTAGAGAACACGCTTATTGTAATGCATGTTATGTGTGTTGTTTCAAGGCGTTTAATGCCGAACAACACACTTGGTGGTACATATACACCTGTTTCGTGTGTCCTATTTTGAAGATACATCGGATGACTAGCTACTGAAACACGTTGTTCGACATCACCGACTTGATGCGTCGTTCAAAGTGCAGTGCAATGAACATGGATGTGGAGCTACGTTTACGAATGGAAGTTTTTCAAGCAGCATGTCTTTCGAAAGCATCCACTCGGAGAAATCAACGAAGAAGCTGCAGATATCCCTGATGTGAAGGGATATGACGAGTTTGAGATGGAAGGTGAATCATTGTAATTAATTTGTAAGAGGCTGTAATAAGCGAATACACTTTTTAAGAATAAAGACTATTCCGTTTAATGCACATTTTTTTAATACATTTTTTATAATATATGTACACTTAGAGTCGTGTAAACAGTAACTACACGCGTGAATGCGTTTAAGGAATGTTGAACCAGTGCCCGTAAATCGTGTAAAATTTACATACTTCGACATGTGGTGAGAATCAACACGCTATGAAGCATGTAAAAAGTGACGACACGATTACACGCTTAAAGCCTGTTGAAACAACGGTCTTCGTTGGAGAGTGTGATTCTCCTCCAGCCACTGGGACGTTTACATTGCGCGAGTAAAACGGAATCATCAGGGTGATGATTCCGTCATAATCCTGACCAACAGCATGATCCCAAACTCGGCTGATGCCATTCGCTAGGGTAACGAATACCAATCATCCGAGTCAATGCTCCGATATGTTCGCGGACGACGAAACAACGACCGGCGATATCCGCGGCAATGTTGCCGCTAATTCGGCCGGCAACGGCGACAAGACTGGTCGCTGGGAGCATCGCCCAACGTCAACGTGCATCCCCACTGACGCTAGACGCAGTTATGTAGATGGCCCGGCGACGAATGCTTGAATATTCAACGGTTCTTGGTATTAGCAGCATCGCACGGGCTGGGGGGAGGGGGGGGGGGGGGGGGGGGGGGCTCGGCCTCGTCCCCGAGTTACCTGCTGAAGATGACGATGACGACGATCGGGGATAGTCGACTCCACGGCCGTCACGTTACCGTGACTTCCGGACGTCTCGGCCCTCGGCGGCCACTCGTCAGGCTGACGTTGTCTCGCTCGTGGCCCGACAGCTTATCCCGATTTAACTCAAAGCGATCCCGTCCCGATTCTCTCCTTGGGACTCTCCTCGATGAATAATCCTCTCGCCCTCGAGGGACAACGATAAATCAACGAAATTACAATATCTCGGACACGGCAAAAGTTTTTCCTCGAGCTCCGAATCTCGGCGTAAAAAATAAAGAAAAGAACGTTGAACGTAATGGAATGAACACCGCCTTTTCTTGCTTGCTTTTTCTCAAAAAGTCTAGGGTCTCGAAATTGCATTCGTTACAGATTTTGGTTACCGACTGAGTCGTTTCACATGTCATTAAGGGGCCTTGGCATTTTTTTCATTTTTGTTTTGTTTTTTTTTTCATATTCTGTTGCTATAATCTCTTTCAAATATCTTGACGCGAAGCAAACTGAAGAACGCCCAAAATTGAGCTCAGGAAAACGCGTACCGTAGAAATGTGCAAGTTGCGTTATGGCGAACGCTTGTTGGCTGTAAATAAAAAATGGCTAGTATCGACAGAAGAAGCTAGAGTGGAAAAGAACAGACGTTCTGCGATTGCTGCCAGATAAGAAGGTGACCCCGAGAAGTCGTTGTACAGCGCGGGTAATTTTTACGGTACGTAAGTTGCAATTTTTTTGCCGTTGTACTCCAACCGAACTTAAACGCGTTTTTCTCGAAAAATATTTTTTTACTAGTTTTGCCGCGATAACTAAAGAACGCATAAAGATATCGCCTTATTTTTATTTGATTTTTTATAAAGCTATCGTCTGTCTCTACAAAATGAACCGACGTGTGTGTATAAAAATCAATTTATTATTATTGTTATTACAACAAATGTCATAAGTTTTTCGATGTTATTCAAATTTTTGCCACCATTTTTCGAATTTTTATGTATGTTCAGAAATGTTGGATTCAATCCGTGGTTAAAAATTCATCCGAAGAGAATAGCGTTTGGGAATTGCTGAAATTTACAGCCGACCACCCAGAATCTTGGCAAGAACGGGGCATCCTTAAATATTGTAACGACCGAGCGAATGAATAATGCGCGTATTTAATTGGGGGCGGATATTATTAATTACAATCACTGCTGAACATCATGAGCACGAACTGTCACACGTCTGTTCGCTCAGACGTTTCAGTCCAGACTGTTTTACGTGACGAACGATAGAAGATCGATCGTGCGTTCGTTCATCTATTGTCAAATCTAACTAATATGCCTTAACGAATAGTCAGCTGCATATATTCGTTACAATATCTATATTTATGAAGCATTGACCTCAGAATTTAATAGCCAAAATTCTGACGGAACCGTTTCGTAAATAAAAATGTATGTATGCTGTTGCGTTTCTTCACAAATACCAATTGAATTTTACACAATTTTCCGCCTACTTCCGCTGCCTTAAACGATGTCACAGGTGCGCTCGAGGGCTCTTTTTCACACGTTTGTTCGGAATCTACGTCGGCTCTAGGAGCGACTGAGGACGGTTTACGAGACAACCCACTACGCGCCAAGCTGTTATAACGTTGTATGGATGTTTTTTTTATCGAGCAAAGTTTCTCGTACCGGCCTTATCGTATGGTAGTTTGCGAACACGACACGTGTAGAGAGACAAGAGACGAAGCGTGGGATTCCTAGGTAATACTTGACGCTATGTCGTACGAAACGACTCCCCTTGCTTTAACGTGACTCGAACATACCGCCCGGTTGGCACGCAAAGGTGACCCAGCAATTATTCTCGCCTCACCCAGCCCTCTTTGACTCAGAGCTCGAGCACCGGACGAGGTTCGGCACTAATGCCGCATGAGTGCAGCCCAACTTGCCTACCCCGACAAAGCCAAAGGAGCATCTCGTTACTGGCCAAGCCCCGGGAACGAGCTTTTCCACCAGGCGCAGCTATCGTTGGCGCGCCGTGAGCGCCGCGAAAGAGAGAGAGAGTCACCTCGCAGTCGTGTGAAATAAACCGACGATACACTGTGCCGGTCACACAAGCGGAAGTCGCGGAAAATTCAAAGGTAATAACGCGAGTTCTGGCGCGGGCGTTTTTTTCATTCGCATTCAAACTCCTCTACTTTTCTCAACCGGGCCTATAGACGTGTGCACGTGACTCATTATAATCGCGCGCTCCTTTCTTCGTTCGTTTTCAACACGTCCCCGATCCTTTTGTAGTCGCGGGCGTTGAATTTTCGCCGCGGAATTTTTAATTCGCTCCGGCGGAAGGGACCGCGTCCGCGCACGGGCGGGCGTAACTACTGCGCTTAATCGACCGGCGATCGAGAATGAGGATAACGCCGGGACGCTAAATTAATTGAAATTGAAGTATCGTTCGAAAAACGGTCTTCGCGATGCGTTGCCAGCGAGTGAAATTTTTTTCGGAATTTTTGCACACGTTGTAAAGAAGATTCTTTTTTTTTTTTTTTTTAATGGGCGTTTCGCCGGTGTGGAATATATGAATCGGCCGAGAATGGCGAAAGAGGATAAACGATGGGAGCAAAATTAAATGAAATTGAAGTATCGTTCGAAATACGTTCTTCACGATGGGTTACAGCGAGTGAAATTTTTTCCAGAATTTTTGCATACGTATCGAAGAAGATTTTTTTTAAAGCCCTCTCGCAGGTGTGGAAAATATGGATCGGCCGTGAATCGAGAATGAGGATAAACGATTGGAGTAAAATTAACGAAATCTCTTGATTCAGCTAATTAAATTAAATTAAATTATAAATAAAAATGATTTAGCTAATTGCTGATTTAGCAATTAACGAAACTTGAAATTTCGTTCGAGATACTTTATTTCTACAATCTTTGCATCACAATTGACAGAGATTTTTAAACAGCCTTTTGGCCAATGTGGAAACTAACGTGCGTTTTGCATTGAAAGGTAGAAAAGGAAACTCTTGTCATATTAGCCGAGTAAAACCGTATCAGTTGGCGATCTGCGCGCTTATAAGTGACATCGAGAGCCAGGTCCGTTTTAGAAACGCGAGCCTGTATTACTGTCCGACGGGTGTTTCCGGGATATTTGCATACGAATAAAAGATTTTTTTTTATAGTCTTTCCGCCAGCGTGGAAAATATGGATCGGCTAAAAATCGAGAAGGACGATAAAACGTTGAAGTAAATTTAACTAAATCTCTCGATTTACCGAAATAATTTAGCTGATCTAATTAAATTAAATTATAAATAAAAATGACGTAACTGAATGCTGATTCAGCAATTAACTAAACATGAAATTTCGTTTGAGATACTTTAATTCCGCCATGTTGCAGTGCATCGAAATCTTTCCACAATCTTCGCATCAAAATTTCCGCAAATTTGTTAAACATCCCCTTAATGTTGAAACTAAAATTTTGCATTAAAGGGTCGAATGGCAAACTCTGGCCACGCAGCCGGTACAGCCGTAACAGTTGGCGATCTGCGCGCTGATAAGTGACATCGGTAGCAGGCGACGAGTCAGGGTGCGTTTTAGAAACGCGAGCCTCTATTACTGTCCGACGGGTCTTTCGAGGCGAGGATTCCGGTCGAGCCACTGCGGGTCTGTCGGTGCCGACGATACGGGATAGGCCATAAAGTGCTTTGGGGGTGGCGGCACACGAGAAATGTTGTTACTCACTGCTTTAGAGCTTGGAATTAATTAAAATGCATATAAAATGACCCAACGGATAGTCGCGGGTAGCCGGTCGGTGGTATAACCGTGGTATACGCTATACATACAACGGTGTTGGATAGTACAGTCCCGCGAGCCGGGCTCGTTTTCCAAATTGAAGCGGACTTATCTCGACGCACGGTCATCCAGCAGCGGTGCATCGGGCTCTATGTCTATATACACCGGATATACGATATACAGAATACCGGTGGTATCCCTTCGTGTTACCCCCGGGCTCACCATTCCCGTGTCGTGCCTCAGCGTATACGTAATGAATGGGAGCCGGAGAGCCTCGCTTATACCCGTGGAAAGTACGGACGAAATAGCAACCAAGAGATGGCCCGTACCTCCCATTTCGGGAACCCGTTCGTGGATTTCCCGGTGAAACTTCCAGTGAATATCCTGTTACCTGCATGAGAATTCTGATGTAGCCGCTGGATCACCGCAAGTGGAAAAAGTGGATCATACTTTGTCAGATGTAGGGGAGGGCGGAGGAAAATGTGACACTAGGGCAAAACGCAATTCTCCAATCATTGTTGGATGCACCGTTTTGACCCAACTATATATTCGGACTTTCCCCACTCACCACCACCGCCGCCGAATAAACATTTTTGGACAATTGCGTTTTGCCCCGCTGTCCCATTTTGCCCCGCTCTCCTCTATATTTACATAAATACATATATCTATATATATTACTAGTGGTAAGTGGTAAGTCGGTGGCTCGCACGCTCGCACCCCTTTAGACTTAAGCTCTTATTATTAGCCAAGTTCACGTTCGTATTACTGACCCTATTCTTCACCCACCTGACCGTATAATTGACTTCTCCGGCCCTATTATTACGCCCTACCCCCCGATTCTTGACACGG